>CM034146.1:895080864-895625438 GCA_019776745.2 Taxus chinensis
TTGAAAATTAATATCTTTCCGAATACAAGTGCAAAAATGATGAAACTTGGGAAATAACATATATAAATATGGAAGATGACTTTCCAACCTTCAGATCTGAAAACGGCCATCTAAAAACCTTAGAAATTAGGGCTGCAATCTCCCAAACAAGTCGCCCCCCCTTGGTAGATGGCCAAAACCCTTGTGAAATCCTCTGTAGATGATGCCAAACCCTTCCTCTATGGCTGCCGTAGGTCTGATCCGAAAACCAGCTGAAAATCTCCACAAAAACTCTCAAAAACCCTCAAACCCTAATTTTGAAATTCCTGAAAATACCTCTGTAAAAACAGCCCTGAAATCAGCTCCAAATGACAAGCTAGGGTAGATCTCTCACTACCGAAGAATGCCCTGCTAGCTAGGGATGGATCTCTCACCACCGAAGCGAGGGTTCCCGTGGGATCTTGCTCCACAAGCTAAAAAGTTGCAAACAACAGTTGCACATAAAAGAGATATAAGTGTATGCATGAATGCCTCTCCTTTCACCCCTCTTCTCCTTTTATAACCTTTTTCCATGTCAAAGAAACCCTAAAACCCCCAAGGCGCACTTTCTCATAAAGAGGGCCCAATTAAAAATAACTTAAAGTTGTCTTTTCCCTTCCTAGGCGCCTTGGCCCAAAAAGTGACCCCAATGAAGAAATATAACATTTAATGCCATACATATCCCCTCAAGTCGCCAAAAAGGGACTTTAAGTGGCCCCAACGAAGAAACATAACATTAAATGCCAAAAGTGTCCACTTAAGTGATCCCAACGACAAAATAGAACACAAAGGGCCCATTAAACCCTTCCAACGACCAAAATATAACAAAAACATAGTAGGAAATCAGACAACCATCCCCAATAATCTCCAAAGTCATTAGTCCCTTGGGAATGACCAGGGCTAAGACCAAAATAGGGCCGTTAGGCCAACTACTCAGAATTGGGGACATTACATTACAAGTAGGTATTTGAAACCTATTCATAGTGAAACTGACTCAACGTAGGTAACCTAACTTAAATGAATGACAACACCTTGAATACATCATATGAGGCCCTTAATGACCTTCTTTCATCATTATATGCTTTCATACTTTTCTTTAGACCTCTCAATTTAGAACTAAGAATATAAATATTCAAAAGAGGGTGTTTTGGAGGGAAAACTCAAATTGACCTTTTGTGCCCATGGAGGAACCTAGGAAGGTGAAGAAGCTTACAAAACACCTAAAAATGTCTAACAAGAGTCTAGAATTCCAAAATTGGTTGAAATCCAAAAATTTGCCATTTCCATGATGATGCTACTACATCAACAAACTAGAAATATTTTGCAATTTTAAGAACTTAGTTGCAAACCTTGTGACATTGGCTTGCACAAGCTCTTTCCCCTTGGTGTGTTTTCTCATCAAGTTGAGAACCCAAGGGTGATTATATATGTACTTGGTTATATTTTTTGCATCTTCTATAATCGACCTCACCCAGTGTCCAAAAGAATGATGGATGCATCTCCTATAGTAGTCTTGCAACCGCCACATATTCTGCAACATCGTCTGTGACAACTTGCACAATATTTTGGATACCCACCTCTAAGACAACCTCCTCTAACATAAGGCTCAATTTTTTTTTTGCATTTTTTACTATGTTAGAGGCATCAATTGACATCAAAAATACCATCTCACCCTTTAAAGTTGCTAAAAAATTGATGGGGGCGCAATTCCTTTTATTTGTCCACCCATATGAAAGAAGGGTGCATCTGTATTTTTGTCATTGCTTCTTTTGATCTTACAAGATTAACGTTACATCTGTAACTGCACCCTTGAGCAATTTCCCACTCAAGTCTTTTGGAGAGAGTGCCTTGTACCCTTTCCCCTGCAATTGTCAATGCTGTCACCAAGTACTCCCAGTATGTACTATTCGCCCCATTAAAGGGAAGGTTATTGTAATACAAAAAATTCACACATGCCTTATCTGCTTCTTTGTGTGTATCCTTGTTACAACTCATACCTTGCAGCGAAGGTTGTGCTCTAGGTATGTTTTTTGATACAAAAAACTATTTATCGCGTTGCTTGAACTTGATGAAGTAGATGTGCCTCTTTCGCTTTTAATGTGTGGACCGAGAGTAGAGCTCACAATTGTTGCCACATCATCCTCTGATTCCTTTGCCATTCTAGGTCTAATGGCTGTTGTTATGGTTTCTTGCACCCTTGCCGTCTCTATTTTCTTCTCTTCCAGCTTTGCCAACTTTCCCTTCATCTCTTGTTTTGCCTTTTTGTAACATTGGGACATACCACAACGTTGCGACAAACAATACATGCAATATGATATTTTAGGCGATTGATACCTCTAGAAAATGTTTTCTTGCAAAAATTGCAAACTACAATCCTCTGAACCTTTCCATGTACAACATACTTTCAAGAAATGGTACGAGACATTAATGGAAAATGGTTCATGCTAGTGATTCTGAGCCTGATGCATGACCCAGGAATGCTATTGCTAAGTTCTAATATGCAACACAATGTATGTTTAAAAAAATTAAAAAAACATAAATTTTATTAAAAAACAGTTCTCTAAAATTGTGCAACACAATAAAAAATAAAAAAATTGTAAATTTAATTGAAAAACAACATTATAAAACCATTTAAAAATAAAAATATTGGCTTTATAACCCTATGTAACCATAATTACAAATCTGTAATTGTAAACCCTGCAAATAAGAATAAATTTCCATTTAAAAAAAAAAAACATTTAAAACAATACATTCCGGCAATTTTGTTCATTAAAGATGATAAACAAACATAAATAAGTTAGTAACAGTTAAAATCATTTGAAATTGAATGGATTACATTCAAAATTTTAAATCATATTTGGATACAAATATATAAATTATATAGAACAAATTTACATTCTTGAAAAAAAGGAAAAAAATAAAAGTAAAAACTTACCTACAAATGAAATTCTTTAAATTTGCTCTTCGAATTCGCTATAAAATCTCTTCAACTCATGCAAAGGATGCTCAATAGCTATGTGATTACAAGTGAGGGAGTGTGTTGCCTTTATAAGACGAAAATCAATGTTTTTTTCAGGATTAAACCCACATTTTTCATGCTCTCCATGTTAAAACTATGTATGGGCGAGTTTTAGGCTCGAACTCGCTGAATATTGGTGAATATTCGCCAAATATTTTTGGCGAGTATTCACCAAGTATTTGCCATAGCGAAAATGGCGAGTTTTACAGGCGAATATTCGCTTGAGCAAGTTTTTGGTGAGTACTGATGCAAGATCAGATCATAGCTTACTGGCGTAGAGGCTGCCCTTGAATACTACCTTGGTTGAAACATCTCATACTGGCTTAATAGAGTGTAAATGCGCACCTTCTCTAGCTAGGGTTAGAACCCGATTGCAAACAAGTTTCTAAGTTTGGAGGTATTCGACCATTTTCTGGAACGAATCTTTGCACGATGTGTAGGACTCTCGTGCTGGAATATTTACTATTATTAGTCAATTTATCATGGGTGTCCATGAATGGGTCCATAGGATCATTGCAGAGCCATCTATGTAGAAATATTGGAGAAGCTTGACAATGTTTTCATGGTGCCCCAGCGTTGAATTGGTCATGCTATCATGTATCCTGTCATATTTAACAATTACTTTGCCTTTACAACCCTTGGGATTTTAAAGTTATGGTGAACTAAAGAGTGTACAATACTACACATCACTGTTGCCCATTGATGTTCCAATGGCTACAATAGATCCTTTTCCCAGTGCCTTATTGTCTAGCTTGCACTTAGCTATTGTGTTCAGCAATGTCCATTCATCCATGCCTTACTACAAATTCCTTTCTCACCTTTATGATTACTTCAAAGTACGTGGCTAATATCGAGAATTACATTTCCAATTACTAATTAATATTTTTTCTAGGAACAAGTTCCTAATGCAATGTACATGTCCCTACAATGGAACATCTCTAACACAAGCTCATCAAGAGGTGTAATGTCCCCTTTTCGGGATATTTTTTAAAATTGAATGGGAATTGAAGACCCTCAACCCATTTTCTCTCCCCAGATTAGTTCAGAGGATGGAGCATTGGGGATTGTCCTAATAATCTTGGTTGTCTATTACATTATAACCCCTTGGTACTTGCTTTAGAAATGCTACAAGTGGGAGTTTTGGTTAGTTTAAAAGAGTGCACATCTGGTTAGTTAAGGTTTTATTATTTACATTAAAAATAATAAAGTGCACTCAAGTGGGTCTATTTTTAATATTTTAGACATTTAAGTTTTATTAAATTTCCCTCCTTGGAAAATGATGGTCATTTAAAGAATAGTTGCACCCCTTATCTTATAAAAGGAGGTTGCATGGTCATTCATTTGGTATGTTGATTTGATCATTTGATATGCACTCCATGCTTGGAGAAATGGGATGTATGCCCTAGGTGACACACCTTCATGTGTGAATCTTTCTCTCATTGCTGATTTGGAACAAGTAAATCTGAGTTTTTGCTCCACGAACATTTTTGGTATTGTGTTGCATCTTTTGTGTGGAGAATTATCTTTGATGGAGATGTAGGATGCTTTCCTTCCCTGAGGCATTTTATGCAGAAAAATTTACTAGTTGCAATTGCTTGACAACTCATAGCAACATTTGAGTTGAGTCGACATGTCATGCTCCTCCAGATCTTTGAATGTTTGACAATTATCATTTCATAAATCCTAGGCATCAAAAAGATGAAAATACCGAAGCGAATGGTTGTTTGGAGCATGATTTTCAAATACTTGATTCAACTTGTGGCTAATCATTAGAATGTTCTTAAGGTGTTTTAGAGTTATGAAGCTTCCTCAACTAATGATGTTGGTCACATAGTCATTCATAGTATTGTGGCCCAAGATCCAGAGTCTTCAACATGGAGATGGGTTAGAATTAGTGACATTCTCTTGCACCTTCAAGATAAAATTTGAGTGTGACCTGCACTTCAGGAAAACAATAAGCTTTGTTAAAAAATGCATTTGCATTCATGGTAATTTTCCAGTCAAGTTCGAAAATACCTATCTTTGCGGCCATCTGACGTGTGGCATCTTTTATTCTGAACCTCTATGGGAGTTAATGGTTGGCATTGTGTTGCAAGACGGGAATTGATCACTAAACCCATGATATTTTCTTCAAATAAAACTTAGCCCAAATGGAAGGGATTTTTAAGTGTGCAATTGAAAGTGGTCTCATCTGACACAATGCTGTATTGCCCTACAAATTATGATCTCTCCGCTCACATAGAGTTGATTAGGAATTCTTACCTCCATCTATGTCTTGTTCAATTTATTGTACACAAGTCTGGTTTTGTTTTTGGCTCCTAAGTACACCTAGGAGTTATGATCTTCGTTAGAGAGACTTGTTAACATGTGCTACATCTATTACAAGCAATTCATTTTAATCTACTTTTGCATAATTGGAGATCAGATGAGAGGAATTAAGATTGGCATTATGGGAAAGATCTGAAAGATTCTCTCATCCACCTAGTTGTTGAATCTAGTTCATAGAACAGCTCCAATTTGTCTTGACCTAGCCAACACAAACCATTTGAAGCAATAGAATGTGTCTAAAGATATTTGGAAACCATCTAGATGAACTTCTCCAAGGAATTCGTGTGCAAAGTATGCCTTTGTTAGAATTCATTTGAGTCAAATGTTGGGACATGGAAATCTAAAACTCTAGAAGAAAGTCTATATGTTGGCTAGATTTTCTGCATAGCATCAAACCTAGGCAGTCATGAGATAAATCTCCCTCATTTAACCGGTGAGGCTCCTGTGTCAGATTTGTCAATATAAATGTGTTATTATCTATCAGGGGGTTTTACTTTAACCACTTAGTTCATGAACCATAACTAAGAAGTTTTGCAGCAAGTAAGCAACTGTTTAAGAAAGGAAAGTTATAGAAGAAAGAAGTAAAGGAAATACAAAGAAGAAATGGGGAAGATGTGCATCCCAATTAGTAGATAGCAGAGCTAATTGCATGCACATAGAAGAAACTTAATAGATATGAACACACAAAATTATAAAACAAAGGCAGCTCTAGATCCAGATCTAAAATAACACAAAGTTTATTAAGAGATCTAAGATTCAAAGCAAGAAACAAAGTACACCGTGACACAAAGTTCTCCGGAAACCTGCTCCTTTGTATTCCTTTGCTTCAAGTTGCTCTCAGGGGTTCAGCACAAAGTCTAGAACACAAGATTGCTGCTTACAAATTCTAATCGATCCTTAACCCGGAGGTTCTTCTCCTACTTATAGAATGTAGGAGGGAAAGTACAAATAGAAGACTCAAACTGAACTAAAATAATGAACAAGTAAAGATGACATTTGGCAATCATCCTCAACTAACTTCTTCTTAAGTGACACATGTATCACTTAACTAATAGAATGGTTCCACATGACTTCAAGTAATGGTTGCAAAACCAATAACTTAGAAGTTTTACAATTTCATCCGGGAACATAGAAAATAGAAGAAGAAAGATCCATAGAAGAAGTCATGCCAGCTGTAATGTTTACATCTTCTTCTTGTTCTGATATCTGATATACTTGTCGAACATATAATTCAGCATCTTTCCATCTGTTTTAGCCACTGCTTCTTTCTCTGTCCTGAATTGCAGCAACCCTTCATTCAACACTTTGATACATGCTTCCACATCTTCCAAACTTGGCCCAAACCTCGCAATGTCTGCCTGCAGCGCCACCAATCTACTGATAGAATTCATCGTGAAAGGCTTGGTAGCTTTATCAATTCTCTTTTGCACCATCAGAAGAGACCTTCCAGGGAATTAGGCACCTTCGTTAGAAACAATCCGCACGTATGAAGTAACACCTCCGTCCACTCTTTCCTCAGTGAAAGAAATGATACTGTCTGGTAAATCTGATGTTCTACTCTCAAGCGCCTGCATCCTTTTCAGCAAAACTCTGCAGATCTCCAAACGGAAAGATACTGCAAACTCTAGCTGCTTCCCCTTCTCGACTGATCCATCCGGTACAATTTGTTCTGCAACCAATACATCTCCTGGCAGCTTGTTGATCTCGGCCAAAATACTCAGGTTACTCTCTGCAACTGTATTCATGCCTTCTATGCTTTCCATCAGTTGCTTTAGTTGATTTGCTGCATCGTTCATAACCTTTAGGCGGGCTGGCACTTCCCCAAGTTGTACAGAAGCTTGACGAATAATCAAATCCTTCCATTCGTCAATAGCCTTTACTTGATTGCTTGCATCTTCCATTTCCTGCATAAGATGATCACTCACCTGCTCTGAAATGGGCTGAATGGAAGGTTTAGCAACCTTGGCTATGATCTCACATAATTGAGATATTTGCTTCTGCAGCTCTTCTTTCTCCGCCTTTTCACTGTCAAGCCTAAGGAATAAAGCATCCATCAATGTCTGCGTGTCCTGCTTCAATCCTTCAGTGGTAGCTTGACCGAGTGGTACTTTGGTTACTGTCACATCTTCTGCCGTGAGCTCCCTTCTATCTTTCCTTCCGCCGGAATTGATATCTCAGCAAACTTCTCTCCCGAATCCTTGATGATCAACCTAGAAGTTGCTTTAGCAACTTTAGGCCTTCTGTCTCTTCTGCTCAGATCCTGAAGTAGCTGCAAGTCATGCTCCTCTAAGTTCATCTCTACTTCTCGCTTCTGGAACCAACTGCAAAGCTAACCATTCCGAGAAGTTACTTCTCGGAGAGTGAGAAGTCGCTGAGTGCACTACCATCTCCCGCTCTGCATCCTCTCCATCAGAAAGTGCCACAGTGTCATGGCTGCCATCTTCTGAAACATCCAAGGACAAAGCTCTTTCGAACTCCGTCATCTGCAGCTTCAACATCTCCTCTGGAACGGGTGCTGAACGAAGTGGCTGAGGAGAGAAGATGAATGTCGCTGGATTCAGTGGAGGCATGGGAGCGTCCTACTGCTACAGTGCAATAGTTGGTGAAGTATTGGGTACTGGAGAAACCGGTGTTAAATTCATGGTCGTAGAAGTGATCCTCTCCTTGGATTGAGATCTCAATCCTAGCATGTTTAAAAATAACATGTTTAAGGACAACCATCCAATAAATTAAATTAATCCAATTTAATCTTTCACACATCACTTCACTGAAGCTTCACAGTGTGCCTTGACCATAGCCATTGAAAATAGAAATTAATTTAATGTTTTAATGCCTTTAAAAACATTAAATAACTCCCAAATGGGGCGCACTTTTTGAAAGGAAGGGGGCAGCCACTAAATAAATTAAATTTAATATATTTAATCCATTTCTTTTATTTCAATTTTGACTTGTTGACTTCCTCCAAGCTTGGGCGCACTTTTTGAAAGAATAGATTAATTAAAATAATCACTTTAAGGCTGCCATCATCTCACCAAAGGGTGCGCACTTTTTTGCACATATAATTCTATTTTTAAGAATTTTTCCACAATGAGATTCTTTACCCTACAAGGCAGGCACTAAAATCCCATGATCCACTTAAGTGATTTTGACTTGACAATGGGATTATTTACCCTGCAAGGCAGGCACTAAAATCCCATGATTTCACTTAAGTCACTTTCCTTTTATTTTATAATGGGAATTCTTACCTTGCAAGGCAGGCAATAAATTCCCACATGCCTGCAGCCTCTATTTTTTCCATTGCAGCTTAAATCCTTTGTTTTCCAAAAATGCGCCCATCTCCGCAGGGGCTTTTCCGTGCACAACTGTAATGTCCCTTTTCCCTCGCCCATGGCCTAAGGGCCAATGCGTGCCCTAACCCTAGTCATGCCCAAGGGGTTACAGACACTATTTTGCTATTGGGTATGGGCATCTAGTCCAGTTATTATTTTTTATTGACTGGGTCATAAAGTACTTTTAAAAAGGGACTAGATGTTATGTTTCATCATTGGGGCCACTTAAAGTACCTTTTTGGCGATTTGAGAGGACATGCATGGCATTAAATGTTATATTTCTTCATTGAGGTTATTTTATGGGCCTCGGCGCCTAGGAAGGGAAAAGCAACTTCAAGTTATTTTTAATAAGGCCCTCTTTTTGGGAAAGTGCGCCTTGAGTGGTTTTAGGGTTTCTTTGGCATGAAAAGGTTATAAAAGGAGGTGAGGGGTGAAAGGATAATCATTCATACATACACTCATATTTTCTTTTCATGGTGCAACTGCTGTTTGCAACTTTTAGCTTGTGGAGTAAGATCTCACGGGAAACCCTAGCTTCGGTGGTGAAAGATCCAACCCTAGCTAGCAGGGCATTCTTCGGTAGTGAAAGATCTACCCTAGCTTGTCATTTGGAGTGGATTTCAGGGCTGTTTTATAGAGGTATTTTCAGGATTTTCAGAATTAGGGTTTGAAGGGTTTTGAGAGTTTTTGTGGAGATTTTCAGCCGGTTTTCGGATCAGACCTACGGCAGCCATAGAAGAAGGATTCGGCATCATCTACAGAGGGTTTCACAAGGGTTTTGGCTGTTTTCCAAAGGGGGCGACTTGTTTGGGAATTTGCAGCCCTAATTTCTAGGTTTTCCAGCAGTCCTTTTTCAGATCTGAAGGTTGGAGAGTTATCTACTATTTTTATATATATTATTTCCAAAGTTTCACCTTTATTGCATTTGTATTCGAAAAGATATTAATTTTCGAAGTTTTCCGGCTATTCTAGGCACGCTGTAAATTTCTGGCAGCATTCTGTTATCTGAAAAATTCCAAAAATATTTCCCTTGTGTTCTACATATTATTATCTTCTTCTAGTTAAAATTTCAAGTATTTTGGACGGGTATTTTAAGAGTTATTCACATTTTTCTGTTTGCTGCCCTAGTTGTACTTTTCTGTATAAAATCTGCAAAAATCAGATTTAGTATATTGCTGCAAATTTCTGTGTTTTGTCATTTTTTGTGGTAAGATCCCAACAAGGGATATTTCAGTGGTATCAGAGCGGTTGTTCCTCCAGCCTGTTAGGGTTGAAAGATGGGAGACAGAGACAGAGACAGAGACAGTGAAGAAATGGGAGTAGATCTGATGAGACAACTGTTCACCAACATGGTGAAGCAGCAGGAGTCTACCAACCTCTATTTGAGCCAGCTTACTGAGAGGTTAGCACAGGGTAGGATCAAGACTCGTGCGGAGAAGGGAGAGGCCAGCAATATGGGTCAACATAGTAATAGAAGTGAAAGTCGACATTCGGGACAAGGGCCCCCTCATGCATCTACCAGGCCATTGGGACTCCACGAGCCTTCATTCTTAAAGGATCCGGAAGTTTCGCAGACACGACAACCCGCAGACATTGTGGATGAAGAATCTTGCTGGGAGAAGTACCGAACTTTGAGCGAGGGTTTCCGAGACAACATGCCATTTCAGGAGTATTGCAAAATGAAGATTGGCAGTAGGCCTAGGAGAGATTACCAGCCACAGGTACCTGAGTTTCAGAAGAGGTTAAGACAGATCTCTATTCCACACTTCGATGGCTCTAGGAAGTGTACCTGCCTAGTCTTGGATTCAGAAGTTGAAGACTTACTTCGACTTGAATCCCATGCGCGAAGAAGATGCAATTAAGTTTGCTATCCTACACCTCGAGGGAGATGCCCATGACTGGTGGCATCATGGATTGATCACACAGGGGCACATGCATATCACTACATATGCAGATTTTACACAGAGATTGATGAGCAGGTTTGACAGGAGGGACCCAGATAGGCACTTCAGGGAATTGACCCACTTGAGGTAGACAGGTTCTCTGGATTAATACATTGCAGATTTTCAGAGATTGTCAGTGATGGTATCTGATGTTTCAGAGATGAGGTTGACTTCACTCTTCATGGCAGGTTTGACGGACACTTTAGCAGGATTTGTGAAGGCATTTGAGCCTTCCTCCCTACATGAGGCAATTAGGCGAGCACGAGATTTGGAGTTGTCCACTCCAAAATCGAGGTTTCCCCCTCGAAATCAGCCTAAGGGTTTTCCTTCGAAAATTGAGGGTTCACAGCCAAAGGGGCCCCCACCCAGGCAGGATACCACAAGGAGACCATTTGTATCGAGAGAGGACTGGGAGGAGTTGAGGTGAAAGAAACTCTGTTTCGATTGCCGCACACCATGGGTTCTAGGACATGATTGTAGAGGGAAAGGAAGGGGCCCAATTCATAGAGGTCTTTGAGGAGAGTGAGAATGAGGAGCGGTACCATCAGGAGTTAGAAGATGAAGATGAGGAGGCATTGGATAGCGCAGGGATTGAACAAGAGGAGGAGACTTTTCCCCAGGAGACTATTGCTACTTTGTCGAGTACCCCGAGGTACAAGGCATTCAGAGTTAGGGGAACATTACAGGGCTAGAGAGTTGTAGTGCTCATTGATAGTGGGGCCACCCACAATTTCATTGATGCATCTTTGGTAGAGAAGCGGGGACTGCAGGTAGAAGACTTTGAGGGTTTCAATGTAGTGGTAGCCAATGGTGAGTCCATGAGATGCATGCAGCGAGTTCCGCAGTTGAGTATCACCATGGGTAACCATACAGTCACCGATGACTTCTATGTGGTTGGTATTGGCGAGACCAACCTTGTGCTGGGTGTACAGTGGCTCCATTCTCTTGGAGAATTTCGGACTAACTTTCAGACCATGGAACTCAAGTTCAAGTCCGAGGGAAAGAATGTAACCTTAAGAGGTTTATCTTCAGAAGCAACCAGAGTTGTTTCAGCAAAGAGAATCGAGAGGATTCACAGACACAATGGGGTTGATTGGGTAGTACAGTGCTTGGTTTCTACCAAGAACTCAGAGGATGGACAGCCAGAGTATCATGTAGATATACAGGGGCTTTTGGACAAGTACAGTACAGTTTTTAGAGACATACTACCTGGTGTACTGCCAGAGAGGGGATTTGAGCATGTGATTGAGCTTGAGGACACTAGACCAGTGGTTACTACTCCTTACCATCACCCCAAACGGTTTAAGGACGAGATTGAGAGGACCATCCATGAGCTTATTGACATGGGACACATTAGGCTGAGTTCTAGTCCTTTCGCTTCTTCAGTAGTGTTGGTGAAGAAGAAGGATGGGACCATGCGGATGTGCATTGATTATCGGGCATTGAATAAGAAGACAATCAAGAACAAATATCCAGTGCCGCGTATTGATGAGCTACTAGATGAGCTACAGGGAGCAATTTATTTTTCTAAAATAGATTTGCGATCGGGATATCACCAGATCAAGGTTAGGGAGCAGGATGTGCATAAGACCGCTTTCAGATGTCATTATGGACATTTTGAGTTTTTGGTGATGCCCTTCGGTTTGTCTAATGCACCAGACACATTCCAGTCTTGCATGAACCACGTGTTAAACCGCCACTTGCGGAAGTTTGTTTTAGTCTTCTTTGATGATATATTGGTTTACAACAGGACTTGGGAGAGTCATATCCGCCACCTTGACGAGATATTGGGAATACTAGGAGCTAATTTGCTATATGCAAAGGCTTCTAAATGTGAGTTTGGCATGACAGAGTTGTTGTACTTGGGATATGTGATTGGCGGAGGGGGGAGTCAAGGTGGACAGAGTGAAGATACAGGCAATTTTGGATTGGCCTCCACCCAGGACGTTGACACATTTGAGGGGATTCTTAGGACTATGCACCTATTACAGGAGGTTCGTGAAGAATTTCTCACGGTTGATTGCCCCACTAACAGACTTGACCAAGAAGGGAGCCTTCGCTTGGTCAAAAGCGGCACAACAGACTTTTGATCATCTCAAGGAGGTGATGAGCTCATGCCCCGTCTTGGCATTACCAGATCTTGCTCGTCCATTTGTTCTAGAGTGTGATGCATCAGGTGAGGGGATTGGAGCAGTGCTTATGCAGGATAGGCACCCCATTGCTTACGAGAGTCGGAAATTGAGCCCCGTGGAGAGGGGGGTATTCAATCTACGACAAGGAGATGTTGGCCATCATGCATGCTTTGGCCAAATTCAGACAGTACCTTGTGGGCAACAGATTTGTGGTACGTACAGATCACAATAGTTTGAGGTTCTTTTTGGGACAGAAGGATCTCAATGACCGCCAGCAGAGATGGGGTGAACAAGGTACAAACATATGACTTTGATATAGAATACACTAGAGGTAAGAATAATGTTGTTGCTGATGCTTTATCTAGGAAGCCTTACCTTACTACTATGTTGAGTTCTATGTCCGAGATTTCAGCAGATTGGAAGGCTCACATACTGGTTGAGTACTCCAAGAATCAGTTTGCATGCGAGATCATGGATGGTATTATCAAGGATGACCGATACAGGGTGGTAGATGATCTCATTTTTTATAAGGATCGGATTTTCCTTTTACAGGGGTCTAAGATGAAGGACAAGATCCTTCGTGCAGTACATGACACACCACTAGCTGGACACCCCGGATATTTCAAAACATACAGATATATCAGGTAGAGATTCGCTTGGAAGGGGATGAAGGATGATGTCCTTAATCATGTCAGAGAGTGTATGGTTTGCCAGCAAACCAAATCAGAGCATTCCTTTCCTGCAGGTTTACTTCAGCCTCTTCCCATCCCTGAGCAAAAGTGGGAGAGCATATCGATGGACTTCATCACAGGACTCCCTTTGGTGCATGGGCACAATTGCATTTATGTGGTAGTTGATCGATTGACCAAGTATGCACACTTCTTTTCTCTACCCAAGAAGCATGAGGCAGCTGATGTGGCTTAGGTATTTTATACAGGGTTTTGTAGGCTACATGGGTTGCCTAAAATATTATTAGCGACAGGGACAAGATCTTCATGAGCACTTTTTGGCAGGAGATTTTCAGACTTGCTGGTACCGAGTTGACTCCTAGCACGAGCTACCACCCTCAGACTGACGGGCAGACGGAGATTGTCAACAAATGGATAGAGGGGCTATTTGCGGAGTTATGTGACCGGACATCAGCAGGCATGGATCAGATGGTTGCATATGGGTGAGTATTGCTACAATACCACATATCAGATGAGTATTGGCATGACGCCTTTCAGAGCTTTGTATGGATACGATGCCATGTCATTTGCTGATTTAGTATTATCAGATAGTCGAGCTCCCAAAGCTCGGGATTGGTTACAGGAGAACCAAGATATCCTGCGAGCTCTTAAGTAGAATCTCCAGAAGGCGCAGAATCAGCAGAAGGTTTATGCGGATCGACACAGGGTAGAGAGGTCCTTCGAGGCAGGAGACTTGGTGTTCTTACGTCTACAGCGGTACAGACAGTCATCACTCAAGCAGAAGGGGGCGGAAAAAGCTGAAGCCCCGGTTTTATGGTCCATACAGGATTTCAGTGGAGTGGGTGCGGTTTGCAGATGAGTTGGATCTTCCAGAGCACAGCAAGATACATAATGTCTTCCATGTATCATGGCCTTAAGAAGGCCTTAGGACAACACATTGTACCTTCTACAGAGTTGGCCACCACTGGATGAGGAGGGGAAGCTGGTTTTAGAACCGGATTCTATTATTGAGGTCAGACAGAGGAAACTCAGGAACAGAGATATCACAGAATATTTTGGTGCGATGGAAGGGTTTGCCTCTTGAGGATGCTACTTGGGAGGGGAGAACAGATTCTACGGCATCCTAGTTTGCATTTGCTTGGGGACAAGCAAATTTTGGGAAGGGAGGACTGTAATGTCCCTTTTCCCTCGCCCATGGCCTAAGGGCCAATGCGTGCCCTAACCCTAGTCATGCCCAAGGGGTTACGGACACTATTTTGCTATTGGGTACGGGCATCTAGTCCAGTTATTATTTTTTATTGACTGGGTCATAAAGTACTTTTAAAAAGGGACTAGATGTTATGTTTCATCATTGGGGCCACTTAAAGTACCTTTTTGGCGACTTGAGAGGACATGCATGGCATTAAATGTTATATTTCTTCATTGAGGTTACTTTATGGGCCTAGGCGCCTAGGAAGGGAAAAGCAACTTAAAGTTATTTTTAATAAGGCCCTCTTTTGGGAAAGTGCGCCTTGAGTGGTTTTAAGGTTTCTTTGGCATGAAAATGTTATAAAAGGAGGTGAGGGGTGAAAGGATAATCATTCATACATACACTCATATTTTCTTTTCATGGTGCAACTGCTGTTTGCAACTTTTAGCTTGTGGAGTAAGATCCCACGGGAACCCTAGCTTCGGTGGTGAAAGATCCAACCCTAGCTAGCAGGGCATTCTTCGGTAGTGAAAGATCTACCCTAGCTTGTCATTTGGAGTGGATTTCAGGGCTGTTTTACAGAGGTATTTTCAGGATTTGCAGAATTAGGGTTTGAAGGGTTTTGAGAGTTTTTGTGGAGATTTTCAGCCGGTTTTCGGATCAGACCTACGGCAGCCATAGAAGAAGGATTCGGCATCATCTACAGAGGGTTTCACAAGGGTTTTGGCTGTTTTCCAAGGGGGGCGACTTGTTTGGGGAATTTGCAGCCCTAATTTCTAGGGTTTCCAGCAGTCCTTTTTCAGATCTGAAGGTTGGAGAGTTATCTACTATTTTTATATATATTATTTCCAAAGTTTCATCTTTATTGCATTTGTATTCGAAAAGATATTAATTTTCGAAGTTTTCCGGCTATTCTAGGCATGCTGTAAATTTCTGGCAGCATTCTGTTATCTGAAAATTCCAAAATATTTCCCTTGTGTTCTACATATTATTATCTTGTTCCAGTTAAAATTTCAAGTATTTTGGACGGGTATTTTAAGAGTTATTCACATTTTTCTGTTCGCTGCCCTAGCTGTACTTTTCTGTGTAAAATCTGCAAAAATCAGATTTAGTATATTGCTGCAATTTTCTGTGTTTGTCATTTTTTGTGGTAAGATCCCAATAAGGGATATTTCAACAACTTCACTTTTTCCCAGTGATCCAGACCTCTGATGGCAACTTCCTTCGGGCATAATGTGCGTATATGTTTTCCAGCTGCTTCAGACCAAAAATCGGGCTTACCTGGCAAAGGAATTGCTCTAGAGAAATTTCACAGAAAACGAAACGGGACAACACAAAAACACGAAAAATTGCCAAAAGTTACAAATAAAGCCCAAAACTTATTCCAAGTTAAAACCCTTCTGGTACATAAGAGTAATGACATATTCGATCATAACAGAGTCAAAACGGGGAGCAAATAGCCTCATACGGGGCTCAAAATAATTAAATACAAATTGCCCGCAGACAAATCCCGACGACAGAATATAACAATTTTGGGCATTTGGGTATTTGGCGAAAAAGGCTAATATGGCTCTTTGGGAATATCTTGATGCAATACAAGAATTTTCAGACAATAAAAACACAAAACGACCCATTATTTTAAAAGTACGAAGTTTTTTCGGATAGGATAGTCGCAGATTTTAGCGTGAAATCTGGGTGACACCATTATACAAATTTCTTCCCTCTTGGCTCTGTGGAATTTCAAAACAAGAGTTTTGGGACAACGATCATAATTTACACATACGAATTCCAAATGCTCTAAAATTCGTGCTGTAGATACGCATGGCCATTCTCCAGAGGGGTTTCCAATGTTGTATATTGAATTTAAGTATTTTTTAAATTACAACACATTTTCTATTATGGACTGAGAATGCACATGAATTGTTTGACAAAATGAATGAATGGTAAAATGGATTTAACTTTTGTTTCGTGCAACCAAATTGGCTGAAATTTTCAGGAAATTTCTGTCTCATATAGATGCTCATGTCCACAAAATTTTAGCTTCTACCTCAATGCGAAGCTCAAGATATTTATAACAGAATTCTCCAAATTTGTGTAGTGACAACGAAAATGGAACTGTGAAATCTGATGCAGGTTTTGGTAATTCTTGTGTGGAAAGGCTTGATAATGATGAGGATGATGTACTACACTATTCCAGTGGGTGTAAATAATCTATTACAGTCTGAGCTCTTGTTGATTGCACATCCAATTTAGGTATGGAGATCAAGGTTTAAATTGTGCACATTACATTGGAGTATAAAGTGTTGAGAGAGGACTGTATGTATACAACAAAAATAATATAATTTGATTAAGACAAATAAGGTAGTTGAGCAAATACGGTACACCACAAGTATTCCTTGCTCTAGCGCATTTGTTTAGGGTGCAAATCTGATTATTGCTGCATGCATTGGGAGCATATTTGTTTATTTTAAGATCTGCTGTGTTTTGCAATTAATTTCATAATTCTTAGAGATGATTTGATGCCCTAAATGTAATGGGAGGCCTAATTTTTAAGGCAACATTAGGGTTTTGTGTTTGCTGTGCGAAAACTAATTTTGGGATAGTATTCTTTATATTTTTGTGGCCCAAAATCCAAAGTTTGAAGGCTTTTGCTTGGTTGGTTAAGTGGGAAATAATTGTAGAAGTTGCAGCAGTCTGGGGTTGGATTATTAATTGTTTGGGACACATTTTGATGCTTAAAAATTGTGATTTTAGTTTAGATCTGTTCTTGGCATTTTTGTGTATCAAAACAAGCTTTTGGAGGGTGAGAACAGTTGAGGGAAGTACTGGTTATTAATTTAATAATTTTTGCTAACCCTAGCTCCCAAATCTGGAAGTTTGGATGCTATTTTGAAGGGGTTTTAGTGCTCAGAAAAATCTGTTCCTTAGTTCATTGGAAAGGGAAAAATCTCAAGTTTATTGTGCACTTTGTTTCATATGAAAAGAAGGAATGTTGATTGAGTCATGAATTTTAGAAGTTTTCAGCTGTTTGCAAGTATGATTTATTTAATTACCGCTGTTATAAAAATCAAAAGTAAAGAGGATTTAATTTTCCATTGATCCACCCATCTAGCCTACAACCTTGGCTACTTCCAACCCCAATTTGGGTTGTAATTAGCTGACATTGGGTTATTTGAGGTTGATTCAAAAGGATTTACTCCTTGAATTGATTTCTATCCATTTGTGGCATTTTCCATCTTGTCCCAAAAAGGGGACATCACAAGGGGCCTTTGGATGAACTCCCTTTTTCCAAATTCAACCTCACTCCGACATGGATTGCAACATGGCCTATTCTAACACTAAGGTAGCCAAACCTACTTCCTCCAAAGTTACCCCTAGATCTCAAGCTAATCAACCACTTCCTCCCATCGAGGGTTTGGAGCATGAAGGTGAACATGAAAATTATAATGGACTCATACCTGAAATGCAAGATTTTCTAGCTCACAATCCTCAATATGTCGGAAAGACATCCCCACGGAACTATAAGATTTTATGATTCCTGGATTTTTTTCATACATCCACTAAACAAACATGTTTGCTACCCTTGGATACCATTCTTCCAAGCTGAGTTATTCTAGAACGGAGTGAACCTGTGGGGTTGCAATCAGAATAATGCTACTATCAGGATGAGAAGAAGAGTTATCAGGTTTTTGTGGGTTTTCCTTCTATGTTATTGGCCCTTCTGTTGATGTAGGCTGGTTCAGGCAACTTCATCAGTCCTGTTGATGAGGTTGGGAGGGAGCAATCTGTATTTCTAACTTCATTGGCCCGGCTGATGAAGATATTTTTGGGCAGGCTTTCTGAATTGTTATTGTCGAAGAAGTGTCAGGAAATATCTAACCTTTAGGGCAAACCTGAACAGGCCTGTCAGTTTTAGCAGGTTTAGTGTTATAACTTGACTCAACACATGCAATATCACGCTTCATCCCGTGCATGTTGGAAAAATTTTCGTGATTGGATGTATTGGGATTGATAGTTGTTTCAATGGTATTTGCTGTCAGAACTGAATTCTGAGTGTTTTGATTATTGTTATCATTTTATTGATTTTGTTTTTGACTCTTAGTAATTTGGTTGAGGGTTCTTGTAAATACCCATGTTGGTATTAGCTTGATGAATGACATTATGTTTGTTGGAATTTTCAATTTTGGATGCCTCGAGGAAATCTTGACATCTTTCCCTTGTCATAGCCACACGATCAAAGTTGAAGCCAAACAGGAAAGTGTATGTAATACCTTAAAGGGATCAATAGTTTTCATGAGAGTGACCCCAATTGGCATGAAACCAACATAACTTTTCCTTGTCACACTGTTAGGGAGTAGGTTTGGAAGGGTCTAACTCTCTCAGTTGAGGTTGAGGTAGACGTCATTTCAATTCTTCTTTTGTAATAGGATGATGATTGAATCCCCTAATTGAGGATGCGGAAGGAAGTAACCTTCCTTTTGGGAAGGGGCCTTTCTTGTGTTGGGAAGTGGCCACACCTTGGGAAGTGTTAATTGTATGAATTATTCTTGCAGAAGTGTAGCTATGATCACAACTGTCGGAGAGACCGTTATTAGTAGCATTGCGGTTCTAGGTCTAACGAGCATCTTAAGAAATTGTTTAGTTTGAAATACCTCAAATCGTCTCATGAGGTGATCTTGCCTTTTTGCTTGTTCGAAGGCTTTTTCCAAATTCGTTGGAGAGGATTGATCTTTATATTGAAGATAAGGTTTAAAGTAGTGATATAAATCTTGAAGAGGCTCTCTTCAGTCATGTCGTGTTATGCTTTGTGGGCCAAGGATTTCCATATTTTGATGAATTCTACGGCTGTCTCATGCTTGGAATGTTTATAGTTGATGAAGTTACCTAAGTTATCCTCAGGTAAATCATGATACTAGAACTCTTGGACTAGCACATTTACTAGACCTTCTAGTTCGACAACTGGGCTTAGGTTTAATTGGTTGTACCATTGTAAAGCATCACTCATGAGGGTTTTTGCCAAGAGTTTGGTAGCTGCATAATAATTCATAGTAATTTATTTGAAGTGAATCTTTGTATAGATTGCCAAAATCTTTAAGGTGAGCTGTGGGATTAGTTGATCTGCCATAAGTGATGGTTGAGATTAACCCCCCAATGTCCATAACACCTATATAAGGTGCTAAAGAATCATTTTGGAGATTTTGGAGCACCTTGTTTTAAATGGGTGGTTGGGGGATTGGGTTCCCACACAAATGCACAAGGGGGTGAGGGGAGGGGCAGTGGATTGATGCTCCCTATTGAGTTTGATGTGGTCGACTAGTGATTTGAGTCAAGTAAGCTTGCATTTGCATAAATTGATTAGCACTACATGTTGGCATGTTCACCATGCGATCTAAGACTTGCATAATCATTTGCGTTGAATCCATTGGGTGGTTTTGAGTAGTGTTTGTAGTGTTAGGTTGGGAGGTGCATTACTGAAGGTAACACTTGCCATGGTTGAAGTTGTAGATGGAATTGCCGAAGATGAAAGAATATGACAAGTCATGTTTTGAGTTGTCCCAAGGGTTGCAAGAATGTTTGTTCTAGTGGGAGTATGGTACAGACTGGGAATCATAAGATCTTCGATTTTGGCAGGGGTCTTTCCGACAAGTTGAGGTTTGTGAGCTAGGAAATTTTACATTTCATGTGTGAATTCATCATAATCTTCATGTTCACCTTCATGTTCCAAATCCTCGATAGGTAGAAGTTGTCGACTAACTTGAGATCTAGTGGCAACTTTGGAGAAAGTAGGCATGTTAGAAGAGGCCATGTTACAATCCATGTAGGAGAGAGGTTGAGCTTGGAAAAGGGAGTCCATTCACAGGCCTTCGCTTGAGCGTTATAGATGCTCCATTGTGGGGATTGAGATGTAACCTTTAGTGTTTTAAAGGGATAAAATAAATTTGACAAGCAAGGTATGTTTGGCGAATTGACAATGCTAAGAAGCTACTAACAGAAAAAAATGTGACTATGATGCAATTGATGGTGGGGTAAGATTCATGTTGGGTTTACCAGAATATAATGTTGGTGAAGACTATGTGATGAGAAATCAAAGGAAATTGTGAAGACGACCCAATCAATGGTGGGGTAAGATTCATGTCAGGTTCAACAAAATGTGTGTAAGCTAAGAATGATCTATGACGGATCCTTTATAAATTAGGATAAAGTAGAAGACCATTTTATAGCCAACACACAAGCAAAGAGCTATGTGCAAATGAGGTAATGGATCTAAAGGGTTAGTCTTCACTCAATTGCTAAGGATATGATATGTAAGGCCTAACTAGATCCTAGGGATGACCTATAGGCCAAACTAAGAGCTATCTAACTAATTTTTTTAAAGGCGGCCTCTAGGCCAAAGCAAGAGTTGTAATATAAAGAACTATAATGTAAAAGATAAGTACATGCTACACTATCCTATCTATTACATGATACATATGAACAATCATCAAGCAAAGAAAGAAAAGATAATATGGAAAAAGATACCTTTGGGTGACTTGTCGGCGTATTAATCTCTTCTAGGCTTGTAGCACTTTGTGAGAGATTGTTGTGGGTGAAGGCTCAAGAAAGATAGGAAGAAGACCTAAATAGACCAATGCTAGTGACTCCAAATGCTAAGGAAGACCTTGTTGGCTCAACTCCCATTCTTGATTCTGCCAAGCTACAATGCTCCAATGATGCGCTTCAAGTGTAAGTTCCACTAAATACTAAGACCGATTAACCTTCTAAGACAGATTTGTGAGCGAATGTAGAGCAAATTGCTCGTATATGATATTGAGAAATGACAATTGGGAACCTTATACATACAGACTTACACTCTATAGTCATGACTCAATCTCATATTATGTCATCAGCTGGACCATTTCTGTCGGCTGAAACAAGGTTCTGCAAAATGTCATTGGTAGGGTCGATGACGTCGGTTGTGAGCAGTTTGCAGGAGGGTGGATGAAGAGGAAGGAATAGGAAACTTATTAAGAGACAACAAGAGCATATTGAAAGGTGATCTTAGGTGGTGGCATTGTGCTAGTATGTAAGGGTAATGCCACAACATTGCTCGCAGCATGCTACAAGCCGGCCCATTCCAATCCCAAAAACAGTTTGGAGGATGTGCATTCAAAGTGATTAATGCGCCTACAAGTCCTGTACAAAATCAATTGTTCGTAAGTGAAAATTAGGTGCATACACCCCTCCCCTTGCACAAGTTGTTGGCTGTTCTGTCTAGTCTGCTGTGGCTGCCTCTCCCCTGATTTCCCCTACTCTGTCCAACCTAATGTTCATTTTCGTTTTCTTGCTTATATTGTTTCTATATCCCCTCTCAAGGGAGCTTTGCCTTCCATCAAAGATGTCCCCTCATGCTACCTGCAATGGCCTCTATGGCTGATTCTTCCTGGAAGGAATCCTTCAAGAATGTGCCCTATCCGCCTATTTTGTGGTGGATAAGGTGGGTTCTATTCTGATTCTTGAGTAGGGTAGGACGTGGCTGATCAAGAGGATTTCTACTAGCTACAAGGTTGGATTAGTAGGTTCAACGATCTATGGCCTAGCCTTTTTGATATCGGCAAGTTGGTTTCGTCTTTCTGGAAACCCCTTCGTTTTAAAGAAATCTACATTTGTGTGCTATGGGCTTCTTTATATTTGAATTTGATTCAGCTGAAGATTGGGACCTCATCCTCTAGTAAGGGCTTAGTTTTGGGGTGGAGTTGGCTTGTGTTTTAAACCCTTATTCCCCTTTTTTGAACCCTTGTTATATTCTATTTCTTTTGCTCCAGTGTGGGTGAGGTTTCCAGACCCTCCCTTGTAATTCTTGTGTTCTCCCAACCTATTTGCCATTGGGAATACCTTAGGAAAATTCCATTTCTTCTTCTGGGAAACAAGTCACTGACAATTTACAACCTTTGCTTGGCAGTGTGTGGAAATTAATTTCATAAAGGGCTTTCTAGATGAGATTTGGCTCAAGATGGAGGGGCAAGTTTGGAAACAAAAATTAGATTATGAGTGGGTGGCCTTTAGATGCCACTCTTTTCTCTCATGGGCATTTGATTGTCGAATGCTCGAGAAGGAAGGTTGAAAAGTCTTATGTTTATTTTGAATCTTTCGGTGGTAAAAGGATGAAAATATCAGCCTATGTGGTGGTGTGGGGTTGAGGCTCACTATCATATGAAGGAATCGTTTTCTCACAACTTGGAAGTTGATGAGGGAGGTGTTGCTTTGAGGAAGCCGAAGATTCCTTCCACACCTATTTTGGAGCCATCTCAGCTTTTGGTGCTTGAAGCAGGGGTGGAACCTTTGGAGTCATTAGTTGTGAGTGTTCTTCGAGGTGTAGGAGGTTAAAACTCCCACAGGTATGGGGACTTTGGTTCTCTCCTCTCTTTTCTCTTCTCAGCACCATGTATCTGTACGCCAACACACTAGCTCTCGGCGATGGGATCTGACCTTGCTTAGTGCCATGAATCTTCTCCTTTGACGTCGTGGATTTGCGTCTTCACAACCCCTTCCTAGGCCACACAAGCACACATTTCGAGTTTCTTCCCTACCACAAAAGTTTCTGTCTTTGGATGTTTCAAGGGATTTTGGAGTAGGTGCTTTGCTTCCTCCTAGGATTACCAACCTGGCTCCCTTAGCCCTAGACACTCCCCGATGAACATTCTCAGATTTTGCATTGGCCCTATCATAGTAATAATCCATGACAGAAATGATTCTTTTGTCTTGGGCACAATCAAAGAAGTTTGATGGAGCTACCATACAATACTTCTGACCTTCATCTGCCCATGCTCTGTGAGTGTTCTTTATCCCTCGCTTATTTTCAGTGCTTTTCTTCTTCTTGATCCAAGGGTCCTTTCACCATAGCACTTTCTATTGTAGTTGGATGTATTCTCAAATCCCATTGACCTACTTTTGGTCATTTGTGGATGTTAATATAAGTTTTTTCTTTCTTTCTTGTCCACCTCAAGAGCATGATGTTGAACTTTTCACAAAGCTACTGGCTACTTTAAAGGATTTTGGGTCCTTGGGTTTTGTGACCACTTTGTGGCCTCCTTTAGAGGAGCTTCTGCTGGGGTCCTATGATCTTTGCTGGACTGAGGTCAAGAGGAGAAAGAAGCATGGGAAAACACTTGGTTATAGCTGTGCGTCTCTCACATCGAGAAAGGGTTTGGGTTAATTTCCTCCCTTCATTTGGTTTTGGGGAGGCCTGTTAATGGGCTGTTCTGTGTTCTGCCACACTGTACAGTTTTTCTTCTTCTTTGTATTGCCAAGTGGCAAGCTCTGTTATGTTCTTGCTTCTTTCCAATTGAGTGAGGGACCCAATAGAACACTTTGTTTCACTTATCAAAAGAGAAATCACCCTATACCTGAAAATTTTGCTGGCAAGATGCCAACTCCAAGTTGGTGTTAACTAACTAAATCAGGAAAATAAAAAATGACATGAATTTTAAAAATCAAATTCAAGAATCTATGTTTCTGCCCGTAGGGCAATCTCCATTCTTTAACTCCAATCATATTCCCACTGCTTGGAAATCAGCACAAACAAAGCCAACTGCTTTCATCAGTTATCCATCACACTCTTTCTTCTTCTATCATTCTCATCTATTTGATTAAATCCTGAAAAAGCGCTACTAAGTGTACATCTAGACAATTTTCTGTGCACAGTAGTCTTTCCTATTATTGATCTTGAGTTTGACCAATGGGGACAGGTTAATAAGATTGTGTTCATCGCTGCTATGAGAGTACTCCATCCCTCTCTCGTTCTAGCTGTCATGGATCTGCTTCGTCTCAGCATCACAGACCTTCCAAACCTTGTTTAGTGTAGCTTGGGTCATGGAAACAAGCACACACTGCTAGTTTTTGTTCAAACTCTAGAGGTTCATCACTTGTTTGTCTTGGGTGAGGATTTAAGGGAGTTCCCTTTCCTCTTAGGATTTTCCAGCCTGGACCCCTTAGCCCTAGACATTCCCCTATGGGCATTATTAGATTATGCATTGGCCCTTTTTGTTATAGTGAATGATTATTCTATTGCCTCTCCTGGCCCAAGCTTTGCTGACACAAGACAGCCTTGGTTTCTAGCTTTGATCTTTATGAATTCCTTGTTCCATGAAGGGTTATTTCCCCCACGTGACGATTTGTACTTGTGTTTGAATCATATGGTTTGCAGTGTAACCACATTAGTGTGAGCCGCGCTGGTTTTTATTATTATTGTTTTAGTGTTAAGTTTTTAGAATCTAGTGTTCTTTTTTCCCCAGTCCTTCTATTGCATCTGAATCTGCTTTTGAGTCCCATTGACCTACTTCGGTCATTTGAGGACAGTGATAATTTTGTTCCCTCTCGTTTACTTTACATGCATAGATTTTCACAATTTCTAAAATCCCTTTTCAAATTATAAACTTTGGCAAACATTTCCTTGTGAATTTGGGAATTATGGTAATTATTATTGGAATGTCATTTCAATTGAATTCTTTTAATTATTGTCTGATATAGGCAATTTGCTTTCCAACTAAGTTAGTATATTATAGCAGAGATCAAAATGCAATAAAATTTGTATGCTTTTTGGTGCTCTGAGAGAAAACTACTGTTGTTTTTCTCTTATTGGAGTTGGATTGTATGTGCAGAAAGCTATTGTGTTCGATATCCAGGATGATTCAAAACCCAATTGTCTTCTAGACGGTTCACATGCTAATGAGACTATCACAAACAATGCTAATCTTTTACAAAGAAGGCACGGTGCAATTGCTGAGGACATAGGTAACAAGGATAACAGTATTGGTGCAACTATGAGCACATTCTTGAAAAGTAAATCACCAAATAGAGATGATTGTACAGTCCATAATGAAAGTGATCGACTTGGTCTAGAAGATCATCCAATGTACAGTCACGCCATGTTTGCTTCAGATTGTCAAAATAAATTCAACTTTGAAAATGCTATTTATCATAAAGATGACACATCCAAAGTTGAGGACAAAAATATTGCTGATGATGGACGGCAATCTGACAGGATCACACTAGATTTGATTTTGAATTCTATTTCTGAGAGGGAAGGACAAAAGAATTCTCTCCTTTGCAGTGAGGCCAAAGAGGGTGGGCCAGCAGGATGCAACAGACAGAATAATGTAGAGCTAAACCATCGTGTTTTAGAAATTTCTGTGCTTCCAGTACAAGATCCAGACCATTCATGCATGCAGATCAACAAGATTGATGTCAGAAATCAACATGTGATGGGGGAAGATGTGAATCTGTTTAATGAAGATGAATTCAAGAAAGAGTCTTGGTTGGCCCAAACAAATTCAGAAGAGGAAAATACTCATAAATGCAATTATGATAACATTACGAAGTACACTGATGGGAATATTAGCATGGATAAAGAAGCATTAACTACAAAAAATAATTCTCTACCAAAAATGCTAGATGCTAGTTATGTTAAGGGCATGGCTGCGACGGAAGTTATTCTCAGCCAAGAATACAACAACGTTTCTTCTACACAAAAGAAAAAAGGACATGCAAAGGGCTTAGCGTTTCACAATGGTGCAACTGCTGGAGATACAACTTCTTCTCAGGTATTTCCTGTTTTGTGAAATCCTATGCCGAGTTTTCAAAATGATCATCTAATTATGTATAGTTGTATCTTTCCATCAAAAGGAGTTGTATGCATTTCATGCTTTTGCCAAGTTTTAGTGATATACTTAGTTTGAGATGAAAGTTATGCTCTTTTATTTGCTCATGGTTTTTGCATATATTTTTGCGCATGCATGCAAATAAGTGAGGATGATTTTAATAGATTTTCAAGCTAAGTCAAATCCTAGTAATGATGTGTTAGGGAAGGATCAAAACCTCCATTTGTCTTGTATTATTGAGATCATATGAGATTGTAATGTCCCTTTTGGGCTCAGGTTTGAGGAATTTGGATTTTTCTCAAAACCTAATGAAACATTGCCAAAAATGATGACAACCACATGTAGAGAATCTGATTTTTATGACAACAATCTGATTTTATGCAAGAACTAGAGCAGCGACCTGTTTTTAGTGCACCAAACCCTAAGTGACCTAGGGTACATTCAGATTTTTTTCTTTTCCACACAATTTTTTGGAAATTCATCAACAACATGAAGCCCTTGATGAAGTCATGCAAAATAAATGCTTCAACCATAAATTACGGACTGCTGGAATTAATGTATGCTCAAAAACAGCTGAAACTTCAAAATTCAATATCTTCATATGTACTTGGAGAAAAAATGCAAATGATAGCTCAAAAATGATCACAAAAATAGCAGCTATCCAATACAATTAAAATAAGATTTTTCCAACCATAGAAACCCAATGAAAAGTGATCCCAAAATCTCCAAATGGGTAGATCAAGCTGGAAATGAATGTGACAGCCCCAAAAAGGCATGCCCTAGATGGGATTTGTGCCCTAGCACTAATGGAAACCCTTGCCATTCTGAAATTCTGAAATTTGAAGCCCAAATGTGACTCCTGGATGAAGTCACCAATGCAACAAATGAGGGTTTTTGTTCCCTATTGTTGTGACTATTGAGGGCTTTTGTCTCCAATAGGATCCAATGAGGGTTTTCGTCCTCAAAGGGTGAAAATGAGAGCTCAATGCTCCAATTTCTAAAAACAAGTATATAATTCCCAAGATGATGATGCACAAATGAGCCAAACGACTCTTCTTTATACCTCATATATGGTGCCAAAGCTCTAAAACATGATCCCCATGAGGACCGACCTCTTTGGGAGATATGTTTCTCCTTTATCTTCAAGCATGCATTCCAAAGACCGACCTCTTTATGAAAATATAAGTTTCTTTTTCTTTTCTTTTTCTCATTCCATCTCCTTTTTTATTTTTTAATCCTTTTTGCCAACAAAGGGATTGACTATTAAAAATATCTTTATATTAATAATAATATTAAGTTGCCCCTAAAACGGAGAATTGACCGGGCCCAACTTATAAAATTATTAATTAGTTTATTTTAAAAAAGGGGACATTACAGAAATTTTCATCAATTATATTTCAAGTTGTTAATGACTGCTTAGCCATATTCAGCAACTGCAGTTGCAATTGCAAAGATATTTAATATTTTTTATATATTATATTTCAGAAACGTGTAGAATCCAGATGTGTTCCTATATTCAAGTTCTTCACAGTAGAGGAAGAGGAGGGTTCAGGCAAGTGAGATTATATTCTTTAAAAATTCATTGTCTAAATGTCATTCTATCAAGAATTTAAGATACTTCGTTTTAGGACGATTATCACAGAATTGTGTAAATTGGAATATAGGTGGTTATGGGACGGTTTACAAGGCTCGAAGGAAGCAAGATGCAAAAATTTTCGCAATAAAATGTAGGTGGATAATCTCTTGCAATTTGTTGCTTGTATGTCTGGTAGGACTATGGATGCTATAGTTTAAATAGTTCAAATGGCTGAGAATATATGGAAATTGTAGATGTGATGACTTCCCTTGAAATTCTTCTATTGATCATTCATGTTTGTTCCGGATTTCCTATATCAAGTGACATGTCTTCTGTCCTTCACACCATCAATATTCCCCTTCTGCAGGTCCTCTTGAGCAAACTCCCAAAACCAGTGTGACAAACGAATTTCTGATGCTACAAAGATTTGGGTACATCTAAGTTGATTGCATCTTTATCTTTATGATCTCAACATGCTTAGCAGTTGTTTTTAAGATATGGATGTGGCCTTTACTTGAGTAATGCAACAGAAATAAAATTTAATGTTGCAATGATTTATTAATTACAGTGGGAGCAATTTTATTATAAAGCTTGAAGATGTAGTACAAAACAATGGACAGGACTGCCTCATTCTTGAGTATGTGGTACATGATAAACCAGAGGTGATATTTCGTATTCTATGTTTGCTTGTAATTTATTCAGATGTGTTCAAATCTTGCAATCCTTTAGTCCATATTGAATTGATCCCTTGGATGGGTTTATCAACAGGTTCTTAGAAGAGAAATAATTATCTCAGAGCTTCAATGGTACGGATTTTGTATGTTCAAAGCACTTGCTGCTTTACACAAGCAGGTGCGGCCACAGTTTTGTTTAACACGATAATTTTTTCCCCTTAATTGTATAGTGTTGCAATAGTTACTAACTTAGACACATCTTCAAAATATGACAGGGAGTAATCCATAGGGATGTTAAACCAGGAAACTTTCTCTTCTCTAGAAATATCAGAAGGGGATATCTCATTGATTTCAACTTGGCTCTAGTAAGTGTCTCATTAGGAGGTCCTCTTTGCCCTCTTTCTTGAAGTTGTACTGATGTTTTATTCTCTATCGTAGGCAGGATATTGTGCTAATGGGTTTGAAGTGACAAACAATTAGTTGGATCACTTGCAACAATTGGGTTCAATTATTTTTAAAATTTTTCAGGCCTTTCTAAATTTTCTATGTAATTTATGTAGTAAAAAAGAAACTTGTTTTAAAAGAGCAGTTATCATATTATTTTAAATTTAAAGTTTAGTACTTGAAAAAATGGTTTCGTAATATTATAATATTAGAAATTGATAAATATTTTTGCAGGTTTGTGGAATTCTTTCTACATGTATCTTGTAAATTGAAAGAGAGGTTTAATGCTGTAGATATGCATCTGTACATCACCAGTGGTCGAGATCAACTTAGACACAGAGAAATAAAATTTATTAGTGTCCCCAAATGACCAAAGTAGGTCACTTGGACTTGTAACTACATCAAGTGCTAATAGAAAGTAGGAGTTTTAATAGAGCTCCCAAGAGCTGAAAAAGTGACTAACATTAAAATAATGAAACTTAATGTACACCCAAAATATGTAAACAATAGACATGTTAGAAAAGATAGTCATATCAATTAGATACCTTATGTTTTAATAGAGCGGCCATTGACAACCATTATATTTCGCATCCCAAAGGTAACCATTGGAAGAAATGTCCAGATTGCCCGCATCTACATAAATATAATGACCAACATAGACTGGCAAATTGAGTTTCACCCTACTAACAATCGGGTGACATGAGGGGATTCTAGACTCTCACTACTATGGTCAGCTTGACATGTAACATAAGTAGCACCACCACTCACTTGACGTTGTGGAGGATTGAGATTGAGTGTTTACAATGTCTACATTTCTCCTTCATCTTTGTGCTTGTGTTGTCAAAAAGAAAGAATGTATACTAATGTCCACAAATGACCAAAGTAGATCAAGGGGACTTGAAACAATAATCAAATTGTAATATCCCTGAAAAGGAAACTTCTAGCAAATTTGCTCTGATACCATTGTAATATCCCTGAAAATAAACTTCTAGCAAATCTGGATATTTTGGTTAAATCCTAGGAGCAACAGTATTGCAAAAATAAACTTTTTACAATAGCAACAATAATATGATTTTTTGAAAATAAAAAACCAATACGAGAAAAAAATAGACTTTTATTTATTTATTTCCAAACAGATACAATAAAACAATACCAGTGTCTAAATACAATTTCTTGGAGTTGAACTGGTGGACACTTGCACCCTGAATTGTCACTGTGACGCTTGAATGGAATTGCCAAACTTAGATGTGAAGGTTTTCGTCCTCAGATCTGTGTGTAAATGATTGTTTTCGTCCTCTATTACTGATGCAGAAGCAGAAGCTACTTGCAGACAAAGAAAATAATTCATGAATTTCCAAGATGTGTTACAATGAACCCCTAAGTCTGCCTTTATAACTCTCAGACATTCCAAAGTGGGCGCCCCATCCTAAAAATATGATTAATCATTAAACACTTTAAATAATCCTTTATCCACCTCTAAGTTGGCGCCCCATCCTAAGAATAGGATCAAACATAAGAAATAATACTTTTTCCGCCTCCTTATCCTAAAATTAGGATTTACAAAAGCATGCAACTCTCTCTTTATTTATTAATTCTAACTAAGAGCCTAATAATATAAGTCAACCTTCTATTATTATTTTATTCTAACAATGTTTTTTGAATTAAACATATAATTTAAGTGTCCTTTTCCTTTTCCAATTAAAATATAAAATATCTTTGGACCACTTAAATTAATTTATTTTCCTCTTTCACTTTCCCCTTAGCCTATGGAAAGTAATAAAAATAGGCTTCAAGTATCCAAAAGTAATTAATTCCGAAAAGTGGACATTACATAATAACACAAGTGTCTTTTATAAAGTCACTTTTCGACACTTACGTTATTAATTTTTAGACTTTATTTCAAAAGGGGACATGACAATGTGACACGTTTATTTCAACCTAAACGCAATTAACCAATGCTGTGTGGCTAAGGATGATGTGTGGGCAATAATGAGAGCCTCTGGCATTGCATTTGAAGATATCAAATTATGGTGTTGGCTTCCATCATCGTTTTCAAGTGAAATTGCAAGGGATCAATTCCTTTGAACCTGGATTTGAGAATGTGATAAATGTTTCTTTTATTTAGAGTCAATATTTAAATATGTTATCTGAGTAGTTACAACCATGGTGGCAGGTTATGATTCAATGTTATTCTTGTCTCAGGAGGTCTTGTGTCTGTAATGATGGGGGTTGAGTCATGCATCCGGGCCAAAGGGCTTCCTATATTGTCATTCATTCATTGGAAAAAGAGGTACTAGAATTACATCGTGAGATTTTTTGGAATCACTGTTACAGATGGGAATTTTGCTCACTATGATTGACGGCAGACTTTGTAGCATCATGGATGACTAAGCCACTTAAGTCATAGGATGCTGACACTTAGAGGCCAACAGGCGGGAATCCTGCTACCACTTGCCTATGCACTAGTTTAAATATCATTTCTCTTTGTCACTTGCATGAAAAATTACTTAAGGGATTGATGGGATATTTTACCTCAAATTGAATGTATCCCATTATTACAGTCAAGAGAGTGGCTACAAGGTGGATTGTGCGAGTTTGCAATTTGGTTCCTAGAGAAACTAGGGATGATGGATGGATCCTTTGTTGGGAATTGAAACTTTTCAGCACAAGACAAAGTTTCTTGTGTCAGGATGGAGCAGAATGGCTACTAAGGCAATAGAAGTTGCAGCTTTAGACACGGATTTTCTTTAAACATTTTCCAAATTTGGTGCACCTAGCATGAGAAAAAGTTATATTCTTTTAATGTAGATAAAGAGGAAAAGCAATAAGTTTGTAACTTATCTTGGATAAATATTATTTATTATAGAGTGAGAGGACCTTCAAATGAGGGGAAACATACAGTGCGATCCAAGATGGTTATCTGCCTTCAAAGTTATACTTTTCTAACTTATTAGATGAGTAATTACATTCACAAATATCTTAGCTCTTCAAGATCCTTAAAAGAAACACTAATTGAAGACAAACATTGAATTAAACAATTTCTGAAGATCATTTTCAGCTAAAATCTTTACCAATGCAGGAAAGTTTCCTCTATTGAGCACTGCCATTGATAAAGTCACAACAGATTGTCCCACAAGCATAGACACTTAAGAATGATATAGCTTTAAAGAAAGTTAGAGCAATTGGATGAATTGGAGACAAGGCATGAAGGAATTGATAGGATGAGACGCTGGATGGTCCCTATAAGTGGAGTTCTCTAAGAAAATACAGCATGCAATTAGACTAGATAATTCAACATGGATGACAATTCAACCAAACTTCTAAAAACCAAAACTAGTTGAGTTTTACAACCCTTAAACATTTGTCATTTATGGTAAGATCCATAAGACATTGAAGTGCCTAGAAGATCAAAGTTGAATGCACTCAATGCATAATTTCACACAATATAGTTTCCTTCTGTGTAGAAAATAGCTGAATAAGAAATGTCTTGATTTCTTTCCATTAATGTAAATAAGTGCTCAGTGTTCACTATTTAAAGGATTTTGCTGATTTTTTAGTTGTTATAATGCTAATCGTGCAATCCTTGCAGATGCCTGCCGATGAGTAAAAGGATACTTGATCTGAGTTGTTAGTTACCTAGATTGTGAATATGCTCTTACTGTATGCCATTGATTGCGGATTGGCAACCAAAGGAAGTGACCTTAATATGGTCTCCTGCATCATATTGCAACTGTTATCTGACATTTTGGATTGAACAGCTCATATGTCTTTATTTTTCCCTTTGGGCAGAGAATATAGTCTATTTCCATTGAACATGCCTACAATTTAAATTCTCTTTCCTTGACAGCTTCACTGAGACAAATACCTTTTATTAGTTGAGTATAGATCTTAAAAACGAGACCAAGTGATACATAAATTCTTAAAATGGATGTCTTATTGGAGCATTGTAAAGGATGCAAGTTCTTAAACTCTGATATTTGTTAACTGTATAGCACATACTAAGAATGCCATATGTAAGATGTTAACATTACCTTCATTTCAGTTGTTAAATTGCATATTATTAGAGTCCTAAAAAGAGTATAATAGGATGAAGATATCAAATTCATGAAGTTTTTTTCATGGAGATGTTATTTATTTAGCATGATGGTCTATTTCAACCAAATATTGCCCCCAATGTCAGCTAGCATGAATGCTTTAGCATGATCTAGTTCAAAAATTTATATACAGTGACTCGATGAAAGATATTCTATTTTGGTGGACTGCAGATGCATCATAAATCTAGGTTGAGTTTAATGATAAATTTTAGAACAGCCAGACTACATAAAAATTTCCAGATTGTACTTGTACAAGTTGACATAAGCGAATTTGAAACAATAGACTTAAATTTAATAGAAAGAAATGTCAATAAATTTCATTTTAAATAACTTATGTCTTGTTATACTTGTACTAAGCAGGTTCTGCTGTTTCTTGGCTTTGGAGTATCACTGTTTGCATTCTATACCTTTGTGCCTTTCCTTCTACGAGTGAGTTTACCTTTCACTAATTTCAAGGACATGAAACCTTGAAAGAAAAAAAAAACAACTGATAGAAACTAAAGCCTTTGAGATCAATTCAAAATACCACCTACATTTGTCTTTCGTATCAAGAACCGGGAAAAATGGACAAGTAAACTTAAAAGACGCTAAGACTGAAATACCCCGATTTTTATTCACCTATATAACAAAATTAAGTAGGAATGCTACCAACATATGCTTACTGGGTACACACCTGCAAGGGGGCGACTCTAGTGCTGGTACGTATTGCGCTTATGGCTATGGGTCCAGTTCCCCTACCGACAGCTTACCCAGCCCAAATAACATTTTTTTGGTTCAAAAAAGGACACGTAAAAATATTTAAAAAAACATTCTAAACCCTAAAAGAAACTCCCAAATCCTTTTGAAACAACAGTCCCAACACATTTACCCCCTGTCATTGCAAAAATACTTGGATCAACAAAACATTGTAAATACTTAGACAACTCATTGGACATTTGTGCTGTGACCTTCACATTTTCGAATTGCTTAGGGCTGAAATTCCATCCTTTTGCTAATCCCACACCACTATAACTGTGATAGGAGTTTAAGCAGCATTGCATCAAAGAGGAGTTAAAACATAATGAACCACATGATGGTGTTAACAACTCTCAATGAAGACACTGGCTTATTGAAGTGATATGATTATGAATATAATGGATATGCTGATTGATCTTGATTTTTGTTTATACATTGTAACATTTGCACAATGTACTTGTTCCAAGTTTGACCAATGAATTATCATGACATTTGGCATTGAATTGTCATTATATTTTGTGGTTATTAACTTCTTTTGGATTATGCATATTATATGGTTAATTTTTCATTATTTGTGTATTATAATATTTTATATATCTTTTGATACGACCATATCCAAATCTGTACCGGGCCCCCATAAAAATAATTGTTCTAGCATATTTGGACCCCCATATCGTACCAGTATTGGCTATCTAGCAACCAACTAAATGACACAATCTCACATCAGTAAAGAACTTGTTACAACCCCCCACAATTGCAGCAAGTAGACACTTGGTAAGCCCATATGTCTCCCGAGTGGTTTTTAAAGCAGAAGATGATTAGTATTGGCAGGGAGAAACATCATTGCCTATTTTTGGACATCATCCTATGGCTGTTCTTAGGTTGATTGCATGTCTATAAATTTTCTATTAGGAGGGAGACGACACCATATCAATGAGTATTTTAGCTATTTTAAGGTAAAACCTGTATATATTTGTTTATTTCAATTTCTTGAAGTCTTTTAGAGGACATATGGCAGAATTGTGTAAGCATGATAGTACAACAGCTATGGATCCTAAAAAGGGAATCGGCCTACCTCCAAAAGGTTGTTCTCCCTTGTTTCTTGCACAAAAATCACAAGCCTTAAAAATAATAATGGTACTTTGTCAACTTATTTTTAAACACGATACGTAATTATTATGCATGAACCATGTGTCATACATCTGAAATAAGATTTAACCTGCATATATAGTTTAATTTTTGACCAAAGTTTTTATTGTACTTATATGTCTTAAGGGTTCCAATTGGTCGATAGGATACAAAGGAGGTGAGAGTTAAGTTGTTTTCTATATGTTAATTCTTTTTCATTTTAAATTTTGCTTCCTTTTTGTTGGCTAGATTTTCTGTATAGCATAAAACCTAGGTAGGCATGAGATAAATCTCCCGCAATTACCGATGAGGCTCTCGTGTTAGATTTGTCAATTAAAGTATGCTAGTATTTATATGGGGTTTTACTTTAACTGTTCAGCTCATGAACCATAGCTGTACAGTTCTGCAGCAAGTAAGCAGCTGTTTAAAGAAAGGAAATATTTATAGAAGAAGGGAATTATATAAACACAGAGAAGAAATGGGGAAGATGTGCATCTCAATCAATAGATAGCATAGTTGATTGCATGCACATAGAAAAAACCAATAGATATGAACACATAATTATAAGCAAAGGCAACTCTAGATCTAGATCTAAAATAACACAAAGTTTATTCAAAGATCTAAGATAGAAAGCTAGAAACAAAATACACCGTGACACAAAGTTTTCCGGAAATCTGCTCATGTATATTCCTTTGCTTCAAGTGGCTCTCAAGGGTTTCAGCACAAAGTCTGGAACACAAGGATGCTGCTTACAAATTCTGATTCATTAACGGGGAGGTTCTTCTTCTACTTATAGAATGTAGAAGGGAAAGTACAAATGGGAAACTCAACTGAACTGTAACATAAACAAGTAAAGATGACATTTGGCAATCATCCTCCACTAACTTCTCCTTAAGTGATATATGTATCACTTAACTAATAAAATTATTCCACATAACTTTAAGTAATGGTTTCAAAACCAATAACTTTAAAGTTTTACAATTTCATCTAAGAATGTGGAAAATAAAAGAAGAAAGAATAGAAGAAGTCACGCCAGCTGTAACATTTATGCCTTTTTTTGTTATGATACTGGATATACTTGTCGAACATGTAATTCAACATCTTCCCATCTATTTTAGCCATTGCTTCCTTTTCTGTCCTGAACTGTAGCAATCTTTCGTTCAACACCTTGATACACTTTTCCACATCCTCCAAGCTTGGCCTGAACCTCGCAATATCCGCCTGTAGTGCCACCAGTCTGCTAATGGAATTCATCATGAAAGGTTTAGTAGCTCCATCGATTCTCTTTTGTACCATCAGAAGAGACCCTTCCAGGGAATTAGGCACTCTGTTAGGAATGATCCGCACGTAAGAAGTAACATTTCTGACCACTTCCTCCTAAGTGAAAGAAATGATACTGTCTGGTAAGGACGATGTCCTACTCTCAAGTGCCTGCATCCTCTTTAGCAAAACTTTGCAGATCTCCTTACAGAAAGATACTGCAAACTCTAGCTGTTCCCCCTTCTCAACTGATCCGTCCGGTACAATCTGCTCCGCAACCAATACTTCTCCCATCAGCTTGTTGATTTCGGCCAAAGTACTCAGGTTACTCTCAGCAACTGTGTTCATATCTACTATGCTCGTCACCAGTTGTTTCAGCTGATTTGCTGCATCATTCATAACCTTCAGGTGGGCTGACACCTCTCCAAGTTGTACAGAAGCTTGACGAATAATCAGATTCTTCCATTCATCAATAGCTTTCACCTGATTGCTTGCATCCTGCATCTCCTACATAAGATGATCACTCACCTGTTCTGAAATGGGTTGAGTGGAAGGTTTAGCAACCTTGGCTATGATCTCGCACAACTAAGATACCTGCTTCTGAAGCTCGTCTTTCTTCGCCTTTTCTTTGTCAAGCCTAAGGAATAGAGCATCTATCAATGTCTTTGTATCCTGCTTCAATCCTTCTGTAGTGGCTTGACTGATGGGTACTCTGGTTATTGTTACATCTTCTGCCGGGAGCTCATCTTCCTTCTTTCCTTCCGTCGGAATTGACATCTCAACAAACTTCTGCCCCGACTCCTTGATGATCAACCTTGAAGTTACCTTAGCAACTTTAGGTCTTCTGTCTTTTCCGCCTAGGCTTCGAAGTAGCTACAAGTCGTGTTCTTCCAAGTTCATCTCCACTCTAGCTTCTGGAACCAACTGCGAAGCCAACCATTCTGAGAAGTTACTTCTCGGAGAATGAGTAGTCGCTGAGTGCACTACTATCTTCCGCTCTGTTTCCTCTCCATCAGAAAGTGCTACAGTGTTATGGCTGCCATCTTCTGAATCATCCAAGGACAAAGCTCTTTTGAACTCTGCCATCTGCAACTTTAACGTTTCTTCAGGATAAGGCACTGAACGGAGTGGCTGAGGAGAAAAAATGAATGTTGCCGGAATCAGTGGAGGCATGAAAGTGTCTTGTTGAGGTGCAACAGTTGGTGAAGTACTGATTGTTTTCCCCGTAGCATCTCGCACTGATTTGGATGATGGATGGTAAGACCTAGCACACTCCATAACGAACTCTGGCAACTGGGCTGTGTATGGAAGGCTGCAGCTCGAATAATTCCATTGCTTTTAACTGCACGCATGAGGGAAGTCTTTCCTGCTCTGGATCTGTCAATCAATTCAGAAAAAAGTTCCGGACGTGGATCTGTGTCTCCTATGTCTGCAAATTTGGAATTGATGCATGACTCTGTTGTGCTTTTTTTTCATCTCTCTTTGCCATGGCTATGTCTATCTTTGTCTGAACAATTCTTTTTCTTCTTACTCGGGTGGAATTCTTCAAAACTGGTGCAGATCTAGATAATTCTTCAGATTCGGAGGATACCTTCAATGTATTAGACATTGATTTAAGCTCATTTTCTTTTGTATAGCACCTGTAACGAATTCCTGCAGTTAATTCAGATAAAGATGACAACCAGAACATGAACAGTGGATTTTAATCATAAAAATTTCCATAATTCAAGCCTGCTGCCCCAAATTTGATGTTCTATTTGCATGCAAAATAAGCATGAATTTTACCAACTTCACCTGAGCACCTATATCACTTATGTAAATAATTATCCAAACACAAATCAACCTCCTTCAACGTGTGCGCCAAAATTGGAAGTTTTTAGCATTAATTTCACCTTCTTCTGAGCAAAAATCCTCTTCAAATGGGGCATACTTTTCTTTTGGGCTGCACTTCTCTGCCTGTGAAGTAATTAATTCATCTTTATGGCAGCCCTTGCTTATATAATCTTTATGATTCTATAATTAATTAATGTCTTTGCTATTACTGACAATTAATTAATTAATTAATAAACTTCACTCTTCAAATGGGGCGCCTATTTTGTGCATGCTCATGGCTGCCATTAAATAAATTAAATTTATTTAATTTTAGACTTCTGCTTCTTGTTAACTCAAGCCTCACAGTGTGCTTTGACCTTAGCCACTGAAAATAGGAATTAATTTAATCATTTAATACTTAAAAAAGTATTAATTATCTCCCAAATGGGGCGCACTTGTTGACATAAAGGGGCTGCATTAAATAAATATTATTTATTTAATTTTAGAACAGTCTATTTTCAACCTCATTTTGTCCATTTACCTCTGTTGACTTTTCCACAAGCTTGGGTGCCAAAATTGGGTGAATAAATATTAACAAATATTTATTTAATGCATTTATTATTCACCCAAGGTGGGTCACACTTTTTGGAATAAAAAATTTCTATTTTTAAAAGTCAGATGTCAATGAGATTATTTACCTTGCAAGGCAGCCCTGAAAATCCCATGATTCACTTAGGTCGTTTGACTTTCATAATGGGATTATTTACCCTGCAAGGCAGGTAAGAAATTCCCGTATGCCTGCTGCCTCTAATTTTCCCATTGTGACTTAAGTGATGTTGCTTCCATGAGAAAAAGTACCATGCTAGGTAGGTACAAAATTCCTATCTGCCTGCTGCCTCCAAAAATCCCATGATCCACTTTAAACCCTTTTTTTCCAAAAATGCGGCCAGCCCAGAAGAGGCTTTTTGGTGCACGACTTCGTCTTTTCCCAGAGAATCAGACCTCCGATGGCAAATTCCTTTTGGCACAACGTGCGTATGTGGTCTCCAAATAGTTCAGGCCAAGAATCAGGTCAAACCGGCAAAGGAATTGATCCAGAGAAATTTTTAAGAAAACGAAACGGGAAAAACACAAACACAAAACGTTGTCAGAAGTTACAAATAAAGCCCAGGATTCATCCCTGGTTAAAACCGTACTGGTATATGTGAATAATGATATGTACGATCACAACAGAGTTAAGCCGGAGCACAAATTGCCTCAAACGGGGCTCAAAATAATTAAATACAAATTTCTCGCAGGCAAATCCCGACGACAGAATATAACAATTTTGGGCTTCTGGGTATTTAGTAAAAATGGCTAATATGGCTCTTTGGGAATATCTTGACATAATACAAGAACTTTCTGGCAATAAAAACACATAACGACCCATTATTTTAAAAGTACGAATTTTTTTCGGATAGGGTAGTCTCAGATTTCAAGATGAAATCTGGGGAAACCGATCATCGAGGAGTCAGGACAGAAGTTTTCTGAGATGACAGTTTTGGCAGAAGGGAAGGAGGATGAGCTCACGGCAGAAGACATAACAATGACTAGAGTACCCATAGGTCAAGCCACCACAAAAGGATTGAAGCAGGATACACAGACATTGATAGATGCTCTATTCCTTAGGCTTGACAAAGAAAAGACGGAGAAAGTTGAACTTCAGAAGCAGGTATCTCAGTTGTGCGAAATCATTGCCAAGGTTGCTAAATCTTCTACTCAGCCCATTTCAACACAGAAGCAGGTGAGTGATCATCTGATACAGGAAATGGAAGATGCAAGTAACCAGGTGAAAGCTATCAACGAATGGAAAAGTCTAATTATTCGTCAATCTTCTGTACAACTCGGAGAGGTGCCAGCCCGCCTAAAGGTTATGAAGGATGCAGTAGATCAGCTGAAGCAACTGATGACAAGCACGGTAGATATTAACACAATTGCTGAGAGTAACTTGAGTACTTTGACTGAAATCAATAAGCTGCCGAGAGAAGTGTTGATTGCAGAACAGATTGTACCTAACGGATTAGTTGAGAAGGGGAAGCAACTGGAGTTTGCAGTATATTTTCGTTTAGAGATCTGCAGAATTATGCTGAAGAGGATGTAGGCACTTGAGAGTATGGCATCGTCTTTACCAGACAATATCATTGCTTTCACTCATGAGGAAGTGGTCAGAAATGTTATTTCATACACACAGATCATTCCTAGCAGAGTGCCTTATTCCCTAGAAGGGTCTCTTCTGATGGTGCAAGGGAGAATTGATGGCGCCGTTAAGCCTTTCACGATGAATTCCATCAGCAGACTGGTGGCACTGCAGTCGGATATTGAGAAGTTCGGGCCTAGCTTGGAGGAGGTAGAAGCATGTATTAGGGTATTGAACGAATGATTGCTGTAGTTCATGACAAAAAAGGAAGCTGTGGCTAAGACAGATGGGAAGATGCTGAATTACATGTTCAACAAGTATATTTAGTATTAGAACAAACGGAAGATATAGATGTTACAGTTGGCGTGTCTTTCTCCTTCTACTTTTTCTTCTTCTATTTTCCACGTTCCCGGATGAAATTGTAAAACTTTAAAGTTATTGGTTTTAAAACCATTACTTTAAGTTGTGGAACAATTCTATTAGTTAAGTGATAGCTGTGTCACTTAAAGAGGAATTAGAGGAGGATGATTGCCAGATGTTATCTTTACCTTTTGTTTATGTTTCAGTTCAGTTGAGTTTCCCATTTGTACTGTCCCTTCTACATTCTATAATTAGAAGAAGAACCTTCGGGTTAATGATCAGAATTTGTAAGCAGCATTCTTGTGTTCCAGACTTTGTGCTGAAACCCCTGAGAGCCACTTGAAGCAAAGGAATATAAAGGAGCAGATTTCTGGAGAACTTTGTGTCACGGTGCATTTTGTTTCTAGCTTTTTATCTTAGATCTTCTAATAAACTTTGTGTTATTTTAAATCTAGATCTGGAGCTGCCTTTGCTTATAATTCTGTGTGTTGATATCTGTTGGTTTCTTCTAAGTGCATGCAATCAACTCTGTCCTCTTTTAATTTCCCCTTAGCCTACTGAAAATAATAAAAATAGGCTTGAAGTATCCAGAATTAACTAATTTTGAAAAGGGTACTGTTGTCTATTTTTGCACTCCTTGCAAAAATTGAGCAACTCAGATAGATATGGTATTGGTGGATATTCAAGGTTGAAATTGGAGAATCCATGGAGTATTTTATCATGCCTCCAAAGCATAGATTGAGACGTGGAAGCTTAGAGGAAACCACAGGTAGTTGAATGAAATTCGTGGACTTAAAAAGCCACGCTACACTGGTAGGAGTTGCGAGTTGATGGAGAGGACCTGATTGAGTCGCGGGATCATAAAAACAAGCCACACCAATAAATAAAAATTCATGGAGGATTTTATAAAGGTGTGACATACAAAGAAGAGCCATGGAAGTCTAAAGTTGTGGAGAAATAAAGCAGAAATCCGTGTAACAAAGGAAAAGAACCATTTTCTGTGGGGAACTAAAAATTGCCATAACTCTCAACCACTTGGCCTATCTTTTTGCAAATCTTATATCATTAGAAAGGTCTCAACGTACTATATGCAATGGGATCTATATTTCACAATTCAAATGGAATTTGGTGGGTAGGGAAGAGAAAGACGTCTTGAACATGTAAAAGTACAATCTTTAGCGACCCAACCACTAGAATTTAATGCACTGTGGGCACCCATTTCTTCTCTTGCAAGAAAGATGGCTTGTAGAAGTGAATTTTTGGAAGTGCTAAGGCATTTTTCAGAATATTTAATGTGATTTGTTGGTGGGTGAAGAAGGAATTGGATTTTCCCTCTATTTTCATTTCTTCTTCATCTCCCATTTTTCTATATATTGTAAAGTGATGCCCAATTCAAATGTTAGATACTTTGGGAATGTGAGTGATCATTTTTATGTTACACAAGTGTTCTACAGTGGCATTCCTTGGATTGCGATTTTGTAAATGTTTCATGCCTTTTTCCTTCAATGTAATGACTTGTGCATGATCTTCAAGAAATAAAATGTCTAGTTTTGTGGCTCATTTCTGCCTTAGCTGTTATTTCATTATGTTCTCTTACCTTTTATTTTCTTGCGGGTATGTTGTGTGTGTTGTTTCATAATCTATATCTCTTTTGCATCATGAAAACGGGATCTTGGACTCAATATTGAACTATGGTTTTCGCTTCTACCCTCTTCATTTCTGTTTTCACCCATTTTCTCTCTTTTAGAAGTATCTTTCACCTTATTTTCGGTGTTATCACCTCCTTTAGTTTAGGCTTATGTTTTATGCATCTCCTTCTCACCCTAGTCCCTTGGAAATTTAGAGTAGAGTTGGATAGTTGTATTTCAATTCCTAGGATTAGTTTAGTGCTAGGAATAAGTATAGGAATATGACCTTCTCTGGAGGTTTGTCTTAGTTGCAAGTCCCACAATTGAGAGACAGTCTCATGTTGTCTCAAATCCCGAGTTATCTATGATTCGGGGACATGTGCATATTTGAGTTCCAATATTTTTGGCATGCCCAGTGGGACTTTGAAATCAATATTTCCAATTTTTCCAAGTTTGGATGTGTGACTTAGTAAAATTCTAGCCTCAGAAGGCTCTGCAACAACACATCTAGAAAACTTAAGCAATAAATCTAATAGTTTTAGCAGTATCTAAGTGTTTTAGATTCATGAGAAGGATACACACACAATACCACACAATCTAAGGCAAGAGAAGAAGGTGTATTTGAGTATCTATAGCTATCTCCATGTTGAGGTAAAAGGGGAAGACAAGTTCAAAGATATCTATCTCCACCAAACAGAACTCTTTCTACACCTCAACCTAGTAGGCCCTTCTTACAATCCACTAGAGTTAGTAAACCCATTAGAATGGTTGTCTAACAACCAAATTTGTTTGTTAAATTCATGAGCAATATTCCACTTTCCCTCAATGCACAAAATCCGATCCCAGTCCTTGAAAAGCATTCCATTCTTTACTGGTGAGAATCACACCACACCAGTTGACCAAATACATGATATTGCAAATGTCTTTGCTATCTATGAGATAGTTGATATGGACGTAGCAGTGAAGCTTCTAGCTTCATCATTAAAAGGGAAGGATTTATAGTGGTTCAAAATCCTAACAACAAGATCAATTCAGAATTAGAATGAGTTGTGTACAACTATGTGAAATCAGTTTAGAGAAAGATTAGACAACTTGTCTCTATTGGAATAGTTGACCACCATTAAAAGTGCCCCAAATGAACTCAGAGTAGATTTTAATTTCAAGTTTCAAAAAACATGGGACAAAATTCCAGTCCTTGTGAGACTAATAACTGAAGGTGCAGTTCTGTAAATTTTAAAATCTCTTAACTATGATATTGTTGTTATGGTGCAATCCATGGGAGGTACAACCTTTCCAGTAGCTTATGCATTGGCCATTAAGGAAGAAAATTTTCTAATACATGCCGAGAAATTAGCCCCTAGACCACCCATGCCCTTGTATCCTAAACTTCCTCAAGATAATCAATCTACTATTGCTCATATCCCTAAACAAAATCCACAACCTATTGCGGCCTCCACTTCCTATCCCCTAGCACAACAAAAGGAAGATGAGGATATGAAAGCATCTAATCCGAAATTTGACCAACAAATTCATATCCTTAGAAAAATAGCAAGCCCAATTGTATAGGAGTTATCAAAATCAGGGGCAATCTTCAAATCAGGGCTATCAAAAACATAGAAATCATCAATCTAATCAAAGATATGCACAGAATCAAGAAAAATAATAGATGGAAAGGCCAAAATTATCCTCTCCCATTGAAAACAATTCCACCTCCACAAACACTTCCCATTCTCCTATTTCAAGACAAACATTGGTTCCAATGCAAAATAATATGGTTCAGGAAATTGAGTGGTGTTTTCCATGTAACCATCTACATAACCAACTCATTTGTGAGAGGGAAATGCATTTGCAAGAATAGATGGTTCAAGGGTTCTTCCAGTCAGTAAGATCCACTTCTTGAAGAACCAAATCCTAATGTGGAAGAATGCCAACAAGTCGCCACTGATGTTAATCTCATGTTCTTTAAAGTAGAGGAATTATGTTGGGTCAATCAAGTGGTTTGTGGCTCTATACAGACCTCAAATGATTGTTGTTGATAATACACAACACAAGAAAAGGATGATAGAATCACAACCTGCATATTCCCATGGTCAAGGTAATTCCGCAAGTAAAGAAAAGGAGGTTGGATTGGAAAAAAACAAGCCACCTGAGGCACTTGGTAAATTTTTGCTGGATAAAGAGGTTGTTGTTCAACCAAATCCACCTATTCAAGTAATGCACCAATAGAAAAAGGATAATAGTATGCCACACATGCAGGAAATCCATGGGTTTTCCATTTAATATTGTTAAGAAAATGAAGAAGAGCAATGTTAATGTGACAATTTGGGATGCATTATCTATTCCATCACAAATAGATCTCCTATGTGAAGCCCTCAAGACAAATGCCTCAAGCTGATCTAGTGGTGTAGAAGACTCATGCCACTGTGAATATGTGTCAAACAAAGAAATACCAAGTAAGTAAAATTTTCAATACCCCACCATTTTATATGTCTTTAATTGTGGGGAAACACTTGGTACAAAATTGTATGATTGATTTATGGGGCTAGCACCTCTGTAATAGCCTAAGAAAATTGTTAATGTCTTGGGTATCAAATGCATTCCTATGTCTAAGGGAGTTTCTACAACTTGATGGGTCAACCGTTGGTGTATTGGGTGTAATTAAAAATATTGAGTTAACCCTTCATGCCTGCCCAAGTCTCACTATAACCCATGATGTATCAATAATTGACTTGTCTACCATGTTTTCCATATGCATGTCTAGATATTTTACTTCCAAAGTAGGTGGTTATTTGTCCTTCATATTGGACTCACATGCTTTTGAGAACTAGATATGGAACACAGATTTACAATTCAAGCTGAGCTCATATTTTCCTACCATATTGAGCCATATGATCCCACCCCTATCTAATCAAACTGTCTTATATAAGAAGAACATGAAAAAGACTGAAGTTTCATAATAATAACCTACTCCTCCTCTCATGCTTTATTTATTTCTAGATGAATGGGCTAAGAGAGATCATGAATTTGATCCCTATGTTGAGGAGCTTAAAGCCTTCTGAGACCAGTCTGGGAACCTATTACATTCTCCAAGAAGGATCTATGATACCGCACAACATTCAAGAAAGAAAATGAAAATGCTTCTGGATTATGGTGGATGTTCCTTGATGGTTCTAGAAGTAAAAAATGGAGTTGGGGCAGGTGTTGCATTGATTTCTCTAATGAACGAGAAATTCTTCTTTTCTCATAGATTGCAATTTGTGTGCTCTAACAACATGGCGGAATATGAAGCACTGGTCCATGGTCTTTTAATTGTGTAAAAGAGGAAAATAAAGGAATTGTCACATATTTGGAGACACAAAATTGTTCATTGATCAAGTCAAAGGGAAAGTGTGCTATAAAGAACAAGCTTTTGAAAGCTTACAAAAATAGAATCTGGGATCTTTTAGAGAGTTTTAATGCTCTTAACCTGCAAGTGGTGCCTAGGAAATTGAACAAGGAAACATATCAGATGACGGCTCTTGGTTATCAATTTTCACCCACAAAAGACCTTGTTAAAGGAAATGCTCAACATATCAAGATGGTGGTTAGGCCTTCTATTCCAGATAATCAAACCATCTTGCAATTAGTTGACACCGATGAACAAATTGTCTAATTCATACAAAATGAAGCTGAATTTTCTTCAAAAATGCAATCTGATTTGTAAGACACCTATGGTGATCAAATCATCTCAGTTAAAAAAAACAAGTTACCCAAAGGATTATTCACTTTGGAACATATTTTCAGCCTAGATGATGAATTCAGAGGTAAGGAGAAGAACATGGCGGAAAAGCAATAATATTGTCACTCAATTACGATTGCTCCAAGAAAAGAACTTCTACTTGGGAAGGTATGTGATGAAACTTGAAAAACATGCCTTTATTTATTTATGTCAGAAGTTCAGTGATGTATTTTCACGGGAATATGAGGATTTAACAGGGGTTTAATCTAGATATAGTTCAACATTCTATTGATCTTGACCCCAATTTCAAACCCATTTGGTAAAAGCAAAGGCCGGTTAATCCCAATATCGAGCCCATCATGAGGAAGGAATTATCCAAACTCATTGAGGCCAAGATAATTTTTCCTATTAAGTACTCTACTTGGGTATAAAATCTTGTTCCAGTGAGGAAGAAGAATGGAGAAATCAGACTTTGTGTCAATTTCAGGGAATTAAATAAGGCCTCTCTAAAGGATCATTATATTTTACCTTCCATGGAGCAAATTCTATAGACACTAACGAGGATCTGAAAGGTTTTCAATGTTGGATGGCTACTCAGGTTTCAATCAGATGAAATTCAAGGAGGAGGATCAATATAAAACTGTGTTCACCACCAAATGGGGAACGTATGCATTCCAAAAAATGCCCTTTGGTCTATCAAATGCAGGTGCCACATTCCAAAGGGAGATGGATATTAATTTCAAGGGGTATATCAATGAATTTATTCTTGTCTATCTTGATGACATTACTATTTTCTCAAAGCAAAGTAAGGATCACATCATTTATCTTGACAAAGGTATTTGAGAGAGGCAAGGAATTTGGGGTGTCTCTTAATCCCAAGAAATGTAACTTTGTAGTCCTTAGGGGTAAAATTTTGGGACACATTATCTCTAAGTAAACATCACCATTGATCTGAAAGAATTTCAGCCAAGGCTCTAAGAATCTCAGTCATTCGTTGGAAAAATTAACTTTGTTAGGCGTTTCACTCCTAACTTTCAGGTTTGTGAGGCCTATTACTCTCATGCTCAAGAAGGAATCAATGTTCAAATGGATAGCCGAAGGAAAGGAGAGTTTTGCTAAGATAAAACAAGATATTTCTTAAGCCCCCACACTAATTAACCATGATTATGCCATAGATATTTCATTTTATATGCTTATGGGGTTGAATCTAGTATTTCAGTAGTTTTAAATAAGCAAAACGGTCAGGGACTGGAGCAGCCAGTGTCCTTCTTCAATTAGACATTGAAGATATTATGAACTGAGAGTACAGTCACATGGAAAAATCAAGTCTGCGCCATCATGAGCATGCTTTCAAGAAATTCAAAAGTATGCTCGCTACAAATCATGTCAAGGTGTCTTGTCTTCATGTGCAAGAGTGAGAAACTTCATCATGGGATCACAAATCAGCAAGAAAAGAGAAAGATGGGTGACCAAAATCATGGAGTATGATGTGACTATTAAAGCCACAAAGCTGGTTAGAGGTAGCATGCTCTGCAATCAGCTCACTAAGGACGCATAGAATGAACCTGAGACTTCATTATTTTTGGATGAAGTGTTCCCGCACGTGGAACCTGAATAGAATGAAAACCTTGGTACATGTGGCTGGATGGAAGTTATGGTGACATTCCTTTCCTCTGGTGCATACCCTACCTGTTTGAACAAAGAAAAGAGGCTGACATTTGAGGCTGGTCTATTCCATACACGTTGATTGATGGAGTTATCTTTAAAAGAAATCTTAGATGGAGTGCTACTAAGATGCATTGACTGTGCACAAATTGAAAAAGTGTTGGTAGAATTTCATGATGGATTATCTAGTGGGACACTTCTCCACCAAAGGTACATCGATGAAGATCATCAAGGCATTATAATTTTGGCCTACCCTATTCGCGGATGCGAACAAGTGGGTCTTGAAATGGAAAGAATGTGCTCTCTTCACTAGTAAGAAAATATTGGTTGCCCTTCCACTTCATCCAATCAAGTTGATAAACCATTTGCATAATGGGGTCTTAATTTTATTGAAATGATTAATCCTCCATCAAGTGTGGGTCACAAGTAGGTTTTGATAGCTAGAGATTACTTTACCAGGTGGATGAAGAGCTGCGCCATTGAAGGAAGCCACTAAATCAGTCATCCTAGAATTTCTTGAAGAAATTATTATAAGGTTTGGAATTCCACAGACTATCATTTTTGATAATGCAAAATATCCTTCTTGGGATCAAAAATCTCTGATTGGGCTCTTAGGTTTGGAATTTATCTTAAGACTTCTTCCAAGTATTACCCCCAAGGTAATGGATTGGTGGAATCTACTAACAAGAATATGATTAGGATCATCAAAAGAACAATGGAAATTAATCAAAGGCAGTGGCACACAAAGGTGAGAAATGATCTTTGGGTGGATAGGATAATAGTCAAGAAGGCTAATTGGCACTTTGCCATAAAAATTGGTATATTGCAAAGAAGCTGAGACTTCCTTTGTCACTTGAGTTACCCTCACTTGAATTGGCCCAACAGTTGGAATTTGAAGGTGTAGATCAAAGGGAAATCCAGATGGCAGAGTTGGTAGAGCTTGAGGAGTTAAAAAATACTTGCCATGATCAGGTTGGAACAACATCAGATAGTCAACAAATAGTGGTTTGACAGGAAGGCTAGAGATAAGACGTTTCAAGGTGGGGGATCTAGTCTTAAAATGGGATGCAAACAAAGCTAAATCAAGAAGACACTCCAAATTTGATGCAATCTGGAGTGGGCCATACATCATTACCGCTAACAAGGTGGCTAACTCATTTGAGTTATCTGATATTGATAGGAATGTGTTTCAAATCCCTGTCAATGGGATTCACCTCAAACCCTCTCATTAAGATATTTCATTGCATCTTGTACATAGTATATTAGATTTCAAATTCCTTCAAGTGCTTTCAACACATTATCTTGATGGTAGTGTAGGTTTCCTTCCCTAAGTGCCTTACACAATTTTATTGCTCAAGGATGGTCTTGTTTCATAGTTTTCATCATGCTTCAAAGGCCACAATAGGGAAAAATTCAAGGTATTAAGGATCAGTTGCAATCATCTCAGAAAATCAAATGCAGAGCAACTAAATCAGATTTGGGAATCCAAGTTCCAGTTGCAGATCAGTTACAATTTTTATCAGGTTGACTTGCCCAATGGATCACAAAGGACCAATTCATCTAGTAGGTGATGTTGTGATTCACCAAAAAAATTGTCTATAGACTCCTTGCAAAAAGTTGAACAACTTGGACAAATATGGACTTGGAGGATATTCCATGTTGAACTTGGAAAAGCCTCAGAGGATTTGAGAGCCGCCGAAGTCTTGAGTAAAGCAGAACGAAAACCGCGGGTGGTTAAACAAAATAAAACTTGGACAAGCCGCAGGTTGAAGTGGAGGACAGCCGTGGGAAAAGAAAAAGTACACCACAAAAGAACAAGGAGAATTTCTAAATCCATGACATACAAGGAAAATCCGTGGAAGTCTAAAGCCATGGAGAACTAAAGCAAAAAGCCATGTAAGAAAGGAAAATGACAGTTTTCCATGGGGAACTAAAAATTGCCATGACTGTCAACCCCTTGGCTATTTTTTTATAAATCTATTATACCATTGGAAATGTCTCAACGTCCTCTATGCAATGGGATCTATATTTCACAATTCAAAATGGAAATTGGTGGGTAGATAAGAGAAATACATCTTCAACATGTAAAAGTACAGTTCTCAGGAAGCCCAACCACCAGAATTTAATGCATTGTGGGCACCCATTTCTTCTCTTGCAAGGTAGATGGCTTGTGGAATTTAATTTTAAGAGGTTCTCATAGCCTTTTTCAGAATATTTAATGTGAATGTCTATTGGTGGGTGAAGAAGGAATTTGAATTTCCCTCTATTTTCTCGCTTGATTTTCTTCTCCCATTTTTCTATATATTGTAAAGTGATGCCTAGTTGAAATGTTGGATACTTTGGGAATGTGACGCCATTATTTTTGTGTTGCACAAGTGTTCTAGAGTGGCATGCCTTGGATTGTGATTATGTAAATGTTTCACGCCTTCTTCCTTCATTATAATGATATGTGCATGATCTTCAAGCAATAAAATTACTAGTTTTGTGGCTCATTTATGCCTTAACTAGTATTTCATTATGTTCTCTTATCTTTTATTTTCTTATGGGTATGTTGTGTGTGTTGTTTCGAAATATGTATCTCTTGTGCATCATAAAAATGGGAATCTTGGATGTGATCTTGAACTGTGGTTGTCACCTCTACCCTCTTCATTTTTGTTTTCACCCATTTTCTCTCTTTTAGAAGTATCTTTCCCCTTATTTTTGATGTTATCACCTCCTCTAGTTTAGTTTTATGTTTTATGCATCTCCTTCTCACCTTGGTCCCATGGAGTTTTAGAGTAGAGTTAAATAGTTATATTTCATTTCCAAGGAGTATTTTAGCAGTAGAAGTAAGTAGAGGAAGTCGGCCTTCTCCGGAGGTCTGTCTCAGTTCAAGTCCCACAACTCGGAGACAGTCCCATGTTGCCTCAAAGCCCTAGATTCTATACTCATAGTTGATAGTAATGTTGTTGCCCACAAAATGTCGTGTTTCTACCTCCAGAATAACTCCTTCCCTTGGGAGGCAGGTAGTTTGAAAAGACCCAGATGTAGGACCCATCGTTCAAAAAATCGTTATTGGCAATTAATCGGCAGGCCAAATTTTGACTCGGAAATTGGGAGTCGACAATTTATCAGCATTAATCGACAACTTTATCACTACTTTTAAAAGGATTTGAATTCATAAAATAAACTTAAATTAAATATAAAAACATTGTTAAATACTGTATATTATTATGATAAATAAATATTGTATGTATATTATTATGATAAATATTGTATAGTATTATAAATGTATACAGTAATATTACTGTATATTACCGTAGATTACTGTATAGTTTAACAGTTAACTATATAGTGTACAATACACTGCATAACAGTATACAATTATACTATTGTAAATTTATTTATATTACGTATAACTTATTTGTAACTAAATACTGTCATAGTAATAGTTCTACAATAATATTAATAGTTTGTAACTATAAATTTATTTATATTAATGTCATAGCTTATATACTATTTAGTTTTTTATTTATTAATATTACTATATAGTTAGTTTATAATAGTAAACTGTAATATACTATATACTATATACATATTACTATATTACTGTTTCATACTGTTTACGTATTAAACGCCACGAATGCCCATGAAACCACCACGAATGCCCATGAAACCACCACGAATGCACTCGAAACCACCTCGAACGCCCACAAAACCAGACACAAATGCCCATGAATGGAGAAAATACAAGTCGCAGGAGCAAAAGCGAATTGCGCAGGAGAAAATACGAGTTGATTTGGTCATTTTTTGCATTTAAACCCTAAATCAACCGATTATCCACGATTTTCAGGCGAGTTTCCATGATTTTTTAGGGTATTTATCACCGAAAAAATTGTGTTTTATCGGCATTGGAAAAATCGTGAATTACAGAAAGTTTAATCGTTTTGTTTGCTGTAAACAATAAATCGCGATTATCGGGCTATTTATCGCGATTTTTAATTCTATGGTAGGACCCATCATGAATCTTGGTGGTTGAAGAATGTTGTTTTCTATTGAAGAACTTCTTGGATGCATTTTATGGATCAGCTGTGCCATTATATCAGCCAACCTCTCTTGCCCTTGGGCAAACCTCTCAAACCTAGCATCATCAAAAAATTTGTCCACCATTTTATCTTCTCCTTCTGTACGATTACCCTTTAGGTTGGGAAGATCTATGCTCAAATATGAAATATCCCTTTCTCTAAAATAACAAGTCGAAGACCCTTACCCAATTTTGTTTCCCGAGGGCTAAGGGATGAATAAAAGGGAAACTTGGTCATAATTATAAAGTGCACTAATTTTTTTTTATTATAAGAACTTATATTAATTTATTAATGACAAAATAAAAATAGAAAAGGGAAAGTTACTTTATGTTTTTATTTTCCCCTAGAGGAAAATGCGACCCATGTAGAGAAGGGGAAAAGGCCAAAGAAAAAATTAAATGAGGGAAAAGAAATATGATTGGTGGTTTTAGGTGGCTAAAAGGCCAAGTTATGTTATAAAAGCAAGTCAACTTGCAAGGGAAAGCATCTTTTTGCATATTAAAAAGTCTAAATTTTGGTTTAAGCTTTTATGCTTTCCACCTTAACTCCAAAGGACGAAAACCCTTTGAAGTCATTGCTTGAGAGGACGAAAACACTCTCTAGCCATAGAAGAAGAACGAAAACTCTTCTTCTCTTGTATTTTCCAGCAGTATTGAAGACCTGATTTGCAGATTTGGTGTTGATTCCAGCTAGGGTTTGGAGGGAGAACATTGTTACTGAGTTCTACCTTTGATTTCCTACTTTTCTATAGTGGAACGGCCCATCTTGTGTGAAGTTCTGAGTGATATAGAGCTGGTTCTGATCAGATCTGATTTGCTGTTCATTAATTAGATATTTGGAGCCAAGATCAACCACTTTGCATAATTTTTGGGCCAAGGGCACTGTATTTTTAGTTGTCTGTGAGCTGTACATCTGCAGAATTATTAATAAAATTCCAGCCTTCTGTTTGGATTGAATCTGGTATTTTCTGAAGTATTTTGCAATAATAAAATCAACTGATTTGCTTTTGGTAATAAAAGTGTGGTTTTACTTCAGTTTTGATTGATTTCAACCGTCTAGGCAAGTCGCATTTTTTGAATAAAATTCAGATCTGCATTATATTAATTTTGTATATCTTCTCGATATTGTTGATTCAGATCATATTTGTTGATAATCCATTTGGGGTTAGAAATTTTCTATTTGGGACATTACAATGGTATCAGAGCGGTGATCCTTGCTAGCCTATGGGAGAAATATATTTAAAAAAAAATTAGATCTTGATGCACAAGGAGAAATCGACTCAGGTTTATCAAAGAAGAAATCAAACTCCATGGAAAGGAACCATGGATGATCTATATCAGAGAGTTCCTCCTATAGATAAGATGAGTTATATGCAAGAATTAATTTCAAGGAGCCAAAGGGAGTGGCAACAGGTCTTGAGGGAATCTCACAGGGAGATGTGTGATGCATTGACATGATCTACTACGGACTTGGCTAAGGCTCTACATGGACACAATATCAACAAATTAGCGAACCAGGGAGAAACAAATAATGGTGAAGGAAGCTCATCCGATCAAGCAAGTACCCCCATTAAACCTCCTCCACCAATATTCAGGGCCAAATTCCTTCAAAAAGAGGCACAACAAATTGAGTTAGATCCACCGAGTGATATGGAGGATATAAAGGCATGGGGTGAAGAATATGCAACCCTCAATTTCAAGGTGATGGATATGTTGTCCTTCAGAGATTTTTTGTGAGTTGAAGAATAGTAAGGGCACCAGAAAGAATATAATATATCAACAGGAGAAACTCACGGGAGCTGTAGAAGCCCCCATCACCATTGCCAAAGTAGAACCCTTGACTGATTTTCCAAACAACACCATAAAGACACAAGGGTTTTGAGAAATCATGGGGCATGCGTCAAGGAATGAGAAAGAAATTAAGGAGCATCAAACCCAAGGTAAAAATATTTTATTATTTGATGATAAATTGTTGATGGCCAATTATTGCATAGAACTGAATATTAGTAGAGACAAATCAGATATGAGGAATGGTACTCCTCAAGTTGTGACAGTCAAGAGTATGGAAAGTTCTTTCAAAAGAGGTCAAAGTTCCAGATTGTGTAGTAAGAGATACACCCTCTATTGCCAAGGATTGAAGAACGAAAACTCTTCATCCTTTATGAGAGGGAGTTCTATTCAAAGGTTTCCATTGAGTTTTAAGGGTAAATTCTGAATTTCCAGCAGTGTGTGAATGCCCTAAGGTGCAAATTTATATTTTCTCCAACTAGGGTTTGAAGAAGAAGAGTGTAGCTGATTTTTGGCATGCATTTCCAGCCAGATCTAGGGATATCTACACCCTTGTGAGTGGAGTTTGACACATTCTAGGGCACGGATGATCTGGATCTCATCTCCATCTTCATTTCCATATTTTTAGAGTTCATTTCCAACTCGTATGCATCTGATTTGGGCTTTGGAAACAAATTTTTCCAGCCTTGTCTGTAAGCTGATTTTCTGTAGACTTTAATAAATTTCCAGCTCTTTTTCTTGATCTGAAAAATTATATTTTTCGTGTTTTTGTATCTATAATTAAATTTGAATTGTTTGGTTAAAGATTTGGATGATTTTCAATCAGTTATGAGTATCAATCATCTCCAAGGCAAGTCACATTTCCTTGTAGAAATTCAGATCTGCATCATTTTTGTCAAGTGTACCTTCTATAAATGGCTGTTATAGATTGGATTTGTAGCTGTTTCGTTTGGGGGCATAATTTGTCCAATTGGTGACATTACAGAAATACCATTGTAATGCCTCTTTCCAGGTTCTAATTGAAACAAAAGGGAAATTACCCAAACCCCAATAGATGGTAAATTGAAAATTATGACAAGCAACTGAAATTTATGACAGCAAGGTACAACAGTCTGATTTTTTATAACAAGGAAAATGCAATATTGTGTGAAATAAGTGAATTGATCTAGTCGGGGCATCATTGATCTAGTTCTATTTCCCCTTCCTATATCCAGAACTCTCGTACGAGTAGTGTGGTAATGGTGAAGATACTAAAAGGAGAAGTAGAGAAAGATACTATTGTAAAGAGACTACCAGGGAGATCTAGGCGGGGAGATATGGGGCTTTAGGTGGTCAATTCTTTACTAGTCCAACCCCCCCGCCCTTCTATATATAGCCGAAGGAAAGGGGATATATGGTCACTCCTTTGGAATAGATGGTGCATTCGTATCCTACATGATTGATTAGATTCCTTTATTCTATCCGAAGGAGTGATACAATCTATAGGGGCCCCATATAGAGATAGTCGATTTCCCCCATCTACATATGGTTAGGTCACCTCATCCCTCGGCCCAGCCGGTTGACTCAGTACGACTTCATTCATTATCATTATATATTCACGGAGTACTGTTGATCCCTGTAGATTCGGGTGGAAGAATTATCTGAATCAATCAGTTCGCATGGATGATGGATGGTGGAATATAGATATAGGGCCCCACCCTTCTATCATTCTAATTAGTTCGTGCCCTCCCCGAACCCCTTTCGTGAATCATGCATGTAGCCATGTTGATGAATCTTGATCGGCCGATTGAATATATACAATACAATACAAATGTCCTCCCATATATATGTATATATATAGTCGATTGCCAGCCCCAGCCAGATATATAGGGTGCAATTGATTGGCCAATCTTGTTATTTCTTCCATTCGATGCCCTCCAAGATCGAGTCAAGATTGGCATCTGACCCACCGGAACAAGATTGATCAGAAAGCGCCCTCTCGCCATCGGTCTAGTCTCTAGTCGTGCCAGTGGGCATCCATGAACCCTCCCTCGTCTATAGACCTAGACTCTATAGACTATAGAGACGTAGTGGATATAGAGACCCGACCCCTCCTCTAGAAAGACAACCATCCCTCTCCTTTTACGACAAAGATTCTATATCCCCCTAGCCCTAATGGGCTAGGCCCCCGGTGGGGGTGTAACCCCAACTCTAAAAAATGCATCCTTTACACAATCCAAAACATGTAGGGAACCTTGAAACATTTTAGAACAAATATAAACCAAGAAATAAGCCTTCAAACCCCAACTTAGAACAAATATAAATCAAGAAATGAGCCTTCAAACCCCGATGGAAATTTATCTAATTAAATTTAATAATAACAGTGAACACGCTTACAAGGACGACTGGAAATGAAGGACTCCAAGCCCCAAATTGAAGTCAACATGTAGATTACAACTGCTAAAATCAGGAGAATCACAATGGTGGCTGAGTTTGATGTTGTCGTGCTCTAGATGACCCCAAATATCACTTTAGGGCAAGTCGCCACCCTAGGAGAGGGCTGGAAATGCCTTCTAAACTGAGATTAACTCCTTATGAGATCACCTTGTTGCAAGCTTGAGAGGTTTCATCCTCAAACCAACCCACTGTTGAGAGGTTTCATTCTTAATAGGTTTTCCAAGATGGTTTCCTCTCTAAATGGAATAGAGAGAGCAAACATGCTCCAATTCCAAGAGAAATAATTTCCAAAAGATGCATAACCTCTTCCAAGCCAAGCGACCCCCTTTTTATAGCTTGATGTGGCGCCAAAGTTCAATTAGAATGCCTCTAAAGAGGACTGATCTCATACTAGTTCCTTTTCTCTTCTATTTTTCATTTGTCTTGTCTCCTTTGCCCAGCTGACCTGACTATACTTAGATAACTACTAAAAAAGAATGCAATGCTCACAAAAATAACTGAAAAACATGAAATTAACTTCCCTTGCTCATTTCCTTTTTGCCCACAGGAAGTGGAATGGGCTCAAGGTCTTCAAAGAGGGCTAGCGTTGAGAAAGGGACATTACACTCTTCTTAAGGGAAGAAAACTTGTGAGATGTAAATGGGTCTATAATAGCAAATATGTAGTTGACAGTTTTGTTGATAAGTACAAGGCTTGCCTTGTCGCTAAGGGGTTTCCTCAAGGCTTTCCTTGAGGAGTAGATTACTTTGAGACTTGTGCTCATGTGGTGAAAATGGATTCTGTGCGCCTTGTTCTTTCTGTCGCTGTATCTCACAGATGGGCAGTGTATCAAATGGATGTGAAGAGTGCCTTCCTGCACAACGATCTCCATGACGAGATTTATATGGAGCAACTTCCTGGTTTTGTGCAGAATAAATCCTTGGTTTGCAAGCTTCATCAGTATCTTTATGGTCTCAAACAAGCTACTCGATATAAATGTTGGATTTCATTGTTGTGAGACAGATCACAATGTTAATGCTTTGAAAATTAGTGAGGATTTATTGATTTTGGTATTGTGTGTTGATGATCTAATCCTTGTTGGCAGTTCCGATTCTCTGGTTCAGGGCATACAACAGAAATTGATGGCGACATTTGATATGACAAATTTGGGTCTGTTGTACTACTTCTTTGGTCTCCAAGTTCATTAATCTTTAGACGGTATTTCCATTTGGCAACATAAATATGTTCTAGATTTGCTTCAAAATTCAACATGGCCACTTGTAAGCCTTCACCTACTCCATATCAGTCAGGTATTGAATTGACTCTCAACCTTCACCTATTTCTAAGGTGAGGACAATCCTTATCTCCCAACATAGGTTGTCTTGACTCTCACGTATTTCTAAGGTGTGGATAATCTTACTTGCAGCCTATTTATTCACCTGTTCCCAGAGGTGGGAACATGGGGTTTTGTTGAGCAATATATATTTTGGTTTGTTGTGTGTTCCAATTGCTGGTAATCAATTTCTGAGTATTTGTGTCTAAATCCTTCGCTGTGTTCTCTGCACGATCCTGTTGGTTGCTGCCATAGTTTGTTTAATGACGTGCAAAGTTTTGACACAGACTGGAAAATTGATTATCCCATTGTTTTTGGGTACAAGACCATGTCCTTGTCAAGGTCATTCTGCTGATCTGAACAATGATTCTTGGTGGCAGTTCCAAACCAAAAGACAATATCTGGTTTCTTGGATATTTAAAGATCTTGTTTTAACTGTCGCATAAATGGTATTATGTGGTGTAGATCTGGTGGCTTTTTGAGTGGATACAGTATTATTTTTTGTTTTTCAGAACGGGTCTGATTTCTCATGTGCATCCAGGACTAGTTTGGGAAAAAGTGCTATATAGCGCGGCTCCCTTTTCAGATATGTGATTCCTTGTTAGAATAAAAGTTGTGGAGGTGATTTTTTGTGTGACATGCAAACTTAGTTATGGGTCTCACTTATATGCAGCTTTCTCACCAATTTAATGGCTTCATATTGCTGCGCTAATATCTGGAGCAGCTATTGGGTTGTCTATTAAAACAAATAATGTTGTTATTTACATTATGGTTATAGTAGTTGTTTGGATCAAGTTTCTATAAATTTGGATGAGGTTGCACAGGTTGACTAATTAGGGTACTGTGGAATGATTGTTAATGGAGCTAATGCCATTTCAACACGATAGATGCAGATTTAATATTTTGAGAGCGTGCAGAATCTTGTATAAATAAAATTATTGGTAGCAGTGTTGCGATCAAACATGAAGCTCTCAGTTTGCGCAAGGGATGAATGTAATTATTAATGCTTGCAGGACAGAGATGTGGCAGCTTGATGCGTTATATATGAAGGCACATGTATAAGGAGGTAATTTGTCTAATGATGTACAGATTTTTGACACCCACTGGAAAATGATTTATTCCATTGTTTTTGAGCATCGGACTATCTCCTCTTCAAGGACATTCCGCTGATCTTCCGAACAATGATGGGATATTGATTATTGGTGGCAGTTCCAAAATGTCTGGTTTATTGAGGTTGGCATCTCTTTAGTCTAAGAGCAAAGGAAAATTCAAATCAAGGAAGTTGTGGCGTGGAGCAAGGCAGTGACAGGTAATACTCAACGCGTAGCCATTAATGGACTATTGGTCTTGGTAAAGAAACCTTAACAAAGAATTCCCATCTACCTTTGAGTTCTTTGTAAGTCATAAAATACTAGCTCCAAGAAAAAAGTGATGGCTGAGTACACTATCTCTTTACCCAATGCAAAGTGATGGAAATGGAGGTTCGGGAAGGAAAGTGACTCAATATGTATGGCACTAGTATTGCAGAAATGCAGGTAGTAGCTGATTTGAGGAAGAGGATGTATTTTGGACATTGATGTGAGCAAAATCTACGAGGAACAATACATTAGATGCCTTGTCCATCTATATATCTTTATCTGCCCACCTTCAGAAGATTTTGTTGCTAGCGTGAAGGAGGAAACCCGAGTGGTGTCCCCAGATTTCACCCTGAAATCTGAGAATACCCCCATGTTGAAAAAAAAAAATACTTTTAAAAATAACGGGTCTTTTTTGTGTTTTTATTCCCAGAAGATGTATGTATTGCGTTAAGATATTCTCAATGTATCATACGAGCCAATTTCGACAAATACCCAGATGTCAAAACTAGTTTTATCCCTCCGCCAAGTTTTGTCTGTGGGAAATTTTTATTTAATTATTTATTAAATAAATTATGCCTCTGTTTGAAGTAAATTGTGCTTCGATTGAACCCTGTTGAAGTTTTGCATGCCAGTATTCACGTCATATCAGTAGGGTTTTCATCAAGAATGAATTCATGGGCTTTGTCTATGACTTCTGGTAATGTTTTTCATTTTTATTTGTTTCTTTTGTGTTTTTCTCCGGTTTTCTCCTTTGTTTCTCTATGAAATTCCCCTGGGTCAATTCCTTCGCCAGTACAGTCTATTTTCTTGCCTGGAGTATCTGAAGATCATCTACTACGGCCGACATACCAGAAGGAATCAACTTCAGGAAGCCAAGCTTCTAGTTAAAAAGACCAAGTCATGCACAAAAAAAGCCTCTTCTAGACAAGTCGCACTTTTTGGGAATGGATGGATTTAAGTTGTAGTGGGATTTTTGGTAGCAGCAAGCAGGTGGGATTTTTATGTACATGCCTTGTAGGGTGACTTTTTCCCATGAAGGCAAAGTCACTTAAGTTGCGATGGGAAAATTAGAGGCGGTAAGCAAGCGGGAATTTCTTACTTGCCTTGGAGGGTAAAAATTCTCATTATATAAAAAAAAGAAAAATCACTTAAAACGCCAGTAGAAATTTTTCACCTACATAGCAGGCTAATTTTTCCCATCAGAAGGTTTTATTCACCCAAGCAAGTCGCACTTTTTCAAAGGAAGTTATTTTTAATGCTAGTCACACTTTCTGGAAAATCACTTAAACTATAGTGGGAAAATTAGAGGTCGACGGGTAGGTGGGAATTTCTTACCTGTCTTGCAAGGTAGAAATTCCCATTATGAAAGTCAAACAAGCTCAAGTGCATAGAAGGGATTATCGAGAGCTGCAGTGCAGGGTAAAAATTCCCATCAGAAGTTAGCTTCTTATTTTTAGAAATTCACCCATGTCAAAAAGTGTGACCCATTTGAGTGATTAAACAATGCTTTTGGTGATATTTATTAATAGTTGTTTTGCCTAATTTTGGCACCCGAGATGGAGGAAAAGTCAATGCATGAGGATAAGCTAAAGAGAACTGAAGGTAGCATGCTAAAAATAAATAAATTAAATTTATTTAATGGCAGCCAGCAACATGTAAAAATAGGCGCCCAATTTGGGTGAATAAACATTATTGTTTATTAATTAAGTGCCAGAGAATAGGAGGGGCAATTATTAAAAATAGAATGTTGAGAGTTATATAAGTATGGGTTGCCATAGTAAAGAAGTAATTAATTCTTTTAGCAAAGGATTGCAGCCCGGACAATTTTGGCGCCCAAGGAAGGAGGATTTTTGCATCAAAAAAGTGTTTTTCATTGCCGGAAAGCTTCAAAGTTTGGCACCTAGGGTTGAAGGAGCTTGATTTAAGCATTGTTAATTATCTGCATGTTGGTATAAGTGCCCAGGTGAAGTTAAAAATATTTATGCTTGCTTTGCATGCAAGCAAAGCCTCAAATTTTAGGGCAGCGGGCTTTATATGCAAATTTTGGTGATAAAAATCAAGTGTTCATGCTCTGGATTCCATCTTTGTCTAAATTAATTGCAAGTATCCATCACATGTACTCAAATCAATGTCAGGTACATTGAATATATCTTCTAAATCTGAAGAAGTTGCCAGATCTGCACAAATTGATCCAATTGCAAGAGATTTCGGTAGAATTAAAAGAAAAAGAGCTCAGACAAAGATTGTTCCATCCATGATGAAGTGTGATGAAAGAAAAGGATCAGCAGAATCATGCATAGCTTCTAGATTTGTTGAAGTCAATGATACAAACATAGGCCCTGAACATATCACCGATTTAATTGACAGATCCAGATCTCATAATTGCAAAGGCTTTCGGCAAAAATTCATCCTCTTGTTTCTAACATAGCCCTTGTAGAAGTCAATGCATGGGAAATTCCTTCCAGGATCTTGTGCATGTGCTCCCAATCTTCCAGTTGAAGCCTTCATCGAATTTATTTTGCATGTACTGAAGAAGAATTGCAAAAGCTTCAAGGATAAGAGGGAAGACAAGGCAAAGACAGTACCCACAAGAAAATCACAGCCACCTGCTTCCAGATCCAGCTTGGTGAGAATCAAAGACAAAAGAGTCAACCGCATGCAGAATATGGAAAAAGAACAAGACTGGAAGTGTTGCAGCTTGCTTCTAATTTATTTTCCTCTTCCTTCTTCTCTCTCTTATTTTCTTCGACAAAGTAATTGAGCAATCAATTAAATTATAAAACTTAAGTCATTGGTTTAAAAGTCATTACTTGAAGAAGTCAATTACTTGGAGATAGGTGACAAACATGCAAAATAGAAGGTTCTATTTTCAGTTATAAATCATGCATGTCATGCAAAGAGGATTTCTAGGAGGAAGATTGCCAGTTGTTTCCTTTTTCATAACTTCCGCATGCGGGAATTCATTTAAAGTTTCCTATTTGTAATTGCCCTTTATACACTATAAATAGAGGAAGAGCCTACGGGTTAAAGGATCAGAATTTGTAGTTAGCATTCTTGTGTTCCAGACTTTGTGCTGAAACCCCTGATTTCTACCAACAAAGGAATATAGAAGATATTTCCGGAGAACTTTGTGTCAACAATGTATTTTGCTTCTTACTTTCTTTTTAGATCTGTTCATAAACTTTGTGTTATTATAGATCTAGATCTGAAAGTTTCATTTGCTTTGAATTTTGTGCTTAGTGATCTATTTGTTTTAATCTATGTGCATGCAGTCAACTCTGTAAACTATTGCTTAGGTTACACATCCTCTCTACTTTCTATTGCTTCCTATTATTTTCCTCTTCTACAGATATTTCCTTTCTCGTACAGCTGCTTACTTGTTGCAAAATTGCCTAGTTATGGTACATGAGCTTTGCAATTAAAGTAATACCAACAAATAGATACTAGAACATATAACCGACAAAATCTTACACGGGAGCCTCACCGGTAAATGAGGGAGATTTATCTCATGACTGCCTAGGTTTTCAATTGTGCGGAAAATCTAGCCAACATAACTATGATAACTTAGGTACGTTGTGCAAATTTTTTTCAGGGTTTGCAGAGTTAGGACACATTTTTAATTTGTTTTTATGGGCATTCGATATAGATATTCCTTAGATCGATAAGATTGTTGCTAAAAAGATATAATATGAATCATGTAACTTCAAAAGTAATTATTTCTCTATGTATTTAACAACAAAATTAAATTTGAGCGGGAAAATAGACCCATGCCCAACAAACCCACCAATCGGGTTAATTTCTCTTCAAAACCCACAGCAGAACATGGAGAGCGACACATTGTAAACGACCTTTCACACCTGTCATTTTCCTTGCATATTAATACAAGCACTTTATTTGAGATCCTGAGGCGTTAACCATGGTCAATCCGAAGTTAACCTTGTAAATTTAACAATAATTGGATAGTCGTTGTGAGAAATAAATAAATAAGTTGAATGTTACGGGGAGATGTGTTAATTGGAGATATCGCTAATAGTCATCCCAAATTCCTTAGTCATATATTCTATAACCTGTACTCACTTGTCCGCAGACGTGAGGAATGTAACAGGAGAGTGCACAGTAAAAAATGATTAGCTTCCTAACAAATCAAGCACAGTCGTTCTCGGGCAAAGAATGAAAATGTATGTTGCCATAGACATTATTGATCACCGCCTAACATGTCAGCGAGATGAGTTTTGAATCCCATTTAGAAACACCTTTCAGCATAATTAGCAATCGCATTGCCAAAGATGATGCTACAAAAAGCTTAAATTTGGACAAAACATTCCACGAGGAAGAGGGGCGATGAAGGAGGAGTTTGAGGGAGAAGAGCAAGGGTAGGGAAAATGTTGGGGGAACTAATACGAAACTCTTCTTTGTTGTGATGAAGTAGATACAAACAACATGCCAGTTTTGTCAATCACTTAAAGGATAAGGGGGTGTGGTGCATAGGTCATTGAGGCAACGTATTATGGAGATATCTTATATCAAAGCAAGGCATTCGATCAATACTACCAATGACAATATAGGAAAACATTAATCAATCTTTAAGTGGTAGTCATTGGTGTATTGCATGGGGAGGCGGGACAGTTGGTCCCAACAGAAAGTATCGTTTGTCTCCACCTATATATTGGGATAATTGCATATGTTCGAACTTTGAACTTTGCATATGTTAGGTGCAGATACATTGCTTTTAGGGTTCCTTATGTTTCTAATTTCATGCACATTTCCAATTAGGCTTTCTCTTAAGTGATTAAGGTAGCGAACAAGATTTCCCTTGTCAACAATCGTGCTAACATTGTCTATCAACGACTACCGACACAAAGCCTTGACCTTTCAATTTTCTGACGTGTGTTGAGCACAACCACCAAGACTCTGATTTGAAAAACCTATTAGCGTAATTAATGTTTGATGCAAATCAACAAAAGAGAAAATTTGACTTTTGTGTGTGTTCTTGGGTCCTCTTTTGATGCTCTAGCTCTTATAAGGTTTTAAATAGGGAAAGTTTCAGTTTGAAAATTATAATTTCGTTGATCCAGTTTGATTATAATTCAATTGATCGGTTTGGTGGTTATAATTTATTAATGAGCCAACAAATTTGAATATGGAATCTGTTGAATGCATGGATGTTGGTTGAGGAAAATTAGAAGAGATGTTAAATTGTATGTCGATGCATGGGGACACGTGTAACATGCATGATATAGTTACTTGAAGAGTCAACTAATGTAATATTAACCACCACATGTAAAGGGGAAAAAGTGGATGAGTAGAGAGAAGATGTAAATTCAGGTGATCTCGTAAGTGGTAGAAGGATCTGTCATATGTAAGTAAGTTTGAATTGTAATACTCAATACGGGATCCATGATGTAATAGGTTTTCAAGCTAGGAGGATCCTCAAAGCAAATATTGATGAATGTTGATCCCAAAACCTAATGAAATTGAATACTAATTGAAGTCGAGGGATCAATTCAAACTTGGTAAAAGTACAATGTTCAATGCGATTATGATGCCAATAAAAGTGCAAGGGAGATACAAGGTATATTCAGTTGATGGGTTTGAATATTATAATTGGGGTTATTTATCATGGCAATCTATACTCGTTTGAGATTTATTAGTTTGGTCATGGTGGTGCGGGTACCATGAGTTAGGGAGGTAGAGATGTTATGTCAGCATGTTTATCCCTAAATTGAAATGAAAAGGCAAAAATTGGAGAGTTCATCTCATGCCTAAGTGGGAGTGGTATAAAAAATGTGACATTGAGAGGCTTATCAGCATCATCATCTATCATCATCAACAAACTATGATTTCATGCACAAGTTTTCTCTTCAAGAATTTACAGTATGTGAAATTACGTGTTCCCAAATCATATTTGGCTATGATTATCATAAAGAGGAGGGAGCATATAGTGATGTCGATGTAGTGCTACAAACAAGATAACTAAGAGATTTGTGTGCACTATGGAGGGAAAAAACACGAGGGCCTTTCCCTACTGTCTTACCTTTCAAACCCCCATTTTCACCATCATCGATCTCATGAAATCAGATGTAGTCAAGGTCAATATAAATTCCAAAACAATGTGTGTAGTGTTCAGTGCAACTATGGGCCATCTGTACTCTACCACTATAGACAAGATTACATGCCTTGGTTTACTTGTTGGGGTCTACCCAACTATAAGCATGGGTGGTCATTTGAGTGGAGGTGGATTACGTTTGCTCTTCATGAAATGTGGCATGTTTGCATATAATATATGGGTAAAAAAGATAAGGATGTTGAATTTTTGACTCCATCAAGAGTCGTGCATAGTGTTTCCTGATCATTTAGACCATCTTTGCAATCTTCTACCTTGTAAAGTCGGAGAGTCTCCAAGTATGTACAATGAAAAGTATGGGGAAATGAAAGGCAAGTAACATTTTAAAACAATTAAAACTCGCAAATTCTTCTCAATTGCTATTCCAAGTGCTTTTCTTCCTATAGGTATCTTCATTTTGTTGCATTTGTCTGTCCAAAAAAAAGGTGGTGGACTTCTGCGTTGAATTTAATGGGGGGGGGGGGGGGGGGGGGGGGGGGGCGGGGGGGGGCGAATTCAAGAGAGTGTGGAGGGCATAATTTGTTAATTAGGGTTGTTTAGAGCAGGTTAATATGAAAAATATCTAGAAAACCACTGTTGTGTTCTTTCTAGTAATGTCAAAAGCTCATAGGAGATAACTCGATGCCATTTGAGAATCAAGGGGGTGCCCAGGTGTACTCCACTGGCCGTGGAATGGCTAGGCAGGCCACTGTTTCTGCTGTTCCTTCCAAAAGGGGATGACGACCACTGTTCAAACCTAAGCGTATATCTGATAGCACTGTTGGTTACAACTTTGCTGCCTGTGCCTGTCAACAGATAGTTCTGTAATAGTTTGTAACCACTTTCATCTATTTCAAGTAGTTGATCATGTTATGGGATAATAAGCTCTTACCTTTGATCTATTGTACACATGTTCCCTCTCCGAAGGATTGGCTGTTAGGATTTCACTTGTCATTCTTTTCATTTTATTTTTAGACATTGTATGGATTTGCTCTCTTTACGTTAACAAATGTGAGATGAATTCCTAGACCAGACAATTGCAAATGCTTTGTTTGCAGTATCAAAGTTTGAGGCATTGGAAGCTAGTTTCTTTTTGATGTTTTTCGACTGATCCTGTTCCACACTGTTGAGAGAACTATTTTGCAACTATACTCAAACACGCTTTTCTTTTTTCTTGCAGGATCAATATGATTCTATTTCAAGTAAGATACAGTTTCTCTCCTGGTTGCAAGAACAATGGAAAATATTTGGATGTCAAGTTTCGTTTGAAAAGTCTTTTTCAGAATGTACATCTCTCTATTGAACAAAGATGATATTTTGTTTCACCTGTTTTCTGTATCCAGATAATTCAGTTATATCTGTTTCTGCTAAGACAAGCCAAAGGTCGTATATGGGTGAAATTGGGGCCTCATGTCAGAGAAGTGTCACTAATGGCAAATCAGCGACCTTAAAAAAACCAAATATATTTGGTTCCCAAACTGAAGTTGGCATTGCTTCTCACTTAAAAGCATCATCCTACCCTAGAAAGGAAGAAATGAAAATTTCCATCAAACCATTATCGACTTGGTGTGAGAACAAAGAAAACTCTGCTGTGTACCTGAAACATCTACTGCCTTTGGGTTCGAATGATATAAAATCCCATAGGAAATTTGGTCAGGAAATTTTAAATACCGACATCAGAAGTAAATTGGGGGCCTCATTACATCCAAAGAATGTTGCAAGTGGATGGAGACAATCAGGACCAGAAGCAGCAAGGGAACCATTGCCTACACAAGGAAGGAAGGAATTATTAAACTTGGTGCAAGAAGCACGGCAGAATTCTCAGCAACAGACTTCCTCATTTCGTGTTGGTAGCGGCGGAAACGAGTTGCTGCACCACATGGGAGATTGGAAACAGATGCTGTGAAAAAATTTCATGTTTCACTTATGCCATTGAAGTCAAATCTTCAAGCATACCCGCAAGGCTCGAGTGCCCTTCCAAAGAACACAGGTGTAGTTTATCTTTTCTGCACTGAAACATGTTTTCTTTTGATAAGCCTTGGAAAGGTTTGTTTTGTTAAACACGGATTCTAACCATCTATGGAACCTGTCTCAACGTTGTTTTATGCTTACTGCTATAAAATGTTTGAAAAATAAAAAATCAAACAGATATAAAATTTCTGTCATCGGTTTTCTTGTCTACCATTTGCATTCTGGAAATAATGGAAAGAGTAGCAATCTTCTTAGTGTAACAAACTCTATAATCAGTCTTCAAAGTCTTTTTCAGTAAAAGGCAACTCAAAATCTGTTTGGGATGTTGTCATCCTAACCAGTGTGGCAGGTGTTTGATCAGCCATTTAATCATTACCTAGTCAAAGTATATTAGTTTCATCAGAGTCTGAACAATTAATTGGACAACAAGGGTAACAACATTTCACTGCTGCCCGTTCATGGGCAAACATCGATGTCAATCACAGGCCATGTGGCACTAGTCCAGATCTGAGATCCCATTGATAACACCTATCAACCAGGAAATAGTACTTATAGGGCAGTTATCTTTCCCACTTCTACTTTCTCCATAGCCTTGTGTCAGGAAACTCTTAGCATGATAAAATTGTTCAAGTTTCTTTCTACAAGCCATTTTGTAAGGTCGTATTTGAATTTGTTATTCACGTAAACCGATTCGAGTTTTGCAAAGTGTTGTTTCACACATTCAGAAATATATTTAAATCTCTGCTATTGACAATCAGGTACTAAAAAAATGTAAAAGAGATGGTCCATGTGTGGGAACAAAAGGCTATCGAGCTCCAGAGGTAGTTGTCTTATTGTACTCTGTTAGGAAATCTTCATTATTTTTTCCTTTCCTAATATGGCTGTGGTATTACACATTGTGTTCTTACTTCTTACCCTCATCTTTGCTACTTTGTGCACAGGTGTTACTTAGAATCATTACATCAGGGTCCCAAACTTGATATCTGGTCAGCTGGAGTGACGTTGCTAAATTTTATTGTTGGAAAATCACCGTTTCCTGCGAGAGTAGCACTGACCAGTACGTACTCTAATTATTTTCTTCATGCAGCTATGTAATATTTCATACTTGCAGAATGTTACAACATTTTTCATTCCAACTTGGAAAAGGTCAGCCACCATCTGACCTGATTTGGTACAAGATTTGTTTTACTTTTGAGAAATGCAAGTCCCGCTCTTTATTGAAACTGTGAACTCTGGAAAGGTGGACTATACAATTTATGTACTATTATTCCTAGTCCAAAGGCTCAATCAAGATCTCATTGTACTTTTGTCTATAGAAAACCTGATGTGTTGATGTTTGGGAAATAATGTGCAAGAAACTCTGTTGCTTGAATTTGTTATATTCGAATAAAGAAAGGAACTCTTTTCCTGGTTTTCCTTAGCCAATTAGCAATTTGAAGCCCAATTGAATTGCAGAGCTATAAAAGACATTGCCAAAATGCGAGGTGTTGAGGAAATCTGGGAGCTCTCCAAACTTCATGATCGGCAGCAATCTCTTCCCCAGGTGCTTTTCATTTTTCTAAAAAGTCAGTAGCCAGATTTTTTAATACCCGCATAAGTGTTTTTGATAGAAATGGTGGGATTTTTTCTATCAATAGTTATGTAACCCTTTTACCTGCCGCTCTGAATTTTTTTCATTACAGATTTGATAGTAAGAAAATGAAAACCTAATGACACAAGGCTTACATATAAAATTGTTTCAATTCTTGTCTGTCGGAATAACATAGTTCAGTGGCTTGTTTTGGCTTAGCTAGATGCAAAGCTAAACAGGATAAACTGTGTAGTGATGTATTTTAAGTGGATGGCTGTTGCAGGACTTACATTCAGTCCAATTCGAACGTATGACCATAAAAGAGTGGTGCGAGAAAAGTACTAAAAGAATGGAGTTTCTTGAACGCATTCCTATGTCACTGTATGATCTTGTTGAGAAATGCCTATGTGTGAATCCTCGACAGAGGATAGATGCAGATGAAGCTCTGAAGCATGAGTTTTTTGCTCCTTGTCGCGAGGAATATAAGAAGCAGAGAGCATCAAAAGAATCGAGTATGCTATGAAGCTTATGCCAAACAGTGGTCTTCAGGACCGGATCCTGTCAATATATCAGTGATCTGTTCTCTGAATTTGGCTACTCAAGACCGCAATTGGAATATTGAGAGCTTTACGATTGCCTGTTTCTGAAAATATACAGCCTTAAACTCAGGTATAACTGATGGTCTTCAAAGCCTCATTGTAATTCCCTTTGAAATTTTGGGAATCATCTATGGTGAGATATTTTCCAAGGCTATAATCATGTATTATATTGTATCATATGTACTAATGAGATTGAAACTGTAGCAATATCTTCTAATTCGGACATGTATGAACTCAATCTCCCCGATCCAAAAATCGAGTTTACTCAAAAAAATCCAAAAATCGAGTTTACTCAACATGAGCAATGAATGATTACAAGGCGATCTAGCTTGTAGGGATTACAAGGTTCAAGTGGTCTTGTGAATGAGGTCTAGGCAATGGGATATTACAACACATAACACAAGGTCTGACATAGAACAGTTACAAAGATTAGCTAATTTCATGTGAACAGAGTCTGAATTAACTTTTACTTAAAAGGTCACAATGTTCACATGAAGTCATCACTTAAAGTTCAAGGTTTGGTGGCCTTATGTTTTAATATCGAGTTCATTAAGAAAAATCACTTAAGGAACTTTTGTTTTCATGTTTACAAAGTTATGCAATATCAAAAAGTGCAAGGGCGAAAAAGTCCTAAGTCATTATTGGAGAAAATGGTCAAGTCACTTAAGTTTCAAATTATACTTCCTTCAAAAAAATGTAGAATTCAACCTAAACCATTGCATTCTTATGATCCCCTTCACTAAAAGGAACAAATATGTAAAATAACCCTACGAATCTTATGAGAATCATGAAAGTGTATCTCAAGTCCTAAGGGTCTCGTTGGCACACTAAGATGTTGAGGGAGAAGGGCAATAAGAGAGGGAGATGGAGCCAAAATGGCCTCCCTTACCAGATTCTCCATTATTAAGGCTATAATGCCCTAACCATCTATTATTATTTTTGCATTGTAATATACATTGTTGTCCATTAGCTCTGGTGCATATTTGTGTGTTGGGTTGACTGTTGAGCATTAGGGTTAGGGTTGTAATGTCTATATATTGGTATTGTAAGGAAGAGAGAAGGGACAATTATTTAAAAAAATGAGATTTGCTCTAAAAGAGATTGTGATATATTAACATAAACGAGTGTGAAGCTATTATATGAGTTCATTAAGCACTCATATTTGTGCAATCTGTTATTTCCATTTTTCAGTTCATGTATAACAAGTAGGTTCATAATAAGTGGGTATTAGAGCTCTTTTCATGGCCATGTTTCCACAAGAACATTAAGGTAACAATTGTGGTGACACTAAGTTGTTGCCCCAAACTTGTTAGATTTTTTTTCAAAGCTTTATCAAAAGCTTCATCTTCTTTCATCACTTCATTTTTGTGAAACTTGTTTAGATTCGTTAACATGCATCTCAATGAAGGAGCTTGGTCAGATCCACAACCATTCGTGTCCCTTGATCAGGGATGCTATGTTTGTGCTTCCAGAATACATACGCCTGACCCTCAATAGTATCCATGTTTTTTCACTTACCATATTACATTTTCTTTGCTTTCTTACAAATTTCCATGTCTTTAAACACAAAATTCACCCCTTTTTTAGTGTCGTAGTATTAGTTTTAGCATCTATTTTTTTTGGGATTTATCTTGGAGAACCTAATCTTATTTTCCTTCTTTGAGTTTTTTTGCCTTCACAAAAACATGGTGATTTTTTGACTCATATATCTTATTTATCCCCTCACAAAAAACTCCCAAGGTATCTTTTAGGTTATACCTTGTCCTTTTCGTTCTCCACGAACTACCAAACTTGAAATAGACACATTGATGCAGGAGCATCCAAGGGCTCAAACAATCCTGCACAACTTAAAATAGTTTATCTTTGCTCTTGGATGCAACAATTACAAGTCTCATGGCAACTGTATTGAGCTCTTTATTTATACAAGTTCCCAAGTTATTTATTAAGCGTTTAAAAGGTGAACCCTTAAGTCACAATGATTGAGTGAAAACTCTTAAAGGATTTAATATCCTCGGGTCGCTATATTCTCGTGGGTTTAAGGGAAAACACAAGGGAAGTACTTTAATTTTGTTATTGTAAGTTGCTAATTTTAGCCTTGTATTATTTTTGTAAAAGTAACTTTCTAATTATAACATTAGAAAGTGAAGATGGTAAAAAAAAGTGCAAACGTCGACTTAAAAATAGAAGTGATGGAGCTAAAAGGGGAACATAACACCACTTAAAAAGGGGTTGACCCATTGGGGCTTCCTCTTTCGTGGATTGTGCCACCCACAATTATAAAATGTTGTCACTACGGGTGAAAAAAGATCACTTGTCATATGAATTCATTTTTTATTTGGAGATTAGAGCTTTTGCTTGCAATTTTTAGCCATCGAGGATGAAAACCCTCATTGGTATTCTATTGGGGATGAAAAACCCTCAATAGAATTTCAAATTGAGGATGAAAACCCTCAAATTTTGCATTGGTGATCTCATTTGGACGTCATATTTGGGTTGTAATTTAGAATCTCAGAGCCACAATTCGAAATTTCAATGTTAGGGCACAATTTTCAACTAGGGCTTTAAGGGTAGATCAAGATTCCAAATTTCTGGGTGTGGATCAACCATACATTTCAGTGTTTTGTTGTGTTATAGTGTTTTGGATAAGATCTAGGGCATTTTTAGCTTGGGCGACCCACTTGGGAATTTGAGTGACCCATTTTGGAGTCAATTTTGGCTATTTTCAAGGGTTTCTTTGGAGCTAGGGTTTGTTCAATCTTCAATTCTTCCCTAGGGCATTCATTGTTGCATTTATTTCAGATTCAAATGCTCCTAACAATCAACCATAATTTGACCCTATTTTCTATCACAAAATTGATGAAATAAATTAGCTATTTGTCAGAAAACTTGTTTCTTTGTTCCTAAATGTTCTAAAAAAATTTGTGAGTGTTTTGAGCCTTCTGGGTACTTTTGCAATTGAGTATAATTGAAGAAATTAGATCGTTGCATATTATACTGAGGGTTTGCAAACTAAAATCAAGTCGCTACCCTAATTTGGGGTAATTTCTAATTGTTGTCATTTAAATTCACATTTTTGTACTTTGCTGTCATAACTGTCATTAGGGTCTTGTGCAATTTCCAGAACTTTTAGATTTCATCCCGAAAGGGACATCACACCATTTATATACGAAAATAATTAGTGCAATTTATCTTTGTTTAATCTTAGTGAGTGTCCATTGTCAAACTTCTTGTGTACTATGTACTATTGCTTGGTTGGGCACTTGTTAAATTGAGCCCCCAACTTTGACACTACATCAAGTGGTTTCAAAGCATAATTAAAGTTCTCAGGGAGTATTGTTTTGAGTAGAGTTGTCTGTGAGAGTGTTTGAATGGATTTGTTAAGCATATTTTTGTAAGAGAAGGCGTATGAGAGAGTTGTAAGCTAATTTAATATGTTTTTCCTCAAGCGTATATGTGTAGAAAACAGAGGGTAAGAGATTGTGTGTGAGAAGAACATCTTCCAACTAGTAAGGTTGGGTAGAAGGTATTAATTGAGTTTCCTCCATTGTTGTGTTAGTGGGCAAAGGTAACTTAAAAGTGTATTTATTCTCCATCTAGGTTTAGGTGGGTAGAGAACAAGAGTGGTAGGTTTGAAAGAGAACCAACTTGTAGGAAGTTTGAGAGAGTTGTTTAGGTCAAGTTTGAGAGTGTTGAGTCAATTTTAAGAGTGAATCACAACCATAGGAAACATTGAGTCAAAATGCCTTCAAGAAGAAGGGGAAATGAAATGGATGTGGTGCTTGATGTTGTTAGAGATGTGCAAGCTAGAATGGAAGCCATGGAAGATGATGATAGGAGAAGAAGACTAGAAAGAGAAAGAGGGGAGAGTGATGTAGATGAAGGAGGAGGAGGTGAAGTGGATATAAATATTGGAGAAGGCATGGATGCAGGATAAGTGAGAGTTCTTAGAGCCATTTCTAAGATGGATGAACGTATACAAATGGAAGTGCCATGTTATTCAGGTTCCTTAATTTTAGAGGAGCTCATGGATTGGATATATGATCTTGATTTTTTTTTTTGAGTTTGAGGAGGTTATAAAATCTAATAGAGTAAATTTTTTGGCAAATAAAGCTAAAAGGAACAACCCTACAGGATACAAGTGCTGATGGAGAGGAGAAGAAAAGGAAAAAAAAAAACTTAGCAAATGGAACAAAATGTTGGCTAAGTTTAAGCGCAATTTTTTGCCTCTAGATGATGAAATAAATTTGTTTAAGAAACTACAAAATTTAAGTCAAAAGAAGAAATCAGTCAAAGAATACGCCGAGTAGCTCTATGAATTCACAATTAGATCTACACATGTTGATTTAGATAAGGAGAAGGTTGCTAGGTATATAAATGGACTCAAGTTGCACATTTAAGAAGATCGAGTTGTGCATGATACACTTACACACAATTGAAGAGGCAAACCAATATACTTTTAAGGCTAATGAAAATTTGAAAAGAAGGGAGCTCAAAACAAGAAGACTTGGAAGTAGTGAGAGTGATGGAAACAACATTTAAAGGAGAGTTTTCTTTCATCATTGTGAAGAGGAGTACGAGGATGTAAGTTCCTCATGAGGGGATGTAGGAGAAGAATAGGATGAGGAATTTTATGGGGAGACCAACACTTCATATGAAGAAGAAGTATTTCTTGAAGAAGCAAACTATGGTTACACCTTTGATGAAGAATGTTTCAAGTGTGGAGCATATGGGCATTGAGTGCCATCTGTAGTGGTCCACCTCGGGACACAGTAAAACCTACACCAAAGGTGACAACAAAATCGAGTAAATTTTTTTTGTAAAGAAGACAATGTTTACTAGCACCTTGCTCTATCATATCCTATTAATCATTAGTTGATATAAGTTTAATTTACCCAAAAATTAAATAAACTTCAGTCCCTTAACATCATAATTTAAAAAAAAAAAAAAAAAATTTCCTAGGTTCACATGATTTAAGTCTACACCCCCTTGTTATATTTATTTCCCTTTTCACACTTAAAATCCTTTGACTAAAAGGAAGGGTGTAGGGTCACTTATGGACCCTAGGATTGAAACCATCATGGCCCTTGATTCTCCTTCTTGCCCTAAAAATCTTTATCTTTCCCCTTCTTTCTTTATTTTGATTTCATTCTTGTTTTCTTGTTTTCTAGTGCAGGTTCAGGTGGGAGAAGAGCTTGAATATTTGTTTCCATGGAGATTTTGCTGAAGTTTTCTCCATATTCATTTCATGTACATGAATTGTTTGTTGTTTTTTTTTTAAAAATGTGTTATATATATGTGTGTATATGGAAATATATATGTATATACATATATAAAAAAAACCAGGGTGCGTACAACAGCAACCCGACCTGCTGTCATTGTTTTGTTTGTTTTCTCTAAAAGAAAACACAACACTTAAGCAAGGGTTTTTTTAAAAAAAGAAAAAGAAAAAGGGGCAAGTGGGGCGGCGCCGGGGCGCATGAGAAGAAGGGCGTAGGGAAGAGGAAGGGCGCGCACGGGAGGGGGCGTGAGGAGAGGGGAGGTGATGGCGGAGAAAGGGCGCGGGACAGGCCCCAAAGGGGCAGTGTGGGGTTAGCAGAAGGGGTGGGGTGTACAGGGGGTTTGTGGGGGTCCGTTGGTTGGAGGGGGCCGCGGGTTTTGGGGCGGCCGTGAACCAGTAGGGGGGGACAGTCGGTTGGGGGGAGGAGGCTGACCCTCCCCCAATGCAATTATGTTTTGTTTTTTTTTGTTTATCTTTTTTTTTCTACAATTACAAATATAAATTATTCGCATATATATAAAAACTTAATAATATGTACGTATATATATATATATATATATATATATATATATATATATATATATATATATATATAGTATATATATATATATATATATATATATATATCATATAATAAAATGATATGAATTAAAATACATAATAATATGAGTATATATATATATCTATATGCACTTAACATACCTTATATATATATATATATATATATATATATATATATATATTGTTATTATATTTTATGTATTTTATTCATATCATTTTATTTTGAATTAATACAGAATAATATGAGTATAAAGTATCTATATGCACTGAACATACCTTTAAATATGATTTTTTAATATATGTATATGTATATGTATATGTATATATGTATATGTATATGTATATACATGTATATATATGTATATATATACATATACATATATATATACACACACACACACACACACACATACATACATACATACATACATACATACATACATACATACATACATACATACATACATAAATATGTATGTATGTATGTATGCACATACTATAATTTTTACAAATGATATAACATATGTATACCTATCTAGCTATCCATATTTATTTTATTTTAAAAAAAAAAAAAACAATTTTCTACTACCTCTCTATGAATATGAACGGAAAAATTCCTTGTACATTTTACGAAAGTTATATTTTAAGATAAACCTATAAAAGATGTAATATTTCCATTTCACAAGCTATGATATAAAAGAAAACAAGTGTTGTAAGTTGTAGAATAATGAGTTTTAAAGTATATGTTTCTTTTCTTTTACCAATCTATGCTCAAACAAGGTATTTCTTTATTGTCAAGGAAAGTAGGTGACAATGTAGCTCAAACAAGAGGAGAAGCTTGAAAATATATCAAAAGAAGTTGCTACAATGAATACATATTTTGAAATTGATTTTCTAATGCAAGTATTCATTAAGTTTTCACAAAACAAGGAAGTGCAAGAGAATAATAGATTTCTTTACTTGACATAATCCCATTAATGTTGGCAAGGAAACAAAGGCTATGACAAACAACACCTTCAACACACTATTTTTCTTTTGTAAATATAAATACAAGAGTTACATCAAGATTCAATTAAATAGATCATTTACTACAGTACATCACCTCCACAAGCTTGGGCTATATGGATGTTAAATCCCAAGTGACAACTAATCAAAATTTTCTAAGACAAGTTTACAAGTGATACAAAATGTACAAAATGGAGGATTTACAAGGAGATGTAAACTCTCACATACTATATTCGAAAGAGGGTTACATTACAAGAAAGTATCACAAGGATAAGAACAATGAGAGCCCCAAAATGCCACCAAATCCAACTGAGAGCCAACTTCCATGTCTTCCAAAAACCATGCAAGGAGAAAAGAGCTTGTTTGCCACCCAACCATAGGCATCATCACATGCCTATCCCAAGGTTGGGATGCATGCTAGCCTCCCCCAAGCCCATGGGAAAGAGGATAGCTAACCAAAACTTGCACAAGATGAAGGGTACACTAACAAGGATGCAAGCACACAAAATAAAATAGGACAAATCCAAAACAAGACTCCAAAATTTACAAGGAGGAGAACCCATGTTCATCCTCAAAAATGGGGAAGAGAGGAGAAAGTTCTCCAAAATTATACATCAAAATTATTTGCACAAAAGTCACTTCTCCATATCCTCCTTATTGCTCCTAATTCAATCCAAGACCCTCCTTATTCCTCCTCCCTTTCTCCAAGTCCTTCTTGGAAGGATTTTCAAACCCCAAAGGGGTTTCCTTACCAAGAATGGGGAAGGAGATTTAAACCAAATGAATCAACTTCCCCACCTCAACCATTTGAGGGGAAAAATAATAAGACCCTACAAGGCTTGTCCATCAAGCCTTGAGGATTGAGAGGGAAAATTCCCTCTCTCTTCCCCCACACTCAAAAACTCCATCATGCCATATGATGGAGGGAGTTAAAGAAACACAAGCAAGCAACCAAAATCCACATACAACAAATAACAATTTTAAGCAACCAATCTAGCAACTAAAAGGAAACAACACAACAAAAGACATGAGAGCCTACCTCAAGGAAAGCTCTCCAAAAAGCTTTCCAACTTCAAGTTTTTCCACTCCTGACTCCAAGAAAAATCCCAAGCTCCAAATCACCCAAGCATCCAAGCAAGAAATTCCAAAAAAAAGTCCCTTTCATTTCCCATGAATGATAATTTGAAGAGGAGAAAACAAACATCCTCACAAATGAGGGGGTGACATGTGTCACCCCTCTCCCTCATCAAGGTCAAAGATGCCAATACAAAAGAGAGAAAGGGTAAAATTAACTTTTTACCCTCTTCTCCCAAATTCCTTTAAATATAAGCAAGACAAAATAAGTGCAACTTTTGATAAACACACAAATCCACATCCCTTACATGGATGTGACTATTCAAGAGGTAGAAAGGGAGGGAAAACTCCCTCTAGCCTTGAAAATAAGCCCCCCTACCCCTTAGGTAGAGTCCAAGGGCTTATTTTTGTGTTAGGGGGACTCCCAAGCTACAAAGGGGTCCCAAAAAATGCCCAAAATAACCCAATTTCAGGTTTTACATTTTGGCACAAGGGTAGAGGGTGTGGGGACCACCCAAGGGTCTCACATGTGACCCTAAACCCTTGTGATTAAGTGACACATTAAACAAAAATCAACAATTTAAAAGAAAGTGGGATTATTAACTCCCAAAGCAAGTTTACAACTTTACTAGCAACCCTAAACAAAAATTAATAATTTAAAGCACAATACTTTACATACATTGGGGTCACTCATAGTGCCCAAAATTAATAATCTCCTATACTAAGGATTCACACAAAGAACATGGCTAGGGCTCAGCCCGTAGGCTGCTTGTGCAAGATTGTGTAGTTGGCCTGAGTCCTACGTTCTCCTATAAACCTGTCACCTACACACTCATTGCACACATTAACTGCACCTGTCCGATATAATATAATTCAATGACATAGTAAGATATCAATGCGTTCTAAACTAACCTAACATCCTACTGAAATCAAGATGCGACAACGTGCACAATTATATTCCATATTCCAAAAGTTAGTCAAGATGATAAAGTGACATATAATCCTACCATGTAACAACTATCCATCAATGTAATTTTTTTTATTATTATTGGCAAATAGTTTTTTGAAAGGGACTATACCCTTGTTTACAAAAGAAGGCCTAGAAGCCAGAATAAGCAAGAGAACCAGAGAGAAAAGGATGCACAATTATAGTCCATATTCCAAAAGTTGTTCAAGATGATAAAGTGACATATAAGCTGCTCCACGGTCTTCTTACTTTCCTTATCGTTACCCCAAAGAGTTGCCGGAACTCTGCTTAGGTTGGAGGACACTTTTGACGTGTTGCTCAATGAACTCCTCAATCGCCCTAAAGATGGCAATGTTGTAATCATGTCGAGTTTTGGCCTTCCTTAAGCGGAAGTCTAAGGAGTGCAGCTTCTTGTAAATATCTTCAATTTGGCTGCTGTCAACATCCTCCTCCTCCTCCTTCTTCCTCTTTCCTTTCTGTTTTGCCAAGTTTTTAACTTCATCCTTTAACAATTTCATATCTGCCTCTAGGGCTTCCAGCCTTCTTGAAGGACTTTCTAATTGCACTTCCCGGGGGCTGGCACTGTTGATATTCAGGAGGTCATGAGCAATTTCAAATTCCTGAGAACCCTTCTCCACAACAAGAGTCTCAAGGTTAAGCTTCCTAGAAGCCCTAGTAACCGGTCTCCTCGAGGAAGAGGCTAAGTGGGGGGCGGGAGCAACAGAAGGGGGAATGGGAGAAGATGCCTGAATGGTCGGCAGGGGGGTGATAATAGCGGTGGTGGGGGCAGAGAAAGGAGAAACAGGGCTGGTAGCAGCAGAGCCCGACAGAGGGGGAATCGAGCTAGGGGAGGATGGGAGACCGGGAAACTTGAGGAGACAACATTTGTGCAATACCAAAAATGAGCCCTTGGTGCAACAGAACTGCCCCGGGAATGCTTTTGAAACTCGAAAATGGAGCGTTCAAGAGAGTTCAACAAGTAATGGGGGAAGCAAACCAAACACATCAATGTAATTAGGTTCCAAACACATCATCATATTCATTAGTTTCCATGACATAACAAGAAAATGCGACAATATAGAAATTAAGCTAAGTTGGCGCTATACGCCTAAATATCCACACCTGTCTAATAAGATCAAATATCTAAATATAATGTCCAAGATATAACCAATCACTGTCAAACCATGTCAATGAGCAAAGAAACAACAAACTACTGAGCTATAAAAAGTGTGGGCACTACACCATCAAGAACCACAAAACATAAGTTGTAAGAACAAAGAGTTGAGAAACATTATATTCACGCTATAAATCAGCCATGGAAGAGTGTGAAGAGGATGAGAAACTATATTCAACAAGTTCAAGTATAATCAAGAGGCTAATGATGAACCCGATGACCATGATGAAATGCATGAAGATAAAAAATAAGCAAGAAGAGCCATGACAAAGAAGAAGCATATTTAAAACTAGATGGAATGTACAAGGTAAGTGCCTCAATGTGATTATTGATACTGGAAGTATAGACGATTCGGTGTTTAGAGAGACGCTGTAAACTAGTTGAAATTGAGGTCTAAAACCACACCAATAAGCATATAAGGCGTCTTGGTTACCCAATGATTGTGATATCAATGTCTCAAAGAAATGCGAGGTTGACATGAATATTGGAAGGTATGATGGTAGGGTGTTATGTGATGTATTGACCTTCGATGCACATTATTTGGTGTTAGGGAGATCTTGACAATTTGATAACAATTTTATCTATGATGAAAAGAGGAATGTTGTTTCAATCTTGAGGAAGGATAGAAAGAGAGCATAATTGAGTCCATGGAGAAGAAAATGGTGTTGGAAAATACTAAAATAACTTGGTATTGATTAAGTGCGTGCAAACAATGTTTGGTGCTAAATGAGGAAGAGGCAATTACCACGAGGAATGTGCATGAGAAAGGGGAAGAGAAGATGGCAAGAGGTGTTGTGATAAAATTTATTCAAGGAGATTCAGAAAAGGAAGGGGATGGGTTTCAAAGTGAATTGGATGAGTTAGAGACCTTGCTTACATTGGAAATGAAATTTATGAAATAAGAAGATATGAATGCCTATCTAGAGGCTGCAAAAAAAGTTATGGCCACACCATGTGAACAATAAGTGGAGAAAGAAGACACACTTGTGACAAGTAGCATGCTTGCAAAGGAGGATCCCTACGTAGAGAGTTCAAAGATAGAGCAATTTAAGAGTTTTGAAGTCAATGAAAGTCTCGAGGAAATTGCAATCGAGGACCAGTTTTGTTATGATAAATGAATGTGAAGAGCATGAGCATGGAAAGATGCCAAATAAGTTGGTGTTCATGAAATGCATAGATAATAATGTTACATGTAGCAATAAAAACTAAGGGAGCTCATGTAAAATCTTGAACAACCAAGGTGAAGAGAGAGACACCAAGGGGGTTTGAACATATGAAAAGTTTTTATTTTACTTATGTTTTGATGATATGTGTGTAGGAACAACTAAAGTAGATAAGTTCCCATTGAACCGTGCATGAGAAGAAAAAAAGGTGCAAACATATGAACTTGAAAATGATGGAGGAATGAAAAATATAGAAATTTTCAAAAACATTGGTGAAGAGATGAATAAAATGCATCATATGCACATGGAAAATTTTGAGAATGCTGAATATATTGGGAACAATGAACAAATTAAACTAATGGGTTAGGAAGAGGTTATGAGGAGGACAAGCCAATGACCAAAAAAATAGATTATAGTACAGAGAAAAGGAGAAAAGGAATGCAAGTTTGTGAATTTAACTCAAATTATGAGGGAGTTGTAGAAGAAAAATGTCTCATTAAATGTATAAAGGTGAAAGGAGAAGAAGAAAATGAAGACGAAAGAGAGAAACACGAGAGTTAAAAGGAGAAGAGATGAAAAGACGAAGAAAGAAGGAAAAGGAGACAACAAGAGGATTTCTTAACCCTTTGGTTTTTAATTTAGTTTGTGTTTGCAATGTATGTGCATGTGCTGAAAAGTGACATAAAGCTGAAATGAATGGGTCTCATGTATTGAATGTGTCACATAAGGAGCTCATTGTGGAATAAGAGATTAAAGTAAGATCCATTTCTATTTGGCACAAAAAGAAGTTGGCAGTAGAGAGAGAGAAATGAGCTCATCAAATGTGAATAAGAGGAAAACTATACAATTATTGTAAATGAAAGTGTGATAATAAATCTTAAACATATAGAAGAGAAGGTAGAGACATATATTACCACTATAATAATGGAGAAGATCATAACTAACATAATGAAAGAAGAGTTACGGTTAAATGAAAGAGAAAATTGTTGGAGAGACCCAACTACAAGTTGGGAAATTGATGGACATAGTGATAAAATATCTTGGTGGAGGAGGTCATGCTATTTGGGTCAAATCCCATGATAAGAGAAATAGGAGTAAGGTGAAAAGTGAAAAGAGTAGAGGCTTAACTACGAATGGATCAAGGGCCCTTGAATGGCTAAAAGTGGTTGAAAATGTACACAAGGTTGAAGAGGTATCTAATTATTTGTAAGGGGAAAACCATGCAAAAGAGTGATATTAATATTTTCTAAACACATTTGAGAAGGATCTCACATATCAAAATACCTCAGGTGTCTGACAACAGGAGCATCCAAGTGATCAAGTAGTCATGCACAACTTAAAATAGCTCAAGATGAAGTTGAAATATAAGTTCAGTTCATTGAGAAAATTTAGCACATGTCACTAATATGTGCAAACCATTATGCAAACATTAAAATGCTAAATATAATAAATTCCACAATAAATGACACACACCACACATCTTCGAAGTTAGTGATCGGACATGGCTTCACCTGTAGATGGAAATACTTATTGGAACTTACCGCAAACTCCTTCCTATTTGGTTTGGGTCCTACATCATCACCAAACAAGTAGGAAATAACACTTTCAAGATTAATCTTCTCGCTTACCTTAGGAAGAATCCCATTTTATACATGGAACTCTTGCACCACTACTTTCGACCTTTTTTAGACACTTCAGATGTTGGAGATACTATTTAACAACTCGAAATTAATCTCGACTACAATGTGGATAGGAAAAATGGATCGATTCATTAATGCCAAGTTAAAAGGAAAATAAAAAAGAGACCCCCTCTCTTTCAAATTCTCAAAGAAGGCCAGAATCCTTCCTAAGGAAAATGGGTTTACTGAATCTCAAGTTTCTAGTGCCTTTTCACATCTTCTTCCAAAACTATTTGCAATAGGGACCATTTTTTCTTAAGGGAGCGATGATTTATATAGGAGAATTTAGGACCTCTAATAATTCATAACACCTTGGTGTTACTCTGCATCATGATTTGACTTCACCACTCACAAGTGTGTATACCACGAGGTCCTAACTCCTTTATTATACCATCTAGTTCTACACAACTTTTTGTATGCCAAGATATGAGCCACCTGTAGATGTTAGAGATGAACATCTTTGAATTAGATTGAATTGTTGTAAGTGAGAATTTAACTACATGTTTTCGCTAGTTACGGACGTAAGAACAAGTTTCCCTTGTTAAAACCAAGATAACCATAAAGAGGGCATCATTAGGGGAGAAGGTAGTAGATTGAGAAGGACATTACTCCCCAAAGACTTAATTGAAAACCAACACACACACATGTAGAACTAGCTTGTATTTAATTAATGTAATGATTTACATACCTTCAACTAATGTCATGTAATGAATTTGTTGTGTTTATTGTTTTGGAAATTATTTGAATTTGTATTGTTTTAAATTTGCTAATATTGCCTTGAATCTTACAAAGTCTAGTTTTGGCTGATTAGTAGATTTGCTTATGTCAAACCGAAGTTAATTTTATGAGTTAAATGTAAATAGTTTAATAAAACTTAAGCTGAAAACAACTCGTTGAAACTCAACCTTATGAAGGAAAACTAGCTAGTTTCAAAACCTAGACGCCTCCTTGAATAACAAAATGTAGCATATATTTGTGGGATTAAAAATGCTATTTTAGAATTATTTAATGATTTTTAAAGCAAGAAAATAGGATGCATGTCATTAGATATTTAGAAAAGTAAAGTTTTAATTAGAGAATGAATTCAACATAACAAAACCATATTTTAAATGCATTGGTTTTCATTCATTTATTGTTATTCAACTTTAAAGATTGATTTTGGAGGAGCATAACAGATATGGGAAGGAAAAATCATAGGTTGGAGGGAGAAGAAGAGTGTTTTACCACTTTGTAAGTGTGTACAACTTCAAGCAAATTACCAAGCAAGGATTTTCTTGATTAAATGTGTTTTGCTAAGTAATATGAATGATTTTCTTGATTAAAATATTTTTGGGTACTTTTTGGAAGAATTATCTTCTTATTTAGGATATGGGTATGTGAATTTAAATGAAAAATTGCATTTCTTCCTCTTCCTTGAAAATTGGACTTTTCCCATGCATTTACAACCCAAAAGTCCCATTTACACTATGGGGGACATCTTCCATGTGTGAGCAACCCCAAAAGTCTCCTTTACACTAAGAGGGACTTTTCTTATGCGTGAGTAACCTAAAAGTGCCATTTACACTATGGTTGACTTTTCTCATGTGTCTATAACCTAAAAGTGCCATTTATAATATGGGGTCTTTTTCCCATACATGAGAAACTCAAAAGTCCCATTTACACTATGTGAGACTTTTTTCCATACATGAGTAACTCAAAAGTCCAATTTACATTGTGGGGGACTTTTCCTATGTGTGAGCAACCAAAAAGTCCCATTTACACTATGCGAGACTTTTACCATGTGTGAGCAACCCAAAAGTACCATTTACACTACGAGAGACTTTTCTCGTATGTTTACAACACAAAAGTCCCATTTACATTATGGGGGATTTTTCTCATGCATGTGCAACCCAAAATTTTGACTTACACAATAAAAGAATTTTCCCATGCTTTTGTAACCTAAAAGTTTGAAATACATTGAAATTGTATCTTAATCCAACATTGATGTTTGATCACCCATTGTATGCATGCTAAGAAATCATAGACTAATTAATAAGGGACTTAACACCAAGTAAATCGTAGATTAATTCCTTAAACAAATACATCAAGATAAAGCATGAAAATAAGCTAAGTAACTTTGTTATAAACAAAGAATGCAAACCTCCTTTCATTGAGTAGACGTGCTTTTGATATGTAGATATTTATTTTTAAGCCTAACGCAAGCCACACATGCTCAAGGATGAATAGATAAAAGGAAGAGATCTTGTCAAAATGACACAAAATCCATGTTTGAAACTTCTCTTGCTACTTTTAACAGGTAAGGGGGTTTCTTAATTTGGCAAGCCTTCCAATAATAGAAATTCTCTTTTGAGTAATGGGTATTAATGTCTTACAAGGACATGGTGTAGATTGATAATAAGGTACTAGGTTACTTTTATAGCTTTCAACTTTGAGAAAACACAACTTCTAGTGAATGTGGGATAATGGAGATGCAGAATCAAGAGTGGATAAACATGTTTAGAAGAGATTAATGACTCACGAGAGTTAGGGAAGGTTTAATTCATCAACTGGGTTTAATTAATAGGTCGTGTTTAGCTTATAGAAGCTATTTGAATATAATGTATAGGGAATTCATTAGAATTAGAGGGGTTTGAGAGTGGGATTTAATTAACAAGAGGGTTCACTAATTAAATTCAAGAGTGTGAAAGGGTAATTAATTAATAATGAGAAATTAATTAATTAAAAGAGAATTTAAACTAATGAAATGATGTTAATTGACATCTAAGATGGGGGAAATTATCTTATTAGAAGAAGGTTGCTAATTATAGTGCGATGCTAGGAAGAAGGCAAATAGTGCAATTTTAGTAGTAAAATTGAGTGGTGAAAATTAGGTGTCTATATTTTCCTTTCTTTGATGTGGTGTAGCATGAGCGACAAAATTTCAAAGATAATACACAATTTTATCTTTTATGGGTAGAAGAAAAACTAGTAGGATGGAAGATACCCCCTCAGGTGTCGATGGGGTTATATAAGAAGACGATGGACGCTTGAAAAGAAGAGAAAATAGATCGTAGTGGAGAAAAAGCCCATCGTGGTAGTCCATAGGAAATCATGACGGTTAAAACCATCACAGAAAGGGCTATATATAGGGAAAGAGGGGTAAAAACAAGTCATTTTCACCCTCTCAGTTAGTAGAAAAATAGCTCTGGGTGATCACAACGAGTAGAGATGATGACATGTCATGTACCTTTTTGGAGACTAGTGGATTTAAAGACCTTAACCGATTTGAGGAAATAAACAAGGATAAGACTTGGAGGACATTTTCTAAGTAAATAATTTCATTATTATCATGTATTTCTATTGGGTAACCAAGTGTTGCAATAAAAGAACTTATTTAATTAGAATATAAAGTAATTTGGAGCATGTAGGCTTTAAAAACAAATTGGATAATTAAAAGTAATTTATGAGGTCAGTCATTACTTGTAGCACCCCTTATGATATAAAAGGAGGTTGCTTGGCTATTTGATCATTATGTGAATTCTTTTATCTTGGAAAGTTTGATTGTGAAGCATCTCTCTTCCTCTCCTAAGGACGAAAACCCTTGGGGAGTTTTGGTGTGAGGATGAAAACCCTTCAACAAGTCTACGAAAGACTTCAACACGTGAGTCTCCACCCCCTTGAGGGATTTCTTTGCTGATGTTATCTTAATTCTAGCATTTGGTGAGTTTTCCTAAGGATCTCTTTGGGTCAAATATTGAAGATATTACTTTCCTTTTGTTATTGATTCAAAACTGGCTCCCTTCAAAGTCAAGCGACTCATTTGTGGAGTGATTTGGTACATTATTTGGTTGTTTTAAAAAGAGCAACCAACATTGAATGGTGTTTGAATTTATCAAGGGTCTTCTATGTGTTTGGATTATATCATCTCATTGTATATAATTTATAAGGGTGAAATTTGGTTTTACATTGAAATTTGGAGGGTTTTGACATGCATAATCAGATCTGAAAATGTTTATTTATTTCTGCAACAACTAGGTTTTGAAGGAAATTGATTCCATCATTGCTAGGCTTCCAAAATTTATAATTCCTTCACCAATTGATTGTTGAGCTTCAATAATAATTTCATAAAATATTTGAGTGATGTTGTATGGTTTTGCTATCCCAAATTCGCACCCCGGAAAATTTGGTCAAGACAACCCTGCACATAGAGAAAATATGAAGGGAAAACGTTTTGGACCTACGAGCTCGTATTCCAGAACGAGGCAAAGGAAAAAGTAAAAGTTTGGACACAAGTCAAATCAAAGCGAGGAGTCGGAGACAAAAGGTGAAGCGAATTCCTGGGCCAATAAAAGGGTGCCATGTGTCTAAGCGGAGCAGCGGGGTAGTGGGAGTTTTTTGGATTTTGCGATTCTCGCGGGAAAGGACAAAAGATAAGTTGTGGACCCGCAAGCTAGATTTTTTCTCTAATCTGGCTGCCACGTGTCCCATTTCAAAAGGAAAGCACAAATTGAGTGCTAGGCTGTCGCGTGGCTCTGATAGGTGAAAAATGAAGAAGAGTCTTCTAGGCCATTAATGCAGAATCTAATCTCTTCAACTACCAGATTTGATTTCGATTCAATCTGCTAGAGAACTAGAAGTGACATATTGTGGGCAGATTTGCATAAGGCATTGATATTCAGTGGTTGAGATTTCAAGGTAGGATTCAAATGCGTATCTCATGGTGGTTGGAGTAGGATTTGAATTTTCCCTCTTATCTCTCTTTTCTTTCTATATATACTGTAACACTTCTTGTTTGAGAAGGAGAGACATTCTGGGAATAGAGAATCTCTATCAAATTGGTTTCTTGACACCATTTTTGAGTAGTGAACCTTCTCCCACTTCTGGAAAATGTATTTGTGCCTTTATTCTAGAAATGTAATGGTCTGTGCACCTTCTAGAGCAATAAAAAACGTGTTTTTGTGGTCTTCTTCAACCCTTTGCATCGTTTTTGTTGTTTCTCCATGCCTCTCCCTTTCAGTCTTGGTTTTCTGTGCATATATTTCACATTTGCAGGTGCAAGATGTTGTGTTCCATGGAGTTTAATAGATGATTTACAGGTCTAGGCCGTTGTCACTTTTGTTTGACCTCCCTCATCTCCATTTTTTCTGTTTCTTTCTCCCTCAATAGAATATCTCACTCCCTTTTCTTGGTGATATCACCTCGTTAGTGTAGGATTTCCCTCTTTATGCACTCTCTCTCTCTCTAGTCCCTTAGAATTGTTAGATTAGGATTAGATAGTCACATTTCCTTCCTTAGAAGTAGTTTAGCATGCTAGGATTAGGAAGAAGAAACCAGCTTTCTCTGGAGGGCCATCTCAAATTCGCAAGTCCCACAGCTTGAGAGATGGTCCCATGTTATGCCCAAAAACACCAGATGAGTCTTCTTTAGCACACAGCACTTGTGCATAATTCGAAGGGTGTTGTTTTTTGGTATCATTAACAAGTTTCTCTTGACATTTCCAAGATTGTTGAATTTCCTGCACAGTAGGTACTCACATGCTGCGGCTGCATGTTCTGGGAACACTCAAACTGCCATATTTCGCATTCATCATATTAAATAAACCCCAAAATCCCAAGTTTTGATTTTTTATCAAAGTAAGCAATACACTGGAAATTTTTCCAATTGTTGAATTTTTTTGATTTGAGGGTTTTGTGGAACTATATTATTTCCAATGTTCCAATTCTAGTCATTTTTCTAATAACTGATTGTGCTTGTAGTTTACCCTTCATTACCATTGAAGGGTATTTGGAATACTCATTAAAAGTTGTTTTGCTAACAAGGTCTATTACACCTTTGAAGGTTTTTAATTTCCCAAGTACTATTTCTTTCCATTTGAAGGGTATACTTTACAGGTCGCAGAGTTTCTATCAGTTTTCTACAAAACTCCTCTAATCCAAAGCTGAAGTTCTTACATGTTCTGGAATTGTTTGCTGTCATTGTTGAAGCTGCTAGTCCAGAACCAAAGGTTGTACATTACCATGACACCATTGTGGGGTCTTGTTTTTTCATGCTCATAGATCGAGTTGGGGAGTACCATCTATGGAGCCCTTCTTCCAGCAGCAGGCATAGTGCACCTGCTCAAGGCCTTCCTTAGGGTGGAGCATTATTTTTCAGCAGATCCTGTTTTCCCGAAAGCATTTAATTGCAGTGAGATTGCCATTGCGTATGAGGTCAGAACATTGACCTAAGTCAATTTCAGATTGTTGTCTCCAGCTACTAGTAACTCCACTTTCAGCTGCGGCTGCCAGTTCATGACGCTCAAACTGCCATTTCTGAAAAAATAAGTTAACCTCAACAGAAATGGAAACCTTGCCATAACACGTAGTGCTGCACGTTGTCATAAAATTAAGACTTACACCTGGACATATTTATTTTATTTTTAAAATTTGAGGCCTCACGCCATGTTGTGGTGGTATCGCCTAATTATTTTCCAACGTTGCCAATTACTAGTAGCGGATTTGTTCTTTCTCTGAAGTGCTTGAAGCTTTCCCCCCTTCATTACCATTGAGGGGTATTTCCAACATACTCATAAAAGGTTGTAATTTGCATTTGGTCTGATTAACTTGTTTCACAAATATTTCCAGCACCATTGGACTTTCAGTTTAAAAAGATATATATTGTCATGTCATGGATTGAGATGAGACCGCCATGGTGAAATTGTGTGCGATATAGCTCCATGAGTCTCTTACTCTATGTTCTCATACCTGTTTGAGACCTTGCATCCACACAATTGGGTGCAATTGATAGGCACTGATTTCATTGTATTATACTATTATGGCATGTGGTACCAAGACTAGTTCTTATGTTGTAGCATAATTATGACATTATTGATTACAATGGACTATGATATTAGTTAAATTCAGATATTATCATGTTCTAGCTACTGACAGGGGAGATATCACTATGGAGGACATCCATAGGATACTGAAATTAGATAAGTACTGGTGTTTCAATATACTATTATGCTATGAGTGATTATGACATGGATATGAGCCGTATGACGGTCCGACCTACCTAGATGGACTAATATGTTTGAACATTGTAAATATGGTTGCTTGACAGTTATGATTATTGACTTAGAGACATGATCGAGGACATGCCTGATAGTTTTCTTGGCTCGTAAGTGACAGGTCATAATTGCGGGTAAGTTTGGCCGATGAGGTCTAGTTACTATGTTCTGAGGAATTAAATTACTATTATATAGATATGGTGGAGTGAATGTTTTGACCAAATTTTTGCATGGGGATATCACGTGTTGGGCTATCTTTACAGATAATTACACTTGGTAGTCCATAGACAAGGCCAAAGTATTAAAAACTGTGTGGGGTATGGGTACAGTCCTAAGAGCATATCATAAAGGGATTCAAGAACCTCCAATAAATCATGCCTTTTAAGCACATTATAACTTTCTACAGGTTGTATGAAATTCTTTTGTGCACTTTGATCAAGCCCGCCTTTAGACTAGTTGGTTGTCATGGACCTTACCTGGTAAACCTTAAATGAGTAAATCCATGTGATCACCCTTGTGCTAGAAGACAAAATGTGAAGGACCTACCCATGCAATGTGAGCATGAAGGATGAGGACCTATACAACACATATCCTTATTCTAGGACAGACTCGTTACCTTGTGGAGCCAAAGACCCCATTACTGGAGAAAGTGTAGTCAAAGCAAGTAAGGTCCTCAGGCATTTTAGCATGAGATCGTCATGGTCGGTTCCTTAGTGGATATGCTCTGGGAGTGTATTTGAGAACTGAGATAAGCCTTTGCAATGCTTAGAGATACTTCTAATCATGGATTAAGGGCCAAATACTATTGAGGGGTTTTGGGCTTTCCTATATGATCGCAATGATTACAACATGAAAAAATTAGACCTCATTGGCCATGATAGTTTGGGTATATGAGGAGAGGGATCGCACAAATTGTAGTACCACTAGTGAGTACAGACTATGGTTTCAACAATTCTTGGCCTAAGAGGTGTGTAGGACTTCGAGCGGAGCAGAGCTTTAGTGTAGCTGGAGGACTAACAAGTAGGTTCTATGGTGCCACCGATATCTTTTTGAATAATACATTGTATTTTTTTATGGCAACCAATTTTTTAGGGGGGGGGTGTGTTAAAGATGGATTTTCCTTGTTGACCAACATCGTTGAGCTGCTACCACTTGTTAAGAGTCTTAATATACAGCATTTTGATTTTATTTCATGGGTTTTACAAGTAGTGCTTATTGCCTTGTAGGCAAGGGTTGTTAGAGTGGATGATTCTTTTGGCTTGCAACGTCCTTGTTTTATGAGTTTTTCATTTGGCTGAGATTGAGCCGTGATTTGAAACCACTTAGATTGATATCCATTGATGCATATGGATGGGGGATAAGTTTTGTTGTGGGTTGGATTGATGATAACATAATTATCTCCAGGTACCAAAATAGAGTAGGAAGTTCCTAACATAGAGGCATTTGGGCATTGATGGTACAAGTTGTTGGCTCCCTCATGAATATTGGGGCTTGTATGTGGCAAGCCGCAGCCATATCATCCCATTATTTGCGGCATAATAGGAGTAGGCTAGTTGAAGGCATTCTCAACATTGTTGGACAAGTAAATCATAGGCATTTGGATATTTGTGAATGGCCTTAAAGGCATGATTGTTGACTCTAGTGGAGAGAGATGGATGCGTATGGACGCTAATGTGAAACACAACTATATCAAAGAAGGCATTATATTGATCTTGGCATTGAGCATCCCTTCCCCCAATATCATGATGTGTTGGGTTTTGGAGTTTTGTTGGTTTTGTGTATGATTGTGGCTCGTGAATACATTTCTGCCTATCTGTAACTCGCCATTCCAGGGAAGTCTAGTTGTGACTGCATATTTAGTGAGATGTATCCCTAAACATGTCGCCTGTTATATCCAGGGTGTGATCAAGCTTATACCACCACACTGGTTGGATCCCAGTTGGCTCATAGGTTGACAGGGTAATGATACTCATGCAGCTGGATGGACAGCGATCCCTTGACTCTTGGCCAACAACTGGTTCTAGGTTTTGGACCTTCCCAAACTTGGTGGAATGCAGCTTGATTTGGTGGAGCTAGATAAAATCTGTGACCATTAATCTTCATTGTTAGGCAAGAATGGCATTGCTAGGTAATGCTTGTTGTGACAGTGTGACATCAGTGTTGTAATGCCTAATGTGAGAGTCATGGGCATAAGAGCTGATTTTATTATATGATAATGGACTTGTGATGACATGGTATTTCTGATGAGATGTATTTGATAAGAGTATTTGATTACCATTTTGTAATTGTAATGGCATGCTGATGTTGGTTTATGAGTTGCTCGTTGAGTATATAGTTCTGACTATTTTTTTAGTTATGTGCAATTCTGTGAGAGGTTCCAAGATGTCACTAATTATAGTGAGGCTGAATTTTGGTAGTTGTTCTAAATCTCATAATATATGTGCTAACATTGTTTATTAAGATAGTTTGGTATATATAGTTGTAGGTTGATGTGTGATTACATTGGATGTCATGAGTAGATGTTGATGTTATGATTAACTTTAGTTACATATGCCATATGTATGTATGTATGCGTGAATTGCATGGATGTTTTGAATGTATGTACGGATGCATGGATGGATGTATGCCATGTATGGTACGGATGAGTGTACGTGCGCGCGTACTTGTCGTGTATGTAGTAGTGTAGCGCGCGCATGTGTGGTGTTAGTGTATGCATGGATGCATGTATGCGTGTGTGTGTGGCGTGTGTGTGTGTAGATATGTATGTCGTGTGTGTGTATGATGTGATCGTGTGTATCGTATGTGTCTGATGTATGTACCGTGTGTGTAGTGGTATACCTATAATTGTTGAGTGTAAGCATACATTTTCAATATGAATGACTTGAGTTAATCTTTAGTTATAATATGTCGTATGTATGCTATGTAGGATATGTATGTCACAGTAACGTACATATGAAATGCAATGCGATATTTTTAATTCCAAAAATTTATTTGAATCCTTTTTAAATTAATTTTTTGTTGCATTAAATTTCATGTGGAGTAGAAGTGATTTTTAAGAAGATGTACTATTGTATTTTATTAGTTTATTTTTAGTACCTTTTAATTTTTTTTAATTATATAACAAGGGTTAAGATAAGGCTCCAATAAAGGATACATGGGCATTGAAAACCTTTAGGGTATTGGAACCTCAAGCAGCTTAGGGTAAGGCCCAAGTGGACTGGCGAGCTAGAGGGCCTGTTGTATTGGAACCCTTGGAGGCGATGCGAGTGTTTTGACTTCCCAAGCAGCATAGAAGACTGTGAGAGATTACTTATGGCCACGCGGCTGATAGAAAAAAATTCAATCAACGAAGTGCTTTCAAAGTTGTGGCTCAGTGGAATGCTCGAGCATAGCTTCTAGAGGGAAGTCTCAAGCAAACTCCCAAGGGAAGGCTGTCAATTCAGAATGTGGTGCTAAAACAAAATATCGAACCAACTGAAATGGGCATGAGCAGAGAGGGGTCAAGTAGTCGGAGGGCTAATTTGGGTACCCAACTGCAATGGATCAGCATTGGGCATCCAAACATACTAAAACTATTACAAAGATCCTAAGCAGAAAGGTTGCAACGTTGGTCAGGTGGTTTACAGGACCCCGATAGGGTCCCTTAACAGGGTTGGGTAGAGGTGTTTGGGTTGTTTTTGATAAGCGGGGGTGGTTGCTGGTTTACATAGTATTGGAAAACATAGAGATCGACATCGGTTGAGGTATGACTGATCACTCTTAGACAGAACCGATGACGATAGAGGCAGGCTGATAAGATTCACTGAGATTTTCTAATGGGGTTTGAGATGAGGTTAGACAGAGATGACAAAGAGCATAACGAGGTATATGGGGATCTTAGGAACACTTAGAAATATATAGAGGTTGGGTATGGGTGGTTTTATGGTGTGCGTGGAGGAATGGTTGGGTTTACAGGCAAGTCAATGGTAGGGGAATGAGGGTGTAAGTGGAAACTAATAACAACAATAGAAGAACCTAACAGACTGAAGTAGAAATAGATGATGCAGGTAAAAAGTGTACTTACTGGTGTTGCAGGTCTAATGGCTATGTGGTGGTGGTGATTACTTGGTGGGATGGAGCTTGATGCACTAGTGATGCTTCTCGGAATGTCACCGTGAGTGTAATACTTTTGGATCTGTCCTGGTGCTGGCTATGGATGCCTGTAAGTATGAAAAGGATCTAGTTCTTCTTACATGCAATTCTCTCCTTGTCTCCTTGATCTCGGAATGTACCAACCCAAAAACAAGGTTGCCAAGGTGAATAAATGGTAATTGACAACAGTTCCTAGTTGAGCGACGTCGGTTTCGAGATGACCGACATCAGTTAAGGCGAGATTCCCTAGGTTTACTAAAAATGGCAGATATCGCATCATTTGGGTCAGGTTCATTCCTTTATACGCATGGATTAGAATGAACGTTATGTTTTTATGAGTGGGAAGGTGGTTAGAGGAATAAGATGCCTTTATTTTTAGGGTTGGACCAAGTCTTATTCATATATGGAAACATGCTATGAATAGGTCTATGGTGAGATGTTTAGGTGAGGTGTCCATTCATTTAATTAATGTAATTAAATTAATAATGGTGTGAGGGATGGGTATTAATTTAATTATAAATAATTAAATTAATATTAATGTAGGGTATAAGGATCATGGCTAGGTGAATGCGTTTAAGTTGGTTATTTGAAAAGGGGGACCAAGGGGAGTGTGACCCAATTTTGGTGTCTATATTTTGCCCCTTTTTGTCACGTGGCTTTGTATTGGTAAGCGATGCTGAGAAAAAATAGGTGTTACCGTGAAATCACAGCACCCCCAAATGAGTTCTACAGGTCTGATTTTCTAAGGCAGAGTCATTTGGTGTGATTGCGTAACATTGAACTTTCCCAAGATGTGGGACCTTGCAAAATGGGAAAGCTCTCCAGATTGAAGGCTGGTTCCTTAATCCTCTGTTTAGGTGCATACGTAGAAACTTGTAGAGGATCTGTTCTTAATCCTAATCTAAACTTTACCAAGGAGACATGGATAGAAGGGAATACATAAATTAAAATAAATCCTAAACTACAGAGGTGATGCACCAAAGGAATGAATGAACAGTTATTTCATCTAATAGACACAAACCAACAAAAATGCATACAATAAACAAACAGAGATAGCCAGATATATAATGGGAGACCAGATGAAAGAAAAAGAGACAAGAGAGGATCCCAAATCAATCACAAACATGTTTTATTGCTTTTTAGATTGATACATTCCATTATAAAGTAGCCAAGAGGTGAGGAAACAGTAATGCAATTTTGAAGGAAGGCTTGAACCCCATAGATCCCTTTGCTAGAAGAAAAGAGAGAGAAGTGGGAAAAACAGGTTACTGTTCAACCACCGTTGTTAATGCCTCTAATGAAATCTCTCACCAAATCAGTCTTTACTGGATCAATCCTTGGTTTGGCACCTTGAAGGAAGAGGAAACGACAAAACATATCAAATCTTAAATGGTTGTTGAGGCAAGAAGATCTTGCATTAAAATCCCGAAGACGTTTCCTCCATTTCTCTTCACCTAACCTCCTCAAAATTAAATTTTCAGACCCCATGGCAATGGGGTGAGGCCGAGATCTTTCCAATGGCATCAGATTCAAAAGATATGCCCCTTCGAAGTTTGTATCAGGTCCGTATAGGAGGGCGGGAAAATAACTCGAAAAAATGGGTCTCCTTTTGATATGGGACACGTGGCCAGCCAGATTTGAACAAAAATCAGGCCTACGGGTTTGCAATTTATCTTTTTCCCTTTTCTTCAAAATTCCTGCTTTGGCTTTGACTCGGGCCTAGATGTTGACCTTTTTCTTTGGGTGGAGTTGCGGGCCATTTTACAACTTTTACCCCTTGAAACATCGTCATAATGATACTTAGCATTCTCTCGCTTACACCTTTATACTTATCCAATTTTGAGGCCCATTTTCTGTCCACCTTTTGACTCTATTTTCTATTATGTGGGATCGTGGTTTGTCCAATATTTGGCACGTGGGCGAAATATGGATAACAATTTGGTGACTCACAGGGGTATCTTCTTGCTAGATGAAAAGACCAATTGCCTTGTCATATCCATTGGGCATGGAGTCATGATTGATAGCCTGCTACTGATATGATCTTTGAAAACTGACCCTTGGGCCACTTGGAAACCCATTTAGAACCAAAACAAATCTTGACCAAATGCCTCCGAGTCCAAACACTGCATGAGAGCAAAAAAACACACACCACACTATATACAAAATTTGAAATCATAAATGCTCCAAATGGAACATGCAGAGCGTGTAAAGAACTTAGGAGGGAAAATCAATCTACACTACAATAAGACAATGTGCATAAGCACTCAGAGGAAAGAGAAAACGAAACTAATACGTATAGGGTGAGAACATATTCCCCTTTTAGTAGGCAGTGCTTAAGACAGATCCCATTTCCCTGGAATCTGCAACTCTTCACCCCTCCAATGTAGACAATTGGAAGACATTGCTACTTTTGCATCTTAGTGATCATATAGGGGCCACTCCAGATGGCATCAAATTTGGAATGCCTTCCTAGTTTTGCTTGATCTGCATCCCATTTCAAAACCAGGCCTCCTTCGTGGAAGGTCCTTCCTTTTGTCTTCTTGTCAAAGTATTTCTTGATTGAAGCCTGATTCTTCTCTATTGCTTATAGAGCATTCTCTCTAGTTTATTCTAATTATATCAACTCCACATACCTGGCCTCCAATTGGTCCAAATTCAGACATCTCTAGTTGCTTCATTGAGCTCTAATGTTGGTAACTCAAGTGATATAGGCAACATTCTACCTCTTTCCCATAGACGAGCTTGAATGGAGAGCTACCTGTAGATCTCTTGGGCATCATTCTATCATCCCATAAGGCTATTTTGAGCTTTGTGTGCTAGGTTCTTTGATTCTCATCAAGAGTTTCTTCTGAGATGATCTTTAGCAGGTTTCTTGTTTGTGGACTCAACCTGGCCATTACCTTGAGGCTAATAGTTTGATGAAGTACTCAAATAAGGTCCCATTCTTGACGGCCCATCCCATGATCTTGGAACCTATAAATGCAATAACGCATTGTCTGATATGAAGGTGGTTGGCACTCCAAATCTAGTCGCTGGCACTCCAAATCTGGTTGCTACCCATTTCATAGAAAATCCAAGATACTAGACTCATTTGCTTTCTTGAGTGCCACTTCCTCGAGTCCATTTGGTGAAATAATCTGTCGCTGTCAAGATCTATTTATGACCTTGGCTTGAGTTTGGATTGATGACTCCATTGAAGTCTAATCCCCATTGCATAAAAGGTTAGTCAACTGAGATTGGGTGCAATGGAAGTGCTGCTAGCCTTTCAAAAAATTGCCTTTGAAGAATGCACAATTCTTGCTCCTTTTGATCCATGTGTAGTAGCCACTAAACACTCTGGGCCAATAATATCCTACTTTCATGATTTTGAGTGCTGTCACTCTTGGAGCAAAATGGCCTCCAATGCGCTCCAACATGGAACTTATTGTAGCACTCTCTCCACCTGATTTGTTCCCAATGCATCTCAACAAAATGCCATTGATGTCCCTCTTGAACAAGACACCATCAATAAGAACATATAGGATGGTCTATTAGCCAGAAATGCATTCTTTTTGCTTTACTCATCCCATGAGGACACAGGCCTGTTCAAAGGAAGTGCACCATATCTTGCGTCCAACAAGGAGCAAGGTACATCATCTCTCCCTTCTTTTTGATCATTTTGTAGAACTTCCCCTAAAAACAACCTCCTTTTCAATGTCTCTTTCATCTTGTTGACTTGAGGCTAGTTGTTTACATAACTCCTTCCCACGGACTAACTTGGTGACCTTAATCTCAATGTCATATTCCATAACACGAGTGATCCATCCTACAGTTTGCTTCTCATTCAGGTCCTTGCTGAGAAGGAATTCTTTAACTCCAACATGGCAGGCCAATATTTGGATTTTTTTGTTTGAAACCAGATGCTTAAACTTCTTCAATCCTCTGATTACCGCCAGGACATGCCTCTCAATGAAGGAGTACCTTACCCCATAATCTTCTAAGAATCTGGCTGAAGGAAAGCAATTGGTTGTTTCTGTAATTTCTTTGTTATGCTGCACCAAGATTTGTAGGAAATTGTGTCTTTGCCACCAAAGACATACAAAATGAAGTCTTTGGAAAAATCTGGGTTCACAAGAGTTGGGGCTTCTGATATGGCTTCTTTGATAGCCTGAAAACTTGCTTTTCCTTCAGCTGTCCACATGAATGTTAAGCTCTTCTTCAACATCAACGTTATTGTAATGTAATTAATTGCATAAATGCTGATTATCAATAGAAATATAACACCAATGAACACAATATTTCAGATAAATGATCTCAATGTGCAAGAAAAATAGCTTAGCCACTTCGAGGAGGCTAACCTCGCAAACCAGAAAATAAGACTCAAATGCTGAATATGATGAACTACTACCTAATAACCCCTATATATACTATTCCTATGCTATGGCCAACACCAAGGCCGACTCACTAATGAAAATATAACATATATGAAAGAAATACATAATGATAAGAAGTTATGATAGCCACAAGTCGGCTATATACATCCAATATAAGATATATGATTAAGGGCGTAACATTCCCCTCCCCTTCCAAGAAACATTGTCCCCAAAGTGGAGAAGATCTGGATGCTGCTGTAGGAAATTTACATCTCCCAAGTTGTGTCTTCATTGTCTATATTTTTCCACTTGATAAAATACTCAGTGATGACCCTTCTCCTTAATCTCTTAGTGCGTGTCTGAAGGATGCATTCTGGTTCCAGGATGATTTTTCCCTCTTCATTAAGCTCAGGTAACATAGTCTGGGTTGATATTGTCTATCCAATTACCTTCTTTAGGTAAGATACATGGAAGACTAGATGAATTTGAGTAGCCAGAGGAAGTTCTAGTTTGTATGCTACATTTCCAATCTTCTGTAAAACTTAAATAAGGACCATAATACTTACGTGAAAGCTTGTTATCCTTTTTCTGTTGTTTTAAGGACATTTTCTTATATGGTTGTAAATGCACAAAAACCCAATCACCAACTTCAAAATGTCTTTCACTGTGATGTTATTCTGCCTACTGCTTCATGTGGTTTTGTGACATGGCCAAATTCTCCCTGAGACTAGAAAGCACCTCTTATTGGTGTTGAATATGTTCTTCAACTGCTCGAACCTTTGGATGGACTCTCAAAGATGAAGTGATAGATGGTGGATGGTACCCATATAATGCCAAGAAAGGAGACATTTTAGATGAAGTATGAAAGGAGGTGTTATACCACCATTCTGCCAAGTGGTAACCATTGGACCCATCTCACTTGCTTATCTGATGTAAAACAATGAAGATATCCCTCCAAGCACTTGTTTACCATCTCTATTTTCCCATCAGATTGGGGATGATAAGAGGAACTACGAGCTAGTTGTGTGTCCAAGCATGAGAACAAAGTCAGTCTAAAAATTACTAGTAAAGATAGGGTCTCGATCACTTACTATAATCTTTGGTGTCCCATGTAGCTTCTGAATTATATCCCTGAAGGCCATTGCTACTGTACTCGCAACAAATGGATGTGATAAAGCACAAAAATGGGCATATTTGGTGAGTCTATCCACCACCACCATGATTAATTTTTTACCTTCTGATTTAGGCAATCCTGTGATGAAGTCCATGGACACCTCTTCCCACCTCTGGCTAGGAATAGATAGAGGTTGTAAAAGACCTGGGGACTTAATTGTTTCGCCCTTATTTTGGTGAAAAACCATGCATTCTGCCACAAAATTTTGGACATCTCCTTTTATCCCTTCCTAGAAAAAATCATGCTTGATTCGATGATAAGTCTTTAAGAAGCCATAATGACCCCCTACTGGAGAAGCATGGAGCTCAGATAGAACCCTATTTTTAAGGATTGAATTCTTACATAGATATAATCTATCTTTATACCATAAAGCATCACCTTTCCATACAAATTTTTCTGAACATGCTTGGATCTTGTTGGAGATTCTGAATGAGATTTTGTGTACCTGGGTCATTTTTCCATTCAGACCTTGCATCCTCTATCCAATCATCCTGTAATACAGATATGGCACACAACAATTCCTGGGAAGATTCATCCTTCCGAGATAAAGCATCAGCAACTACATTCTCTTTCCCTTTCTTGTATATTATCTCAAAATCATACCCCAACATTTTTGAGACCCATTTTTTTGTTCTTCTGATGATAAACGTTGCTCTAAGAAGTATTTCAAACTATCATGATCTGTCTTTACTTTGAAATGTCTTGCCATTAGATATGGTCTCCATTGCTTCACTACATGAAGTATTGATAACATTTCTTTCTCATAAACTGGTTTAGATATATTCTTACCTTTGAATTGGCAGATCTCGAAGACAATGGGTCACCCTTCTTGCATGAGTACTACCCCCATACCATACCCTAAAGCATCACATTCAACAATGAATGTTTTTGAAAAATATGGGGTGGCTAGAACTAGAGTGGTGCACATGGCCTCCTTCAACTTCTCAAATGTCATAGTAGCTTGCTCGTTCCAATGGAAAGAGTCCTTCAATAAAGTTGTGAGTGGTGCTGCGATGCTACCATAATTCCTTACAAATCTACGATAATAACCTGTAAGACCCAAAAATCCTCAGATATTTTTTAGGGTTTTGGGAACCTTCCATTCAAGCATGGCTTTTATCTTGTTAGGATCCACTTTAACACCTTCATAAGAGACAATATGACCCATATATTCAACCTCCTTTACACCAAAAGAACACTTAGAAGGCTTTTCATAAAGTTGATGTTGTTCAAGAGTTTCCAACACCTTATTTACATGATGCAGGTGTTCCTCCCATGTTTTACTATAGATTAATATATCATCAAAGAATACTAAAAATAACTTTTGAAGAAATGGATTATGGAATTCATCAAGCTTTGAAATGTAGAGGGTGGATTTAATATCCAAAAGGCATTACAAAGAACTTCTAGTGTCCTTCATGTGCTGAAGGATGTTTTATGAATATCCTCATCCCTCATGATTTGATGATATCTGGAATGAAGATCAAGTTTTGTAAAGTAAACAACACCATGTAACTCCTACAGGAATGGAAACTTATCTTTGGTTGTGTACTTATTTTCCCTATAATCATGGACACATGCACCAATTGCGCACCAACACTACTAGGAGAAGTCATGATCATAATTCTTGCTTCTAACATCTCTTGTACTATCTTCTCAATCTCACTCCTTGTGAGGATTAAACATATGTACCTCAGTCTCAATTTGTTCTTTAAGACCCCCAAGAAATAAGTCATTCAAATTATCTTCAGGAATATTCCCCACCCGTAAGGAAAGGTTTTGGAATTGATGGATGTAATCTTTGACTGTTCTGTTTATCTGAGCTTTGCTAATTGACTTAAATAATTCTCTGCCACACTAGAACTATAGTGCAATTGTAAATCTTCGGTGAAGACTGTCCAGGTAACATTGAGGCCACTCTTTCTCCTTTGAGCACATAGTCATCAATACCAAATGAATTGGTCAGGTTCAAGATACAATGATGTCATGGTATCCGTTTTTTCCTGATGGAATCTGATGAATATCAAAGAAATTCTCCATCTGGTTAATCCAATTGAGTGGATCCTTTCCATCAAACTTACGCATTTCCAATTTTGGAATCATGTTACGAGCTTGCAGAGTGTTTTTATTTGGAATGGTCATGTTTGCAGATCCACCCTGGCTAGTTTGTCTATTACTTTGACCTAAAGATCCACCCTGGTTAATATGAGTATGATTGAGTTGTGGTTGATTATGAAGGATATGATGACCCATGATATTGTAACTAAATTGGTGAATGAAATCCTCCAATCGTTGTCCAATCTTGTCTACATCTTCTTTGTTGCCCACTCTACCCTCGAGGTTTCACAACTCTAACTCAAAATAGCTAACCTTATGGTCAGTTGAAGTAAACCCTAACCCTAAGGACTTTGTAGATACCCCTTCTGACTCTAACTCCTCAACTATTATCTCATCCTTATCAGGGATTTTACCCGGAGTGATGGGATTCTTTTTGCCTCTTGTCGAAGTCCCAGCCATGATGCCCCAAAATGGTAAGATTTAAATATCAAGGCCAAAATTTAGGGTTTGGGATTTCAATAGAAATTCAGCCAAATTTTATATAACTCAAACAATGAACTCAAACTAATTTTTAATCTTCTTTATCGAAATGTAAATAACTTTGAAAAATTCCACAAATTGCACCCTAGGTAGCTGAATTATGAAAAAACATAATACCGCTATACCTTTTGCAAACCAAGTCAAAAATTCTTAAAATTCAGAGGGGAGCTTACTTGACTGATTTCACCACACTAGAAAAACAATTATAGAAAAAATCACTACCAATTTTGATATATGGATGAACCTTCACAATTAGGGTTCGATGCAGTGTTGACCGAGTTCAAGCTCTTATACCACTTGTACTAATATTACTTGTATAAATCTGATTATTAGCAGAAATATAACACCAATGAACACAATATTTCAGATAAATTATTTCAATGTGCAAGTAGAATAGCTTAGCCACTTCGAGGGGGCAACCTCCAAACCAAACAATAAGACTCAAATGTTGAATATGATGATCAACTACTACCTACTAACCCCTATATATACAATTCTTATGCTATGGCCAACACGAAGGCTGACCCACTAATTAAAATATAACATATATGAAAGAGATAATAATGATAAGAAGTTATGATAGCCACAAGTTGGCTATATACATCCAATATAAGATATATGATTAATGGAATAACAATTATTGGCTTAACAAGGGGAGAAAAGTTTGGAACAAATCTGCGAACAATATTGATTTTCCCCAAGAAGCTTTGAAGAGCCTTCTTGTGACTTGGCAATGGTAATGCTCTTATTTCTTGAACTCTTTCTGGGTCAATTGGCAATCCTTCCTTTGATACGATATGGACTAGAAGCTTGCCTTCATGGGCCAAGAATATACATTTTTTGGGGTTTAGTGACACCCTAAAACTCCTACATCTTTGGAACACATGCCGTAGATGGAAAAGGTGGTCTACTCCATTCTTGGAAAACACTGTAATGTCATCCAGATAGATCAACACTATTTTGTTGATCAGCCCCTTGAATGCCATATTCATTGCCCTCTGAAAAGTGGCTATAGCGTTGGATAATCCAAATGGCATTTTCTTGTAGGCATAGGTGCTCCATTTGGTAGTGAAAGCTATTTTGAATTGATCATCTTCTTTCACCATGATCTAGTTGTACCTTGAGTAGCCATCTAGGAGGGAGAACCTTTCTGACCCAGACACTACTTGCAAGATCTACTCCATTAAAGGGAGTGGGTAGTGGTCTTTGAGGGAGGCTTTGGTCAAATCCCTGAAGTCAACACACAACCTGATTTCTCCATTTTTCTTCTCAACTGGGACTAGATTACTAACCCAGCTTGAGTGTTTGATTGGAAATATGATGCTTGCCTCTATCAACTTATTCAGTTCCTTCTTCATAAGAGGCTCTATATGTGGGTTGACTGGTCTCTGCTTCTACCTGATGGGATGAGTAGCTGGATCTAGTTCTATTGTGTGTTGTGCTAGCTTTGGATTGAAACCCCTTAGGTCATAATAAATCTAAGCAAACACATCAGGGAATACTTGGGAAAGTTGTATGAATTCATACCTTTCTTGTTTGGTGGCCGGTTTGCCAATTTGAAGTGTTTTGCCTTCTCCAACTAGGAATGACTCTGAATATTCTCCTTTGATCTGCATGGTAGCCTTCTCTTTTCTGAATTGATCATTAGGATTGAGAATAGATTCTAGTGTCACTAAGCCTTTGGAAAGCTTGTTTGTATGCAACTGTACTATCTGATTCCCATATTGCTGCTCTAGTCTGCTCTGGTTTATAGCTGATAATTCAACTTCTTCTTATAGAAAGTTAATGATCTGCTGATCATTCTCAAACACCTGCCAGCATGTATTATTATCTAGCATTGCTGGCCTTACAACCATATGGATATGCAGCTATTCTCTGTCCCTCTTGATGCTGTCAACCACATCAAACGTTGCTCCAACTGCTACAAGTCTATCAATAGCTTCATTTTCCTTCCTGGGTATGGACACAATACTGAAGACCTCGAAATCCTCCATGAGATCCCATACCATACTATTGTAGTTCTTGAGTAGGTCATTTTTGACAACATTTATTCCTCTGACCTGATTGGCAACAGGTTCACTATCACCGAATACTTGCAAATTCTTGATTCCCAGCTTCCTTGCCCAATGAAGACCTTGGACTAAAGCCTCATATTCAACAGTGTTATTTGAGAAAGCAAACTGGAATTTGAAGGCTGAATAATATCTCATACCTCTGGGGGACATAATCATGGCTCCTCCTCTAGCTCCTTGTCTACTCCTTGAGCCATCAAAGAACAATTACCATACCTCATTGTCATCCTTGCATTCTGGCTTAATCAGGTCAGGAAGAGGGTGGTTCTCTTCATGTAGGCAGTAAACACCTAGCTCAGATTCTTCCATCTCCCTAGAGGAGTCAAAATCATGGATTTTGTTAGACCAATCATCGAGAGTCAAGTCTGTGATATATCCCACCTTGGTATTTGCTTCAGAAGTGCTTAGAAGGTCTTCTTGATCAAAAGCTGAGTAGTTGGCATTAATTGGTCTAGGCATATAGGATTTAATATGATATTCAACAATAGGTTCAGATGTGATTGTGGCCTTCGCTCCATAACTTGTCCTAAAGAGCATATGTGACCAATCAATAGATAGGTAGCCTCAAATTTTTGTAGTGAAGTCCCTGGACAAACACAAAGAAAAATGTGGTGGCAAATCTATGACTGACACATGTTACAAAACAATCACATTAGGGCAAGCATGCAGAGTGAGAGTTAGATCCTTGATGATTCCCATAGTAGTCACTGCTATCCCATCCAATTGGACTACTCCTCTAGAGATGACCTCATATTGGAGACCCAACTGATCAACTATTTGTTGGGGGATCATAGAACTACTGGATCCAAAATCAATTATACAATTGTGCACCATTTTCTCTCCAATAATCAATGAGACATAGAAAGGAGGAGGTCTCAGGTTTTTACCTCGTTGTTCTCCATGGTTTATCCCTGGTTGAACTGCATTGAAAAGCACTTCCTCTTGCTGGTAAGGGGGTGATTTGAACTTGACCAATCCTGCATGGCAGTCTGCAACAGATCCCTCTACCCCGGAATGGCCAGTGACTCCCATAGTGAAATGTTCACACTTGTATTTTTCATCTGCTCAATAATATTGAATGTGTTTTCCTTTTTCTACCCCTTCCCAGACACATTTCTTTCTTGCAGATGGGCTGTTACAACCAGTGCTTGACTAGGTTTGGCAGGAGGCTTAGATTGGTTTTTTATGTTTGAATTTATACCTAGAACACCAGGACCTTTTGGAGTGATGGGAGATTAATGGTCACCTAAATTCACTGGCCGAACCTCTTTAATACTTCTCTTTTTAGACAGTGTATTGGCAGCTACACCTTGAGAAGGGAACTGATTCATCCCATAGAAGTCTTTAGCCTGCCAGTTGACAAGCATAGTATCATTTGGGGGGCCACATTTTTTCTGATCTTCCTCTTAGCCAAGTTCTTGCTACATCATACTGGTTTACACCATCAAGGCCTGATTTAGAGCACCATTAAAGCACGTTGATTGGTTATGTGGTTGATTACATGGAAAACACCAATCATATTCCTGTGACATATTGTTTTGTGGTGGGACCAATGCTCTTGATGTTGAATATGTGTTAGGATCATATGACCTGAAAGGTCTAACAACTTGAGGCTGTCCTTAGTTCTGGATCTAGTTTATAGTCTGAGTCTGTGGCCTATTCTACTCATACTAGGGTCTAGCTTGATATTGAGCCTGGGCTGGTATGGCCTGGAACTTTGAGCTTGTTGTCTTTTGATGGTCACTAGCTCATTCCTAAAGTTCTGAAGTCACTTCATCATCATTTCTAGAAACTCTTTAGAGGTATTAGATGATGAAGTGTAAGCTTCAGCTGAGCTTTGACTCCTGGGGGTCGGTATAGGAGCTAATGTAGGTGCTTGGATAGTATCTGGGCTTCCTAACTTAGGGTACAAAGGCATGGATGGCCTAGGAGTGATTTTTCCAACTTGAATCAAACGGTTCTCAACCCCTATCGAGAGGCTATAGGCTACAGGTAATGTAGTTTCCCCCATTGACTGAATCATCAGATAAATATAAAAATTTAAATCCCTAAGAAAGTATAAGAAGGCAGCTTCATTAGTGGGCTTTACTGCTGTTGGAATCCAATCCTAGGTCCGGATGAATCTAATGTTGAATTCTGTCAACTGCTTGTTTGGGGCTCTCTTGATTGTTGTTAGTTTCTCCAACAAAGACAAGTTATCACCTTTTTCCCCAAACTGATTTTGAAGGGCCGTGCACAACTAGTTCTAGTTCTGGATAAAGCCTGCTTCAAGACTCCTGAACCATTGTGAAGCTTTCCCTTTGAATGAAGAGGTAAGAAACTTGACTGCAATGTCCATCTCATGGATCTCTTGGATTGTACAGAAATTTGCAATATCTTAGACATGGTCATGAGGAGAAGTTTGATTCTTCCTAGTGAAATGTGGGATGCTCTTTAGTGCTGCAATCAGAACTAGGTTTTGTGTAATCAAGGTGAGTGGAATGCTACTGGTGAAGTTGACATATGGATTTGGTTGTACCATTCTTATTGGCCTAAGAATCCTTGCAGACTAAAAGAAAGGCCTTGCAGGTGGAGGTGTTTACAAGGTTTTGCTTGGTGGAGATGGAGACCTTTGAATTCTTCTTCCTCTCCTTTCTCTGCCTGGGGATAGATGCAAGTATTCAAATATACCTTCTTTTCATGCTCTAGAATGGGTTTTTCTCATGAATCTCCCAAGATTGGGCTGCTGAAACTAGTAGATTTGTTTCTTTTGGAGTCACAAAATGTACAATTTTAAGGCTTCTTAAAGCCAGAATCACAAGTGTACATCAATCCTTACTGTAATAAGATGGAGAATTCTTGGTCCCATCGAGCATGCCAAAACTATTAACGTGAAATCACAGCACCTCCAATTGAGTTCTTCAGGTCTGATTTTCTAAGGCATAGTCCTTTGGTGTGATTGCATAACATTGAACTTTCCCTAAGATGTGGGACCTTGCAAAATGGGAAAACTCTCCAGATTGAAGGCTAGTTCCTTATACCTCTGTTTAGGTGCATACATAGAAACTTGCAGAGGATCTGTTCTTAATCCTAATCTAAAATTCACCAAGAAGACATGGATAGAAGGAATACAAAAATTAAAACAAAGCTAAACAACAAGGTGATGCACCAAAGGAATGATGAACACTTATTTTGCTAATAGACACAAACCAAAAAAATGCATACAATAAACAAGCACATATAGCCAGATATATAATGGGAGACCAGATGAAAGAAAAAGAGACAAGAGAGGATTTGAAATCGATCACAGACGTGTTTTATTGCTCTGTAGATTGATACAGTCCATTACAAAGTAGCCAAGAGGTGGAAACATAATGCAATTTTGATGGAAGGCTTGAACCCCACAGACCCCTTTTCTAGAAGGAGGAGGGAGCCTATAAAACAAAGAATGTCCAACCCTTTATAACGAACCCTTCTCCCATATTTATAGATTTAACCTGAATGAAGAAAAGAGAGAGAAGCAGGAAAAACAGGTTGAAGTTCAACCACTGCTGTTAATGCCTCTGATGAAATCTCTCTACAAATCTGTCTTTACTGCATTAATCCTTGGTTTGATGCTTTGAAGGAAGAGGAAATGGTGAAATAGATCAAATTCGATATGGTTGTTGAGGTAAGAAGATCCTGCATTAAAATCCTGAAGACGTTTCCTCCATTTATCTTCACCTAACCTCCTCAAAATTAAAGTTTCAGATCCCATGGCATGGGTGAGGCCGAGATTTTCCCAAAGACATCGGATTCAAAATATTTTGATGCATGAGTCGAAAGATATGCCCCTTCTAAGTTTATATCAGGTTCGTACAGGAGGGTGGGAATACTACTCAAAAAATGGGTCCACTTTTTATATGACACGTGGCAGCCATATTGGAACAAAAATCGGGCCTATGGGTTCACAATTTATCTTTTACCCCTTTCTTTCGATTCCCAATTTGGCTTTGAATCGGGCCTAGATGTTGACTTTTTCCTTAGGCGGAGTTGCGTGCCATTTTTTAAATTTTACCCCTTGAAACAATGGCATACTGATACTTGGCATTCTTCGCTGAAACCTTTATACTTAGCCAATTTTGAGGCCCTTTTCTGTCCACCTTTTGACTTTGTTTTCTATTGTGCGAGATAGTGGTCGATCCAATATTTGGCACAAGGGAAAAATATGGATAACAATAGGAAATGGTTGTGTTGAGTGTAAGTGAAGGTGGTGTTGCCCCAAGTGTGGGTGATGGTAACCCCCCTCAAACTAGGAACCGATGTTGTGAGAGACAGAAGCGGTGAGTGGTTTGATAAAATGAGGAGGTGGGAAAATGAAGATCATTGGGTGTATTGGGTAACGATAAAAGGTTAGATTGGGTAAACATGTAAATGGGCCAAGGTCAAAGGTAGTGGTAGTTAAACATACACACACGTTGGAAATTGCGGCAAGGTACCAAGTTGAGAAGCTTTCAAAATTTACGTTGGCTAAGATTGATAGGTCTATCAAAACAGGGTTGAAGTGGTTCCGGTATCCAAGGTATAGGATATGGTGTGGAAACAAAACAGAGGTTAGGTGTAAGAATATTTAGGTATGTTCTAATAAACCAAAGGTCAGGCCAGGATAAAAAATACGAGAAAAGGTGACAGTGTTGATTGACTCGGGGAGTACTCATAACTTCATAAATAGTAAGTTAGCTGCACGCCTCAATTGTTTTATTTACCCAACTCCAGAAATGCAATTTATGATTGCAGATGGTGGGATAGTCAAGTGCACAGGAAAGTTCCATAGTATCAAGCTTTCCATGGGAGACTACATGTTAGACTCACCTATGTTTGCTTTATCTATGGGAGGGGCAGATATTGTTTTGGGTGTCCAATGGCTCACAACCTTAGGTACTATAGAGATGAATTTCCAAGAATTGTTCATGCGATTTCATTCAGATGGAAGGACAATACAATTGAATGGGATGGTAGCTAAGTCTTCACAGATTATTAGCTCTCGTTAGATGTAGAAGGTTCTCAGAAAAGGAGTAGATAGATTTATATAAAAGTTATTTTCCACAAAAGTGTAGTGCCCACTTCCCTTTGACACTTTTAGATGCTGATCTGATACTGTTGATCTTATTATGGACACTATTATGTTTTATTTTAGTATGATGGATAGACATTAGATCATGGATTATTATTGATTTGGATTCAATTACTATGCATGATGATTATTAGAGACGGGATTTTTATATGTGGATGATGGTATATTTTTTGACATGGATATGCGATGGATAATTGTTCAGACATGTGATATTAGATAATGTGAATAGAACCAGCATGATAATTAATTGATGATGACATAATTGATTAATTAACTAAAAATGATAATGTTGATTTCTTGATGTTGTTGTGATTCATATGAATAGATGCTTCTTTTAGTATATTTATATCATTTTGAATGTCCTGATAATGGCCACGAGGCCGAAGGAGGTATTTTGCGTTTTGCAGGTTAAATATCACAAAAATGTCGGGGGACTAGAGACTAACCATATTGAAATTCTGGGTGAATTCAACAAGGTCACCATGGCAACTGTGTTGTGTGTGTGTGTGTGTGTGTGTGTGTGTGTGTGTCTTGAAGTTATATTCGGGATTCCCACGGGGGGATTTCCATTATATGTAACCATGGGGTTTTATGTTTTTATTAATGTGGTTTCTTTATTAGTGTTGCTTGTGTTTATTTTGTGATGTGTTACCCTTTTCATTAGTTATTATATATGTTGAATTAATGTTGTGAATAATCATGTGTTAAAATGAATAAATCAATATGTCACAAGAATGTAATTAATGAAGTTGTCGATATTAAATGTAATGTTGTAAGAAATGTGTAAGAAGGTGTAAGAGATATGTAAGAGAATGTAAGATAGATTTTTGGAGTGTAAAACACTTCATCCTTTAGGAAATTCGAATTTTTCCTTGGAGGCTTTATTTGGAGGCTTGTGGGACAAGTTAAACTTGTCCCACACCTCTTAAAATTAATTCACCAACCATACCTATGGTTTGGAGGTTAAATTTAGGAACCTTTTAAATGAATTTTGAAATGACTATTTGTAAGTTTTAATTGCACTTCTCTTACATGGTTTCCAAATTCAGTCCAATTTGGAGTATGGGTTATTTTAGAGTGTGGAAGTAAATTTGTCATTTTTATTTATTGTGTTTAGGTGCATGATGTTGAATTTCCTCTTGGGGTTGAGGAAGAATGATGTGGCATCCCACATGGATCCACATCATCCTCTTCTCTTCCCTCTCTCTTTAAAAATTTGAACTCCTTGCTCATTTGTGGTTGTTGAAACTTTGTTTATTCCTCTTGAGGGCATCATTACTTGTCTTTTTGGGAGCTTGTTGTGGAAGGAGTTTGGAGCCTCCATTTTGCATGCTTGGAGAATTGCTGGTTTTGGACTACAATTTGCATTTGAAAATCTTGTGGATCCTGGAACAAACTCACATTATGGAGAGGTAGGAACTTGAGCTAATTTTTTAAGAAAATGTTTTCTTTTCTTGCATGCATGAATGGAAATGGTGAATGTGTTATGTGTACCGTTCGCCTAGTTGGGTAGATTACTTAAGACATCAAATGGTGTCAGGAGAAGGATATGGGGATTTCATATGGGGGCATAAGGGAATGCCAATGGAACCTTTTTTTATTGTGGAGGGAGCTTTGGGATCTGGGATCCACCTTGGAAAAGAAATTAGCTTGCATTTCTTACTCTTCGAAAGGGGGGGCATAAGGGAGAAACTTTGGAGGGGCATAAGGAGGGGTTGAGGAGGCATAAGGTTTATGGGACATGATATGTCTATACTAGCGGTGTGACTTAAGGCGGATCCCTCCAATCTTCCCCGAATAGGGAGGCATAAGTAGTTTCCCCATAGTTCCTTACTCTTGTTGGCTTGCTTGATCAAGCCTAATTTTATGTGAATGATTCCAATGCACTTGTGAACTGTTGTTTTGGTTTCGGACCATGTGTTTCTTATTGTTTTATGCATGTCGAAAGAATATTAACATGTTTGTTGTGGAAGCCTTGTTGCCATGAGTTGATTTTCATACTCTATTTTCCCCAATATGGTTGGGGCTCAGGGGCCAATGAGGAAGGATGGCTTCTCCCTTCTCATTGGATGTCTTGGTTGGGTGGAGAGCCGTTGCCTTTCCCCCTTCCTTGTTGTGATCAAAGATGAAAAGATGGAGAAATAGCATGCTACTTTTTTGGAGCAATGAGGATATATAGTTTGAAAGTCCCATTCTTTTGAGCAAGCTCATTGTAACCCTTCCCACCTTGAAGTGGATGAGTTGTATAAAATAATTGCAATGTTAAACATGTTTTTTGATAATGTAAAGATTGAAGATTGAGACAATGTGAAATGTAAAGAACTATCTTCCATTTTAATCATCTTATTTTTGGAAAAGAACAAGCTAAATAGATGTTGTACATCCGTTATGCCTTGTATTTTAGAAATCAAATGGAAAAGAGTCCAAGAGCTTATAAAGTTTGCTATTGGAACTCCCAAGAATAAAGGATTGCATTAGTTTCCAAAATTGCCATTGTGTATTGGGATTTGGATTTGCTGTCAAAGAATGAGATTGCTGTTTGAAAAAAGAAGAATGTGTATGAAGTAAGGAAGTAATGTATGTGATTTGCTCTTGTGAACTATATTCCTTAATTGAAATACAGGAATTACACAACTTTAACTTAGAATTGAATGGTTACCATTAAATCCCCCAAGTAAATGTATTAGACAATAATTTAGAAACCTATACACACATTTAAATGACATAACATACAACATGTACAAATTTAAAAGAAGTAGTGCCCACTATTATAAACTCATTAGGCCTCATGGCAATTCATGGTTATTTTTATAAAAATGAGGAGTTCAAATTGTACGAAGCTAACAAGATATGAAACATTAAAATTCATGACTTGGTAAGTCCTAAGGAACCTTCAAACTCAATGTTACACATTTAACCAAATCTGCCCAAGTTGTAAATCAACTTCCAGTAAATGATCACTAATTTAAAACTCTGCAGATTCATTTTGTATCACAAATCAACATGGACTCAAAATTGAGAAAACATACACAATTTCAATCACTAAATTAATGACTCTTGTGTAACCATAGGGCATTAAATCATAAAAGACATAGGTTCCATGTCTATCATGACATGTTCTCATCAAGGAATCAAAATTGAACTCTCTAGCTCAATATACGTGTGACTAAACTATTTCCAGTTTTACTCAATTAGGCCCAAATTGACATAACAATATGTTAGTTTCTCAAATAACATCTAATCCTCATCAATTGGAAAAATTTAATGAATCTTAAGCTAAATTGGCTCTATTGCGCCCAAATTTCCCAAAAAGTCCATCGAAGATCCCAAATAATATACCATCCTATATCCAAAATATGTCAAATCCTGCCATGGCTTGAAGTTTCAGCAGATCAATTTGGCATTCAGAAAATGTGGGCACTACAAAAATCTCACATCTTTTTTAATTTTCATACTTGGGAAAAAATTCCTTTTTCACTGTCCACTGGCCCGCCATCCCTAGAGGAATGGGAGCTTTACCATGGCTATGGCAGGCAGTTGGGTGGTGTTTTTAACTTATCCTTTTTGAAAATTTTCACCTTGGGAAATTTTTCCAATTACCCCGAATCCTCGCTAGACGGCCACAAGCCAATCAGAGGCCGCTACATGTCCTCGATAGGGGATGGCGTGGGATGCAGTTATTATTTTGAAAGTTTAACTTTTTATGAAATTCTTCCCTAGAAGAATTTTTATTTTGGCATCTGCCGGCCAAGATGCAACCAATCAGAAGGTAAACCATGTGGCACTGTTGGGGCTACTAAATCGGGGGGGTGGTTGGGCATTTTACTTGGAAGGCCCTTTTTTTAATTTTCAACCTTTGGAAAATTTTTATTATTATCCCCCGGAACTGCAACCTGCCTTCTTGCCCATGGCAGATTCTAGGTGACTCACGCGAGGCGCGCTGACATGCGCCCTTTCATGATAAGGTTTATTCCTACCCCCTGGCTGGGAAAATGGCAGATAAATTTTCAAATGGCCACAACACCACTGTTTGCCCATTTTCTCATCGCAAAGAAGTGGCTAATGTGAAGCGTCATATTGTCCTTAGGACAAAGCCTCAGGCACGTGGAATGGACGCAGACCCCTTTGGTTCCCTTTGCATTTACCTTCGGCAAGAACTTGCGAAAGTTCAATCCACTCACTCTGCCCGTCACTTCTCCCCATGCACCAAGGTAGGTCTGACACGTGTTCCGTCCAGAGGACCCGCAAAGGCACGAAGATAGTTTTGAGACTTTGAGCTTGCACAATGAGGATGATGAAAAATTCCCTAAGCTTCCCCAGTGACCAGTGCCAAGACCGTTCTAGATGCGTTCTCCCCTACCTCTTCACACATGTGTCACTAAGGGAAAATTTTACCCTCAAGAACTCAAGCCTGGCTCATATGGCTAGAGATCTACAAGGAATTAGGAGGGATTCTTTATATCACTCGAAAGTGAGAAAATTTTCTATCAAATAGGAATGGTTTAGGAAAATTTTGGAATTGTTAAATAGGAGAAAAATCCAGTTGAAATCTAAGCCTGATTAGAGAGCATGTGGCATGGGGGTAAATTACTCCAGAAACCTGACTAAAACTTTCCATAACCCTAATGTTTGAACCTTGTGAACTTGCTATTAGTTATGGGAAGGGAACATATGTTGTAGTACAGTTGGTCTTGTTCCATAACCTATTAGTGAAAACTGAATGTCTTGCAATCTGGTTGTAGACACTTCAAATGGAAAAAAAATTATCCCATTGAATTTTTTCTAGCTAACCCTAGGTTGTTTCTTGGGTCTCAAGTGGTTGTTTAAATGGGCAAAGTTATTTTCCATAGAAGTATAAAATACAGAGTCTTCAATGCCACCCAATCTTCAGAAGATTGTTGATGCTCACTCATCTATTTTTGATGCAATTCCAAAGGGACTACCACCAGTTAGGGATCATGATCATGTCATTTAGTTGATTCCAGGGAGCCAAACACCTAACATCAGACCATACAGATACCCATATTCCCAGAAAAGTGAGATCGAGAAAATGGTTCAGGAAATGTTGAAGGCAGGTATCATCAGGCCTAGCCAGAGTGCATATTCTTCACCAGTGGTCATGGTATGTAAGAAGGATGAAACATGGAGGATGTGTCCAGATTACCGAGAAATCAACAAGTACACCATCAAAGATAAGTTTCCTATTCCAGTAATTGATGATTTACTTGATGAATTACATGGTGCTATTTATTTCACAAAATTAGATCTTCGTTCGAGGTACCATCAAATTAGAATAAAAGAGGAAGATGTTCATAAAATGGCTTTCAGGACTCATGAGGGCCATTATGAGTTTTTGGTAATGCCTTTTGGTCTTACAAATGTGCCTTCAACCTTTCAAATCTTGATGAACACTGTTTTTAGGCCATTTAAAAGAAAATTTGTATTAGTTTTCTTTGATGACATATTGATTTACAGTAAGACATGGGAAGAACACTTACAACATGTAAATAAAGTGTTGGAAGTTTTGGAGAAACATACTCTCTATGTAAATCCATCTAAATGTTTTTTTGGTGTACAAGAGGTAGAGTACTTGGGTCACATTGTATCCCATGAAGGTGTCAAAGTTGATCCTTAGAAGATCAAAGCTATGGTGGAATGGCCAAGGCCCAAAACTCTCAAAAATCTTCGTGGGTTCCTAGGACTAACAAGGTACTACAGAAGATTTGTGCGGGGATATGGTAGAATAGAAACCCCACTCACTGCATTGCTAAAGAAGGATGCCTTCCATTGGACATACTTAGCCACTAAATCCTTTGAGCAGTTGAAGGAAGCCTTGTGCAACACCCCAGTTTTGGCTACTCCCAACTTCTCAAAAACCTTCATTGTTGAATGTGACGCTTCAGGATCAGGATTGGGAGCAGTTCTAATGCAAGAAGGAAGACCAATTGCATTTGAGAGTCACCAATTCAAAGGAAAATATCTGCTCAAACCTGTCTATGAGAAAGAAATGATGGCTATTCTTCATGCGGTCAAGCAATGGAGTCCCTATCTCATGGGTAGACACTTCAAGGTAAAAACTGATCATGATAGTCTCAAATAATTTTTGGAGCAAAGGTTATCATCTGAGGAACAAAAAAAGTGGGTAACAAAAATGTTGGGTTATGATTTTGAAATCATATACAAAAAGGGTAAAGAAAATGTAGTAGCTGATGCATTGTCAAGAAGGGATACATCCGCAGATGCCTTACTATGTGGAATGTCCATGTTGACGGCCGATTGGGTGGATGAAGCAAGATTGGAATGGATCAAGACAAGGATACACAATCTCTAATACAAGAATATCAAGCAAGGATCTATGACATCTAACAAATTTGAGTGGAAAGGTAATGCCCTATGGTACAAGGACAGGTTATACTTGAGTAAAGATTCTGAGTTGAAGCATAAGATTCTTGCAGAGCTACATGCCTCACCTGTTGGAGGACACTCTGGGTTTTTGAAGACATATCATACAATAAAAATATAATTATTTTGGGAAGGACTCAAGGGGGATGTATAAAAGTTTGTATCAGAGTGTTAAGTGTGCTAACAAAAAGAAAGGGGAAATAATTAAGACACCAGGTATGTTACAACCCTTACCAATTCCTAGCCAGAGATAGGAGGAGGTCTCCATGGATTTCATCACCGGATTGCTTTGTTCAAAGGGTAAGAATGTTATTTTCGTGATTGTGGATAGGCTTATAAAAATATGCCCATTTTTTGTGCCCTATCACGTCCATTTGCAGCCAGTACAGTCGCATCTATTTTTTTTGAGACAGTTCAAAGGCTACATGGAACCCCAAAGATAATTGTAAGTAATCGTGATCCTATTGTCACAAGTAATTTTTGGATGAAATTATTTTCATGTTTGGGTACTCAAATAGCTCATAGTTAATCTTATCATCCTCAAACTGATGGGAAAATGGAAGTGGTCAACAAATTCTTAAAGGGGTATCTATGTTGTTTTGTATCAGATAAGTAGGAAAGGTGGATTAAATGGCTACCACTTGTAGAATGGTGGTATAACACAGATTTTCATATCTCTTCTCAAATGACCCCATTTTTAGCATTATTATGGTCACCATCCACCTTCTATCACTTCCTCCTTGAGGGTGAAAAATAAGATCAGAGATGTTGAGGAATACATTCAACATCAACAACAAGTTTTGGCTAGTTTGAAGGAGAATTTAGCATTAACACAAAACAAGATGAAACACCATGCTAGATCAACACCGTAGTGAAAGACATTTTGAAATTGGGTGAATGTGTTTTTTTACGTCTCTATCCTTACAAACAAATGTCCCTAAAGAAACAAAAAAAGGACAATAAACTTTCTCCTAAATATTATGGCCCTTATCAGGTTATACAGAAAATTGGCAGTGTTACTTATACACTAGAGTTTCCTCCATCTTCACACATACACCTAGTATTATATGTTTCATGCCTAAAGAAGGTTGTTGGACAAAAATTTGAAGCCCAGACATAGTTAGAAAAACTTGACGAGGAAGGAAGTATCATTTTGGAGCCAGAGAAGATTCTGTAAACACGTACTAAGAGGCTGAGAACCAGAGACATTAAGGAATATCTAATTAAGTGTAGGAATCTTAGCATAGAAGATGTAACTTGGGAGGATGAAGGTTTTCTACAACAACATCCAGGATTATTCAACGTTGAGGACAATGTTGTTTTGAAGGGGAAGGGCATGCTACACCCTTAACCTATTGCTTGTATTAGGATATGAGTAGCCGACTTGTGGGTTACCATATCATTTTATTATATCATTTATACTTTCTCATGCTTAATAGGTCGGCCTGGGTGATGGCCATAACATATGAATAGTATATATAGGGGATTGTAGGTAGTAGTTCATTATCATTTGAGCATGTGAGTTTTATTATATGGTTTGGAGGTTGCCCCCTCGAAGTGGTAAAGCTATTATAATTGCATATTGAGATCATTATTCTTAAATATTGTGTTATTTGGTGTTCTATTGCTACTCATATTTTGAATTATACTAGTAATTTCATTGCACAGTTACAGATACATGAAGGGTATTTCCCTTATTAGTAGTAGTATGCGGGAGTATGACACCAGAGGAGTGGTAGCATGTGGCTGAGGTAGGCCTAATTGGAGTTAGACGCCACCAACACGTAGTTATGGAGCTGAGTTTGATGGTTGCCCTCATTGACAGATGAGATTTGACAACCAACACATTCTGCTTGCCAATAGGTGAGATAACCATCACCTTGGAGGATTTGTATAGGATCTTGCAGCTGCCGATAGTAGGGACATAGGTGTATTTGATTTCTTTAGAGGCATTTGAGGAGTTGATGCTGACAGTGTTTGGGGAGGGGCTGGTGGAGTTGAGGATCCATAGCACTAGCATGAGTTATGGAGATATGTATCGAGCCCATCTAGAGGAGATGAGGCTAGTAATTCTGATGATGGAGGCAGTGTGTTGTTTTGCACTACCAGATGTAGAGGGTGGGAGATTCCCACGATCATTGATGGGGGTTCTACATGATATGATGGAGGATAATGATGAGACCAAAATATGTCTCATTACATCACCAAATAACATTCTTATTCTCTCTCTCAAAATAAAGCTTTCAAGTGAATTTAGATGTAGTTTCAATAACGAATATCATATTTAAGGTAGAATATAGGATTTATGTTATCATCTCTTTAGAAATATATTTGCAATCTAATTATTGTTATTTCTTCTAAAGTTGGAATGTAATAGTGTGTAGAAAATAGGTCATAAACAACTGTACTCCAAGTTCGTGGATTGTAGCTACGGAAATTCTTCACGCAGCTACAAAAATGTCCAGTAATGGAAATTCTTCACACAGCTACGGAAATGCCCAGCTACGAAAATTCTTCACGCAGCTACGGAAACGCTCAGCTAGTGAAAGTATTTTGGTATGTTCCAAAATAATGTAAAGGAGCACCAAACTATTTAGCCTGCTCTTTTCTTCCACGTCATCAACCAAGAATATAGATCCAAACATCTGGCATTCCAAGAAGAACTCAAAGTCATGGACTTAACACTCCTCCTTTTTCTCTCCATGTTTCAAGGATGAGCAAATGGTGGAATAGTATTAGGAATGTTGAATAAGTACTCTCCCACTTTGTGTTCCTAGATTAAAGGGATGAGTTGTAGAAATATTCTCCACGATAAGTGGGTTGTTGTAGTCAAGTTTGTTTAGTATTTATTGGTTTGAATAAATCCACCCAAGAATAGGTAGTTAGTTCTTAGAGTGTGGACCAAGTAAACTAGGAGTAATGTCTATAAATACCTCTTCCATATATTTGGAAAAGGTGGTATATTTTATAAAATAGTTTTGAATCAATACAAGTGTAGTTTTAAAAGTTAATTGTAGTTTCTCCAAATCCAAAGGGAAGAGAATGGCCAAAAGCCACTCTTCCCCAAGGAGGAGGATTTTTCTGTTATTTCTTAGCATATTTTATTTACTACAACTTTATTTCAGTAGTTTAGTTGTTGTGTGTTTTTTTTCATGCATGTTTAATTTCTGTATGTTTTTTAAGGAAGAAGTATTGTTGAATAAGATTTTCCTTTCTCCTTTTGCATACAACTTTAGACACCGCCTTGGTTATAATGACACCAACTTGTCTATGAGTTGGTTAAATGACTGGTAATACAACGACCCGTCATTTTTGGCGCCGTTGCCGGGGATCATGGTGTTATTAGGAGACTTAGATTTTTCTAAAAGAGTATTCTAGTGACAGTAGAATACCTCTTAACAAGATTTGTGATAGGAGATTCTTATTCAATAGCTTCTTTAGAATTTCTTTTCATGTAACTAGATTAGAATTTGCTTTCAAGTTTTTCATTTTCTGCAATTTTCTTTTCCTATAATTTTATTTCCAGCAATTTCTTTTCCTGTAAATTTTTTTCCCTGCAAATTTCATTTCCTGCAAATTTCATTTCCTGCAAATTTCTTTGTTTGCAAATAGATTAAATTTTTCTACAATTAGATTTAGAAACTTGATGGAGATTGCCAAAAGAAACCCCCTCTTCAATAACATGGAAACACCATTTTATATTAGTCCATCAGACATGTGTTTATACAATTATTTATTATGTTAAGAAATATTTCTATTATATTCATATTGAGAATTTCAATATGATATTATAGATTGTTGATAAGACTGACTACCTTAATCAGCATATGGATGAAAAATTTATAAAAGAAATATGTATTATCATCAAATAAAACCCATACCTAGTTCTATTTCCTATATACACAGCAATTACAACGGCTAATTACCCTTGTATTTTGGTGTGATGGAATGGATACAATAGGAATTTGATAAGTTTTCTTAATCTTTATAAAAATTGTAACATAATATATTTCTGTAGGGTCTAAATTGATTTGGGTTTCCTATTCTGAAATATTTCTTGTTTGCATGTATTAGATTCAATACCAGTTCATGCATGCAAGAAATATAAAAAGAAAAAAAAGAAAAAAAAAACTAACTTTGTGCAGGTTAGCCGAGACAAAGATTTATGTGGAATATTTGTGTAAACAGATTGAGAGTTGAAGGAAAAGCTGAGTTGCTTCTATCACAGAAGAAGGAAACATCATGTTGAAGGAAAAAAAGGTCAATTTCTACAAATTAAATTCTTACAATAAAAAATGAATCTACAACAATAATGAAAGTTATTAGAACATGGTGGATAAATGCAAAAAAGTATGCATTATTCTCTCATATAACAACTCGTTTGGTTGAAAAGTTCAAGCATGCAACAAGAGAATTCTATTTTTAACTCTTACATTTAATGAAGTGAGACATTCCTTTTTACATGCAATGACTCATGCGGTTGTTAGAAAAATTCAAATAACACGCATTCCTATTTTATCTCTTTTATTTAATGAATTAGTCAAATTTTGTTAAGATATTCCTTACATGTCAACTTAATTTATTTAGAAATAAATTTTACATACAATGAGGAAATAAATTTGCATGCAATGAATGCTACAAATTGCATATCTTTTAATCAATTAAGTCTCATGCAAAGAGTGCTCCTAAATTGACTCTATTTATTTAATGAGAGAGACTTGTTCTAAATTATTTTCAATAATTATTAGAGATTTGAATTTGAAGGAGCTAATTGTTGCAAGCATCTATTTTTTAGATGACATAATTACTACATAAAATTACAAAATCAACATACATGGCACATTAAAGAGGAGGTCAAAGGAAAAAGAATCATCTGATATGGAAATCGCACATGAAAAATAGCCGTATTTTTTGATGCAAACTAATCGCGGCTCATAAAGAAATAGATCAAACAATTTCTGGGTTTTGTTCTACATGAAATGAAATTTCTATATCATTTTTAATTGCTCATTTTTGTTTAGAAATGACCAAGATATCATAGTTTGAATGCACACTGCTCAAAAGAAATAACATGTTGCAGACTATTTTGATAACAATGTTTTCTGATCCAAACTTCTCACAACTCGTAAAGAAATCACTCAAACAATTTCTGGGTCTTGTTCTACACGATCTAAGCTTTCTAGATCATTTTGAATTTCTCATTTTTCGTTGAGAAACGACCAAGATATTGCATTTTGAATGCATGCTGCTAAAAAAATAACATGTTGAAGATTGTTTTAAAAAAAATAAAAAATCTTATGATGCATGTAAGTATTCTGCTAGTACTCCTCATTTTCAGTACCTGATTCATTCTATGCTACCCTCTTTGTCTCAGTTTTTGTTAAAAATTCATTTTCCCAACTTTTGAAACCACCAAAAATTCCTTCGATATGCAGTAGCCAATGTTAATCCTCTCTAAAAAAAACAATGGGGAAAGTTGAAAACCAACAAATGGCTGCTTTTCCCAAACCAAAAAATAAAAAAAATAAAAAAAATGGGGAAAGTTGAAAACCAACAAATGGATTCTTTTCCCAAACCAATTTTTTTTTTTTTTACACTTCAAAGTCTTTCTTGGATTCATATGACTGCTTCTCTTATGCCGACTTGGTTGATGAAATCATTTTCTAATAAAAAGTTCTATGTTACAGTGGCTTTGACTTCATACCTATTTGTTTTTTCAGCTGCAGATGGAAATCACGGTTATACAACATGATGAAGCAAGGATAACTACTGAGTATGGTATGGTAACTTATATTTTTCTATTCTTGAATATTTTTATTTGTTGTTTTAATTACAAATAGATTCACTTCTCGAAAGCATAAAAAAAAGAGAAAATTTTCAAGATCTCCATGTGTTGATCAAGTCAAGTAACAAAGAAAATGATGCAGATGAAGTCTTTTCAGTTTACAACAATTGAGATCTATAAGCTGCTGAATTAAAAAAAAAAATAGTTTGCATGAGGGCATGCACAAAGCTAAGTGTGGGGGAGACTCACTCTCTTCCAAATATTTTGAAGAATGCATGAGGAAACAAAAAGTTAGTGTGGGAAAAATATCTCTACATTATCTACGAAAAACCTCATGAGAGCATGAATAAAAAAGAAGTAAAAACTTTACTTCTAAAATCTTAGTTTGCTACTATCATGAAAAAAGGAGAAGACAATTTGAAAGATGCAGAAGTATTGACAAAATCAGATTCTACAGGAAGATCAGTAGCTTGCATGAGGGCATGCAAGAAGTTAAGTGTGGGGGAAATGATGAGACCAAAATATGTCTCATTATATCACCAAATAACATTCTTATTCTCTCTCTCAAAATAAAGCTTTCAAGTGAATTTAGATGTAGTTTTAATAACAGATATCATATTTAAGGTAGAATATAGGATTTATCTTATCAACTCTTTAGAAATCTATTTGCAATCTAATTATTGTTATTTCTTGATATTTCTTCTAAAGTTGGAATGCAATAGTGTGTAGAAAATAGGTCATAAACAATTGTACTCCAAGTTCGTAGATTGCAGCTATGGAAATTCTTCACGCAACTACGGAAATGCCCAGCTACGGAAATTCTTCACACAGCTACGGAAATGCCTAGCTACGGAAATTCTTCACGCAACTACGGAAACGCCCAGCTAGTGAAAGTATTTTAGTTTGTTTGAAAATAATGTAAAGGAGCACCGAACTATTCAGCCTACTCTTTGCTTCCACGTCATCAACCAAGAATATAGATACAAACATGTGGTAATCCAAAGTCATGAATGCATGTGACATTCCAAGAACAATTCAAAGTCATGGACTTAGCACTCCTTTTTCTCTCCATGTTTCAAGGATGAACAAATGGTAGAATAGTATTAAGAATGTTGAATAAGTACTCTCCCACTTTGTGTTCCTAGATTAAAGGGATGAGTTGTAGAAATATTCTCCATGATAAGTGGGTTGTTGTAGTCAAGTTTGTTTAGTATTTATTACTTTGAATAAATCTACCCAAGAATAGGTAGTTAGTTCTTGGAGTGTGGACCAAGTAAACTAGGAGTAATGTCTATAAATACCTCTTCCATATATTTGGAAAAGGGGGTATATTTTGTAAATCAGTTTTGAATCAATACAAGTGTAGTTTTAAAAGTTAATTGTAGTTTCTCCAAATCCTAAGGGAAGAGAATGGCCAAAAGCCACTCTTCCCCAAGGAGGAGGATTTTTCTGTTATTTCTTAGCATAGTTTATTTACTTTAAATTTATTTCAGTAGTTTAGTTGTGTGTTTTTTTTCATGCAAGTTTAATTTCTGTATGTTTTCTTAGGAAGAAGTATTGTTGAATAAAAATTTCCTTTCTCCTTTTGCATACAGCTTTAGACACCGCCTTGGTTATAATGACACCAACTTGTCTATGAGTTGGTTAAATGATTGGTAATACAACGACCCGTCAATGACCATCACCTTGGAGGATTTGTATAGGATCCCGCGGCTACCGATTGTAGGGACATAGGTGTATTTGATTTCTTTAGAGGCATCTGAGGAGCTGATGCTGACAGTGTTTGGGGAGGGGCTGGTGGAGTTGAGGTTCCATAGCACTACCATGAGTTATGGAGATATGTACCGAGCCCATCCGAAGGAGATGAGGCTAGTAATTCTAATTGTTGCAGGCAGTGTGTTGTTTTTCTCTACTAGATGTAGAGGGTGGGAGATTCCCATGATCATTGATGGGGGTTCTACATGATATGATGGAGGACAAGACCCAATTTGCATTGGCACCAACCTTCTTGGTGCATCTATAGAGAGAGTTGTGGGCCTATGGGCAATTACGATGGTTCATCCTACACTACACCTTTCTACTACACTACTAGGCGTATAAGCACATCGTGTGTGTGTGTCCAGTGGGCATGCCCCGAATTGATGCATTCGAGCCAAGTTTTGTGTGGGTGGACTATAAGTGATGGGTACCTACGATTTGAGAGTGCTGAGCTGCTAGGGCTACACATGATGTAGCCTATTACAGGCATTTATTAGAGGGGTTTTCTGACGTCGACATCATTTGGAGGCCATATGTTCACTTCCCTTCGTACAGGAAGATGGCCACAGAGCTGGATGGATTACATCTGGTGAGATAGATAGAGGGACATCATGCTGGCGAGCATGAGATGATCCCCATTGACAATATTAGGTGATAGTTGGGATTTCCCCATGATATACCACCAACGTTTCCACAGTACAGGAGGGACGACGTGGAGAGGCCTATGCCTCTACCGCAGCTGACGGTGACTACAGGGCAGGAGGAGCAGGTGATAGACTGGTGGATTGATGATGTCAGAGTTATTGATAGGTACAGACAGTGGTGGGAAGCACAACTGCGAGAAGTACCATTGAGGTTGGGGTAGCTGGATTTGGCCACCATATTAGTTCAGAGAGACACCTTACAGGGGAAGGTAGTGACTATGGTCAAACAATTGGGGATTGTGCAGGGACAACTAACGGGCTCAGAGGAACAAGTTACCACATTGCAGACATAGGTTACATCCCTACAGGCCCAGGTAGCACAGGGACAGATACGTGCGTAGGAACCCACATAGGCTAAAGGAGAGGGTCACATTTTACAGACAGGGCAGGACAGGGTCCTTCAGTACATGTATAGGGTTAGAGATTGATGGCACCACCAGAGACAGTACCTATGGCCAGGTTTAGGGATGCCTTAGGAGACACACGATATTGTCAGGATCACTTGATGACTTTAGGGATAGATTTTCTCTCCTATGTAGAGTACAAAGCACAACAAGCCTTGAGTGAGAGGACTAGGTCTTGCATGCATAGTGTGGAGAGTACAGGGGGTCAACAAGCCCCGGGATAGGGTCAAGGAAAGGCTACTTGTGTTTAAAGGCCAGCTCCAGGTGAGGCACCAGTAGAGGTTAGGCACGGCCCATGGAGGAAAATGAGATGCTAGCGGGACACTACACAGGAGCAGAGGAGGGGGAAGACGAGACTGGCCCAGAGGATATCAAGTGGGGTGATGATTAGTCATTGGAGATGGGAATTATATTGATTTTGTTGATATATATATCAGCATGCGTGCCGAATAGAGTGAGGATGTACATGAGAGTTTTGATCATATACTGGCTTGCGTGCCGAAGATGGTGAGGATGTATTTGAGTGTCCCGAGATGTTTGTATTTATTTGTATCTATGTACATATGTATGTATACATAGACTTTATTATTTATAGATGATGATATTTATAGTATGGATGGTGTACTTGTTTTAATTTTCATTGTTATATGTATGTAGTGTGGAAACCAAGTGGATTAGGCATGATAGAGTCAAGGTTGTGTAGGCATGGAAGAGTCAGGCCTGTTTAGGCATGATGGAGTCGGGTCGGTTTAGGCATGATGGAGTCAGGTCGGTTTATGCATGGTTGAGTTAGGTTTGTTTAGGTATGATTTATTGTCCAAGTTGTTCGTAACATGAGGGACAAATGATGATGTATATGCAAGTTATGGTTTAATTTTCTAAACCTATGCTATAATGAAAATGTGAAAGTGATAAATGAATGATTTGATGATGTGGTAACAATGTGTATTAATTGATGCTTGTTGGGTTTAATTTCTAGTTATTAATATAAAATGGAAACTAAGGTAGAATATGAATAAGAAAGTGGATAGGGGGAATTGGTTAGGGTAAAGAGTGGCCAAGCTAACCTCCAAAGGCCTCATGCCTTCAAAGTGCTGCCTACATAGCCCCAACGAAAAGGGGCCTTAGGCTGATGTAGTTCTCCCATAAGCTAGGGAAGATTATGTTGAATTAGAGGAATGGGTTGGTAGGTTTGAGGCATGGGTGAATGTAGGTCATAGGCATGGTTGAAGTTAGGTCATAAGAATTGTTGACTTGTTTTAAATATAGGTGTTGATTATTTGGTCTGGTATAGGATAATCAATAAGTAATGAGGAAAATGAATAGGAAGGGGTGGTAAAAGAGCTACTTAATTAATAAGAACCCTAATGAGTCTATCATACTCAAGATGAGCTTATGAACGTAAGACCCTAAAGGCGTTGCACAATGGACTATTCTTAGGGTGAAGAAAGTCACATAATAAGGAAATGTTGCAGTTGCAGCAAGTCCCTTGAGTAGAGAGGAAATTAGTATGAAAAGGAAATGAGGTGAGAGTGGGCGATTTAGCGTAACTTAGTGTATGACAACATGTTTTTCTTAGCAAGAAACATAGGATAAAAAATAGGCAAGTCCATTACTAAAATTTCATCATTTTTAATTTTTTTTTGTATTTTTAATAAACTTATCAATGTGGGAAGTCTATATGGGATGAGTATATTATCGACTTGAGCTCTTCGCGAAGCTAATCGATGCGGGAAGCTTCTGGAAAATTTTATCCTATATATATATATATAGTTGTCCTTCAAAGGAGTAGTCTATTTATAGTGGTGGAAATAGAGTGAAGAGATGTCCCTTTTGAGGGAGTCATCTTTTGCTAAAATTTTGACTCAAGGATTTGTATCCCTTTTATTTTTTGGACATTTAAGTCATGGACAAGACTATATAGGAGGATTAGGTTCTTGTTTAGAAGACAAGACCATAGTACACATATGTTAACTTTGAAAGAGGTGGTTTCAAGTGATGAACGACCATGGGATTCCACCTTGTAGAAGACAAAAAGTATCCATGTGAATCATGCCATGAGTAGAGCCGTGGTACTCATATTGAAGACAAGAATGAAAGGTGATGGGTAATCACATGATTCTTTTTTATTCATGGATCCTCAAAACGGGTAATATGAAAGGTGGAAAGCGATCAAGGGACAAGTGATCAACTAACAAAAAGTGATATAGAACTTGATGTCAACAAAAAAATGGTCGAAGATGCAAGGCATTGAGGGGATCAGGTTTGGGTTTACCTTCGAGTGAAGACAAACGATAAGCACATGATCCATAGGAATGGGTAACTATATCGGGTCCAAGCCAATTAGGAGTGAATTTGCCCCTCTTAGTTTTCTCTTCTTTGGTTACATGTTGATTTTATTTCAGGACAAGGTCATCGACATGAAAGGTTCATTCGTGAACATGTTTTTCATAAGCATGTTTGATACATTTTTAGTATATTTGGAGATGGTTAAGAGAATTGAGACAAGGTTCATCTAATAACTCAAGTTACACCAAACGATCTTGGTGAAAGTCATCATCGTTGAGCATGTCTTGTAGTGAGATGCAGAGAGATGGGATCTGGACTTCGAGAGGTAAGATTGCCTCAGTACCATATACCAGAGAAAAAGGTGTGGCAACAGTTGAAGTGTGAATACTGGTGTGATAAGCCCACAAGGAGAAAGGAATGTGTGTATGCCAATCCTTCCCAGTATCATTGACTACTTTCATAAGATTTTTTTTCAAGGTTTTATTGGTCGATTCAGCTTGGCCATTGGTGTACGTGTAATAAGGTGATGAGAAACTAAGTTGGATGTAAAAAGCGTCACATATCTCTTGTAGGGTTTTGTTTTTGAATTGCTTTCCATTATCAGTGATGAGGCGACGAGGAACACCAAAGCAAAAAATGATGTGATGGTTGATGAATTCACATATTTTCTTGGCTTTTGTAGAGATGAGGGGGATGGATTCTACCCATTTAATGTAATATTTTGTAGCAGTTATGATCAATTGGTGGAATTGTCAAGAATGGGGATTGATCTCACCGAAAAGATCCAAACCCCATTGAGAGAAAGGTCAAAGATCTCATACGACCTGTAAAGCATGACTAGGCGTATGATGAATATTAACATGTTGTTGGCATTTCAAACAATGTTTGACATAATCACAACAATCATGGTTTAGGGTTGGCCAATAAAATCCAAGGTGAAGAATGCATTTTGTGACAGCTAAACCACTAAAGTGACCCCCAAAAATTCCATCATGGACTTCCTTAATGGTGTAAGGAAGTTCAGAACGGGTAAGACATCATAAGTGGTTACTATCAAAGTTGCACTTATAAAGGAGAGAACCCATGAGGTTACATGATGCAGGTGTTCTTCCCATGTTTTGCTTTTCCTTCAGCTATCCACCTGAATGTTAAGCTCTTCTTTCGCATCAATGTTATTGTAATGTAATTACTTGTATAAATTTGATTATCAGTAGAAATATAATACTAATGAACACAATATTTCAGATAAATGATCTCAATGTGCAAGAAGAATAGCTTAGCCATTTCAAGGGGGCAACCTCCAAACCAGACAATAAGACTTAAATGCTGAATATGATGATGAACTACTACCTAATAACCCCTATATATACTATTCCTATGCTATGGCCAACACCAAGGCCGACTTACTAATGAAAATATAACATATATAAAAGAGATACATAATGATAAGAAGTTATGATAGCCACAAGTCGGCTATATACATCCAATATAAGATATATGATTAAGGTCGTAACATTCCCCTCCCCTTCCAAGAAACATTGTCCCCAATGTGGAGAAGATCTGGATGCTGCTGCAGGAAATTTGCATCCTCCCAAGTTGTGTCTTCATTGTTTATATTTTTCCACTTGATAAAATACTCAGTGATGATCCTTGTCCTTAATCTCTTAGTGCGTGTTTGAAGGATGCATTCTTGTTCCAGGATGATTCTGCCCTCTTCATTAAGCTCGGGTAACAAAGTCTAGGTTGATATTGTCTATCCAATTACCGTCTTTAGGCAAGCTACATGGAAGACTAGATGAATTTGAGTAGCCAGAGGAAGTTCCAGTTTGTATGCTACATTTCCAATCTTCTGTAACACTTAATAAGGACCATAATACTTACGTGAAAGCTTGTTATCCCTTTTCTTTTGTTTTAAGGACATTTGCTTATATGGTTGTAAAAGCACAAAAACTCAATCAACGACTTCAAAATGTCTTTCATTGCGATGTTATTCTACCTACTGCTTCATGCGGTTTTGTGACATGGCCAAATTCTCCTTGAGACTAGAAAGCACCTCTTGTTGGTGTTGAATATGTTCTTCAACTGCTTGAACCTTTGGCTGGACTCTCAAAGATGAAGTGATAGATGGTGGATGGTACCCATATAATGCCAAGAAAGGAGACATTTTAGATGAAGTACCACCATTCTGCCAACGGTAACCATTGGACCCATCTCACTTGCTTATCTAATGTAAAACAATGAAGATATCCCTCCAAGCACTTGTTTACCATCTATGTTTTCCCATCAGACTGGGGATGATAAGAGGAACTACGAGCTAGTTGTGTGTCCAAGCATGAGAACAAGTCAGTCCAAAAATTACTAGTAAAGATAGGGTCTCGATCACTTACTATAATCTTTGGTGTCCCATGTAGCTTCTGAATTGTATCCCTGAAGGCCGTAGCTACTGTACTTGCAACAAATGGATGTGATAAAGCACAAAAATGGGAATATTTGGTGAGTCTATCCACCACCACCATGATTACTTTTTTACCTTCTGATTTAGGCAATCCTGTGATGAAGTCCATGGACACCTCTTCCCACCTCTGGCTAGGAATAGATAGATGTTGTAAAAGACCTGGGGACTTAATTGTTTCGCCCTTATTTTGCTGACAAATCATGCATTCTGTCACAAAATTTTGGACATCTCCTTTTATCCCTTCCTAGAAAAAATCATGCTTGATTCAATGATAAGTCTTTAAGAAGCTAGAATGACCCCCTACTGGAGAAGCATGGAGCTCAGATAGAACCCTATTTTTAAGGATTGAATTCTTACATAGATATAATCTATCTTTATACCATAAAACATCTCCTTTCCATACAAATTTTTCTGAAATGCTTGGATCTTGTTGGAGATTCTAAATGAGATTTTGTGTACCTGGGTCATTTTTCCATTTAGACCTTACATCCTCTATCCAATCCTCATGTAATACAGATATGGCACACAACAATTCCTGGGTAGATTCATCCTTCCGAGATAAAGCATCAGCAACTACATTCTCTTTCCCTTTCTTGTATATTATCTCAAAATCATACCCCAACATTTTTGAGACCCATTTCTATTGTTCTTTTGATGATAAACGTTGCTCTAAGAAGTATTTTAGACTATCATGATTTGTCTTTACTTTGAAATGTCGTCCCATTAGATATTGTCTCCATTGCTTCACTACATGAAGTATTGATAACATTTCTTTCTCATAAACTAGTTTAGAGATATTCTTACCTTTGAATTGGCAGCTATTGAAGGTAATGGGTCACCCTTCCTACATGAGTACTATCCCCATACCATACCCTGAAGCATCGCATTCAACAATGAATGTTTTTGAAAAATATGGGGTGGCTAGAACTGGGAGTGGTGCACATGGCCTCCTTCAACTTCTCAAAGGCCATAGTAGCTTGCTCGTTCCAATGGAAAGAGTCCTTCTTCAATAAATTTGTGAGTGGTGCTGCAATGCTACCATAATTCCTTACAAATCTATGATAATAACCTGTAAGCACCAAAAAACCTTAGATATTTTTTAAGGTTTTGGGAACCTTCCATTCAAGCATGGATTTTATCTTGTTAGGATCCACTTTAACACCTTCATAAGAGACAATATGACCTAGATATTCAACTTCCTTTACACCAAAAGAACACTTAGAAGGCTTTGCATAAAGTTGATGTTGTTTAAGAGTTTCTAACACCTTATTTATATGATGCAGGTGTTCCTCCCATGTTTTTCTATAGATTAATATATCATCAAAGAACACTAAAACAAACTTTCGAAGAAATGGCTTAAAGATGGAATTCATCAAGCTTTGAAATGTAGAGGGTGCATTTGTTAGTCCAAAAGGCATTACCAAGAACTCATAGTGTCCTTCATGTGTCTTGAAGGCTGTTTTATAAATATATTTATCCCTGATTCTAATATGATGATATCCAGAATGAAGATCGAGTTTTGTAAAGTAAACAACACCATATAACTCATCTCGCAAATCATCAATTACAGGAATAGGAAACTTATCTTTAACTGTGTACTTATTGAGTTCCCTGTAATATGGACACATGTGCCAATTGTCATATTTTTTTTGTACCATCACTACAGGAGAAGAGTAAGCACTTTGACTGTGACGAATAAGTCTTGCTTCTAACATCTTTTGAACTATCTTCTCAATCTCACTCTTTTGCATATAGTGGTACCTATAAGGTCTGATGTTGGGTGGTTGACTCCCTGGTACTAGCTGGATGGCATGGTCATGGTCTCTTTTCAGAGGTAGGCCCTTGGGCATTTCTCCAAACACCACTGAGTGCTCATCTATAACTGTTTGCATATTTGTAGGTATAAATGTATTGGAATGATGTGCTTACAATGAAAATAGTTTTTCCACAAACCCTTCTGCACCCTTTCTAAGCAATTTTTGCATCTGATGAAAACTTACCATCTGTGGGGACTTTGCTCTCAGTCCTTTTAGTTTAAAATTCCTCCCTTCTGACTGAAATTACATGAACAACTCTTGGAAATTCATTTCAATGGTTCCCAAGGTGGTAAGCCACTGAACTCCTAACACAATTTCTGCTCCTCCCATGGCAATGGCATACATATTGCTAGTTAGCAAGTAATCTCCCATGACGAGATTAATGTTATGGAATTTTCCTAAACAACTAACAGTTTTCCCATCAGCAATCATGACTTGACATTCTGGAGCTGGATAAACAAAGTAGTTCAAGCGTACTGCCAACTTATGATTGATGAAATTATGAGTACTTCCCGAATCAATCAACACTGTTACCCTATGTTTTTTTAATAATCCAACTACTTTGAGAGTTTAGGGAGTGCTAATACCAGAAATTACATGGCATGATATTGTTGGATGGGGATCTCCTAATTCCTCCTCTTTCTCTACCTGTTCATCTTCTTCATTTTCTTCTTCTTCAGTAGGTCCCTCAATGTAGAACAAATTCTTTTTAGCACACTTACGTCCTAGTCCAAATTTGTTCTCACAATTAAAACATAACCCTTTGGCTCTCTTTTCTTCAATTTGTTGAGTTGTCAGTCTTACTGGCTGAGGGAATGATGGTGGAAGGGTGCTACGATCACTGATATTACTGACAGTTTGTTTCCTACTGGACATAAATTTTTCCTCTGCCCTATGTGCCATGATCATAGAGTCTGAAACCTTATGAGGATTAAACATACACACCTAAGTCTCAATTTGTTCTTTAAGACCCCCAAGAAATAAGTCATTCAAATTATCTTTAGGAATATTTTCCACCCATAAGGAAAGGTTTTGGAATTGATGGATGTAATCTTTGACTGTTCTTGTTTGTCTGAGCTTTGCTAAGTGACTAAAATAATTCTTTGACACACTAGAACTATAGTGCAATTGCAACTCTTTGGTGAATAATGTCCATGTAACATTGAGGCCACTCTTTTTCCTTTGAGCACATAACCATCGATACCAAATGAATTGGTCAGGTTCAAGATACAACGATGCCATGGTAACCTTTTGTCCCGATGGAATCTGATGAAGATCAAAGAAATTATACATCTGGTTAATCCAATTGAGTGGATCCTTTCCATCAAACTTACGCATTTCCACTTTTGGAATCATGTTACAAGCTTGCAGATTGTTTGTATTTGGATTGGTCATGTTTGCAGATCCACCTTGGCTAGTTTGTCTATTACTTTGACCTAAAGATCCACCCTTGTTAATATGAGTATGATTGAGTTGTGAATGATTAGGAAGGATATGATGACCCATGATATTGTAACTAAATTGGTGAATGAAATCCTCCAATTGTTGTCCAATCTTTTCTACATCTTCTTTGCTGGCCACTCTACCTTCGAGGTTTCACAACTCTAACTCAAGATAACTGACCTTATGGTCAGTTGAAGTAAACCTTAACCCCGAGGGCTCTATAGATACCCCTTCTGACTCTAACTCCTCAACTATTATCTCATCCTTATTAGGTGTTTTACCTAGAGTGATGGGATTATTTTTGCTTCTTGTTGAAGGCCCAACCATGATGCCCCAAAATGGTAAGATTTAAAGATCAAGGTTTAAATTTAGGGTTTGGGATTTCTATAGGAATTTGGACAAATTTTATAAAACTCAAAGAATGAACTCAAACTAATTTTTAATCTTCTTTCTTTAAATGTAAATAACTTTTAAAAAATTCCACAAATTGCACCCTAGGTAGCCGAATTATGAAAAAACATAAAACCACTATAAATTTTTCAAATCAAGTAAAAAATTCTTAAAATGTTTAGGGAAGCTTACTTGACTGATTTTGCCACACCACAGAAAAATTTGTAGAAGAATTTGCTACCAATTTTGAGATATGGAAGAACCTTCACAATTAGGGTTTGATGTAGTGCTGGCCGAGTTCAAGCTCTGAAACCACTTGTAATGTAATTACTTGTATAAATTTGATTATTCATAGAAATATAACACCAATGAACATAATATTTTAGATAAATGATCTCAATGTGCAAGAAGAATAACTTAGCCGCTTCGAGGGGGCAACCTCCAAACTAGACAATAAGACTCAAATGCTGAATATGATGATGAACTACTACCTAATAACCCATATATATAATATTCCTATGCTATGGTCAACAGTAAGGCCGACCCACTAATGAAAATATAACATATATGAAAGAGATACATAATGATAAGAAGTTATGATAGCCACAAGTTGGCTATATACATCCAATATAAGATATATGATTAAGGGCGTAACCATTATTGGCTTAACAAGGGCAGAAAAGTTTGGAACAAACCTGCGGACTAAATTGATTTTCCCCAAGAAGCTTTGAAGAGCCTTCTTGTGACTTAGCAATGGTAATGATATTATTTATTGAAATATTTCTGGGTCAATTTCCAATCCTTCCTTCGATATGCTATGGCGTAGAAGATTTCCTTCATGGGCCAAGAATATACATTTTTTGGGGTTCAGTAACACCCCAAAACTCCTGCATCTTTCGAACACATGCCTTAGATGGAAAAGGTGGTCTGTTGCATTCTTGGAAAACACTGTAATGTCATCCAGATAGATCAACACTATTTTATTGATCAGCCCCTTGAATGCCATATCCATTGCCCTCTGAAAAGTGGTTATAGTGTTGGATAATCCAAATGGCATTTTCCTGTAGGCATAGGTGCCCCATTTGGTAGTGAAAGCTATTTTAAATTGATCATCTTCTTTCACCATGATCTAGTTGTACCCTGAGTAGCCATCTAGGAGGGAGAACCTTTCTGCCCCAGACACTACTTGCAAGATATGCTCCATTAAAGGGAGTGGGTAGTGGTCTTTGAGGGAGGCTTTGTTCAAATCCTTGAAGTCAACACACAACCTGATTTCTCCATTTTTCTTCCTGACTGGGACCAAATTTACAACCCAGCTTGAGTGTTTGATTGGAAATATGATGCTTTCCTCTATTAGCTGATTCAGTTACTTCTTCATCAGATGCTCTATATGTGGGTTGACTGGTCTCTACTTCTGCCTGATGAGTTGAGTAGCTAGATATTTTTCTATTGTGTGTTGTGCTAGCTTTGGATTGAACCCCATTAGGTCTTCATAAATCCAAGAAAACACATCAGGGAATTCTTGGCAAAGTTGTATGATTTCATACCTTTCTTGTTTGTGGCCATTTTGCCAATTTGAAGTGTTTTACCTTCCCCAACTGGGAATGACTCTATATCTTCTCCTTTGATCTGCATGGTAGCCTTCTCTTTTCTGAATTGATCATTAGGATTGAAAATAGATTCCAGTGTCACTAAGCCTTTGGGAAGATTGTTTGTATGCAACTATACTATTTGATTCCTGTATTGCTGCTCTAGTCTGCTCTGGTTTATAGCCGATAATTTAACTTCTTGTTGTAGAAGGTTAATGATTTGCTGATCATTCTCAAACACCTGCCAGCATGTATTATTATTTAGCACTACTGTCCTTACAACCACATGGATATGTAGCTATTCTTTGTCCCTCTTGATGCTGTTAACCACATCAAACGTTGCTCCAACTGCTGCAAGTCTATCAACAGCTTCATTCTCCTTCCTGGGTATCGACACAATACTGAAGACCTTGAAATCCTCCATGAGATCCTATACCCTACTCTTGTAGTTATTGAGCAGGTCATTTTTGATAGCATTAAGTCCTCTGACCTAATTGGAAACCGGTTCATTGTCACCGAATACTTGTAAATTCTTGATTCCCAGCTTCCTTACCCAATGAATACCTTGGACTGAAGCCTCATATTCAGTAGTGTTATTTGAGGAAGTGAACTGGAATCTGAAGGCTAAATAATATCTCATACCTCTAGGGGACACAATCATGGCTCCTCCTCCAGCTCCTTGTCTACTCCTTGAGACATCAAAGAACAATTACCATACCTCATTGTCATCCTTGCATTCTGGCTTAATCAGGTCAGGAAGAGGGTGGTTCTCTTCATGTAGGCAGTAGAAACCTAGCTTAGATTCTTCCATCTCCCTATTGGGGTCAAAAGCATGGCTTTTGTTAGACGAATAATTGAGAGTCAAGTATGGGATATATCCCACCTTGGTATTTGCTTTAGAAGTGCTTAGGAGGTCTTCTTGATCAAAAGCTGAGTAGTTGGCATTAATTGGGCTAGGCATATATGATTTAATATGATATTCAACAATAGGTTCAGATCTTATTGTGGCCTTCACTCCATAAATTGTCCTAAAGAGCATATGTCACCAATTAATAGATATGTAGCCTCCAATTTTGGGAGTGAAGTCCTTGGATAGACACAATGCAAAATGTGGTGGCAAATCTATGATTGACACGTTTTGTAAAACAGTCACATTAGGGAAAGTGTGTAGAGTGAGAATTAGATCCTTAATGATTCCCATAGTAGTCACTACTATCCCATCTAATTGGACTACTCCTCTAGAGATGACCTCATATTGGAGACCCAACGGATCAACTATTTGTTGGGGCATCACAGAACTACTAGCCCCAGAATCAATCATACAATTGTGCACCATTTTGTCTCCAATAATCAATGAGACATAGAAAGGAGGAGGTCTCAGGTTTTTACCTTGTTGTTCTCCATGGTTTATCCCTGGTTGAATTACATTGACAAACACTTTCTTTTGCTAGTAAGGGGGGTGATTTGAACTTGACCAATCCTGCATGGCAGTCTGCAACATATCCCTCTACCCCGGAATGGCCAGTGACTCCCATAGTGAAATGTTCACACTTGTATTTTTCATCTACTCAATAATATTGAATGTGTTGTCCTTTTACTACCCCTTCCTAGACACATTTCTTTCTTGCACATGGGCTATTACAACCAGTGCTTGACTGGGCTTGGGAGGTGGCTTGGATTGGTTTTGTATGTTTGGAGTTATACTTAGAACACTAGGACCTTGTGGAGTGATGGGAGATTGAGGGTCACTTGAATTCACTGGCCGACCCTCTCCAATACTTCTCTTTTCAGACAGTGTATTGGCAACTACACTTTGAGAAGGGAACTGATTCATCCCATAGAAGTCTTTGGCCTGCTAGTTGACAAGAATAGTCTCAATTGGGGGGGCACCTTTTTGCTGATCTTCCTCTTGGCTAGGTTCTTGTTGCATCATACTGGTTTACACCATCAAGGCCTGATTTAGAGCACCATTAAATAACGTTGATTGGTTATGCGGCTAATCACATGGAAAACACCAATCATATTCCTATGCCATATTGTTATGAGCTTGGACCAATGCTCTTGATGTTGAATATGTGTTAGGATCATACGACCTTAAAGGTCTAACAGCTTTAGGTTGTCCTTGGTTCTGGATCTGGTTTATAGTTTGAGGTGGTGGCCTATTCTGCTGATACCGGGGTCTAGCTTGTTATTGAGCCTGGACTGGTATGACCTGGAAATTTGAGCTTGTTGTCTTTTGATGGTCACTAGCTCATTCCCAAAGTTCTGAAATTTCTTCATCACCATTTCCTGAAACTCTTTAGAGGTATTAGATGACGAAGTGGAAGCTTCAGCTGAGCTTTGACTCCTGAGGTGGGTATAGGAGCTAATGTAGGTGCTTGGTTAGTATCTGGGCTTCCTAACTTATTGTATAAAGGCATGGATGGCATAGGAGTGATTTTTCCATCTTGAATCAAATGGTTCTCAGCCCCTATGGAGAGGCTATAGGCTACAAGTAATGTAGTGACCCCCATTGACTGAATCATCAGATAAATATCAAAATTTAAAGAATCGAAGAAAGTATAAGAAGGAACCTTCATTAGTGGGCTTTACTACTGTTGGAATCCAATCCTAGGTCTGAATAGAATCTAAGGTTGAAGTCTGTTAGCTGCTCATTTAGGGATCTCTTGATTGTTGTTAGTTTCTCTAACAAAGACAAGTTATCACCTTTTTCCCCAAACTGATTATGAAGGGTTGTGCACAGCTGGTTCCAGTTCTAGATAGAGCCTGCTTCAAGAATCCTGAACCATTGTGAATCTTTCCCTTTGAATGAAGAGGTGAGAAACTTGACTGCAATGTCCATCTCATGGATCTCTTGGATTGTACATAAATTTGCAATATCTTAGACATGGTCACCAGGAGAAGTTTGATTTTCCCAGTGAAATGTGGGATGCTCTTTAATGCTGCAATCAGAACTAGGTTTTGTGTAATCAAGGTGAGTGGACTGATACTAGTGAAGTTGACATATGTTATTTGGTTATGCCATTCTGATTGGCCTAAGAACCCTTGCAGACTAAAAGAAAGGCCTTGCAGGTGGAGGTGTTGACAAGGTTTTTCTTGGTGGATATGGAGACCTTTGAATTCTTCTTCCTCTCCTTTCTATGCCTGGGGATAGATGTAAGTATTCAAATATACCTTCTTTCCTTGCTCTAGACTAGGTCTTTCTCATGAATCTCCCAAGATTGGGCTGCTGAAACTAGTAGATTTGTTTCTTTTGGAGTTAATCCAAATTTACAATTTTAAGGCTTCTTAAAGCCAGAATCACAAGTGTACATCAATCCTTACTGTAATAAGATGGAGACTTTTCTTGGTCCCACTGGGCATCTCACAAAACTATTAATGTGAAATCACATTCACCCCCAAATGAGTTCTTCAGGTCTGATTTTCTAAGGCATAGTCATTTGGTGTGATTGCGTAACATTGAACTTTCCCCAAGATGTGGGACCTTGCAAAATGGGAAAACTCTCCAGATTGAAGGCTGGTTCCTTCAAAAACCTCTATTTAGGTGCATAAGTTGAAACTTACAGAGGATCTGTTCTTAATCCTAATATGAAAAAATTCACCAAGGAGACATGGATAGAAGGAATACAAAAATTAAAACAAAGCTAAACTACGAGGTGATGTACCAAAGGAATGATGAAAAACTTATTTTGCTAATAGACACAAACAAACAAAATGGATACAATAAACAAGCACATATAGCCAGATATATAATGGGAGAGAAGATGAAAGAAAAAGAGATAAGAGAGGATCTGAAATTGATCACAGACGTGTTTTATTGCTCTGTAGATTGATACAGTCCATTACAAAGTAGCCAAGAGGTGGAAACATAATGCAATTTTGATGGAAGGCCTGAACCCCACAGACCCCTTTGCTAGAAGGAGGAGGGAGCCTATAAAACAAAGAATTTCCAACCCTTTATAATGAACCCTTCCCTCATATTTATAGATTTAACCTGAAAGAAGAAAAGAGAGAGAAGCGTAAAAAGTAGGTTGAAGTTCAACAACTGCTGTTAATGCCACTAATGAAATCTCTCCCCAAATTCGTCTTTACTGCATTAATCCTTGGTTAGTTATGCTTTGAAGGAAGAGGAAACGACGAAATAGATGCAAATATTGATCTGGTTGTTGAGGTAAGAAGATCCTGCATTAAAATCTTTGAAGACGTTTCCTCCATATTAAGATCTGAAATACCTAAACTCCTCAAAATTAAAGTTTTAGACCCCATGGCATGGGTGAGGCCGATATTTTTCCAACAACATCTTGGATGTGAAATATTTCAAGCCCTGAGTCGAAAGATATGCCCTTTCGAAGTTTGTATCAGGTTCGTACAGGAGGGTGGGAAAACAACTCAAAAAATGGGTCCCCTTTTGATAGGACACGTGGTATCCAGATTGGAACAAAAATCATGGGCCTATGGGTTCATAAAATTTATCTTTTGTCCCTTTCTTTCGATTCCTACTTTGGCTTTGACTTAGGCCTAGATGTTGACTTTTTCCTTGGGCGGAGTTGCGGGCCATTTTGAAAATTTTATCCCTTGTGAACAATGCCATACTAATACTTGACATTCTTCGCTGATAACCTTTATACTTAGCGAAATTTTGAGGCCCTTTTATGTCCACCTTTTGACTCTGTTTTCTATTATGCGAGATTGTGGTCGATCCAATATTTATGCACTAGGGAAAAATATGGATAATAATAGGAAATGGTTGTGTTGAGTGTAAGTGAAGGTGGTGTTGCCCCAAGCGTGGGTGATGGTAAGCCCCCTCAAACTAGGAACTGATGTTGTGAGAGACAGAAGCGGTGAGTGGTTTGATAAAATGAGGAGGTGGGAAAATGAAGATCATTGGGTGTATTGGGTAACGATAAAAGATCAGATTGGGCAAACAGGTAAATGGGCCAAGGTCAAATGTAGTATTAGTTGAACGTTCACACACGTTGGAAATTACGGCAAGGTACCAAGTTGAGAAGCTTTCAAACTTTACGTCGGCTAAGGTTGATACGTCTATCCAAACAGGGTTGAAGTGATTCCGATATCCAAGGTATAGGATATGGTGCATAAACAAAACAAAGGTCAACGTGGAGGAACATTTAGGTATGTTCCTATACACCAAAGGTTAGGTCAGGATAAATAACATGATAATAGGAAATTTAAGGTCAGTAGTCTGAACAACATGAGTAACTACATCATAAGGTACAATGAGCACAAAGGGTCAAATGTCACAAAAAGTGGTTCAGGTCAAGGAATATAGGTAACGACACAGGTAAGGTCAAGGTATAGGTCGGTATGCTAAATAACATGGGTAACCATGTCACAAGGTACAATGAGCATAGAGGGTCAAAGGTTACAAAAAGTGGGTTGGGTCAAGGTATATAGGTAACGACACAGTGAGGCCAAGGTATAGGTACAATAACAACTCCTAAGACATAGGGAAGGCAATGTAGGCCTAGGTTGGGTTTGTAGGTATAGTTAAATGGGTGTCCGAGATGATAAAAAGGGACGTGGGTACAAATGGTTGTAGGTAAAAGGAAGTTTAGCAAAACTAAAAAATTATAAGGCTTGATCGATGTCAGTTATAGGGTGACCGACGTCAGTTGACAAGGGCACAAATAGGACAGGAGTCGGTCAGGTCGGGTTGGGTTTATAAAACAAAAAATTCTTTTATTTTCATAATCATTATTGTGTTGTAAATTTGGCAAAAATGACATAGCCATTTGAATTTTGGTGCTTTTTGAGAGGAAAGGATAGGCATTGTAGCCAATTGAGGTCGAGAGATCTGGGTGGTGAGAGGAGCTAGGTAGACAGGTCCACGAGATTAGGCACACGGAGTTGATTGGTGGAGAGATTTAAGGTAGATTTTGGCATGGTAGAGGTGGGAGAAGGTTTGGGTGGGCCACCAGTGTAGCAGCTAGATGTGCCCCCATGGAGATGACATCCCACGAGGTAATTGTCGATATGATTTCCACACATTATATTAGGTAGATTTGAATTATATCAATTGGGTATAGGGTATGATGTACGTTTTATGGGGCCATGCACATACAACAGTGACATCATGATGCCAAGAATACCCACTGCCCATACGATTATATCAACAAGGTACATAATCAAGTGAATGAGGGTCTTCTTTTTGTTGATAAAACATTTTGGTAGAATGAGTGGCTAGTTACCCCCCAGACATGGGGAATTTTGATTAGAAATAGGTGCAGGGTTTGCACAATTTCACAAATATAGTGACTGACACCAATGTAACCTTTGACCATGTCGGTGGACTTAGAAGGACATCGGTAAAAGATCAAATGACCGATGTCTATCCTGGGAGACCAGAGTCGGCTAAGAAGAACCATGCCGATTGAAATTCAGAGGAATATGGCCCTAAGATTTTTGGACCTACAAGGCTGGTTGAATGAGATCAGGAAGGTAGCTATTCTATGAGAATAGGTAGGGCAGTAGTTATCAAGAATGAGGCCCTATCAATTTTTGCACCTAGAACATTTTGGTCAATGAGTGCTCCTAATAATGCTCATGCTTACTACTGGATCCAGGTGACCGGGTCCAACATCAATGTGCTACACCCTTAACCTATTGCTTGTATTAGAATATGAGTAGTCGACTTGTGGTTTATCATATCATTTTATTATATCATTTATATTTTCTCATGGTTAATAGGTCGGCCTTGGTGATGGCCATAGCATATGAATAGTATATATAAGGGATTATAGGTAGTATTTCATTATCATTTGAGCATTTGAGTCTTATTATATGGTTTGGAGGTTGCCCCCTCGAAGTGGCAAAACTATTCTAATTGCATATTGAGATCATTATTCTAAAATATTGTGTTATTTTGTGTTCTATTGCTACTCATAATCTGAATTATACTAGTAATTTCATTACAAGTGGTATCAGAGCTGCGATCTAGGCCAAAATTAGGGCAAAAACCCTAATGTTTTGTTTCCACAATATATTTAAAACCAGAGTGAATTGGTGGGAGATATTTTTACCAGAGTTGTAAAACATTTCAAGTAAGGTTCCCTGAAATTTCAGATTTTTTTGATTTATTTTGCGTAAGTTATTACAAATTTAGGTGTTTTTAATAAAATCACTCCCTAGGGTGCAAATTGTGGAATTTTTTCAAGTTCTTTACATTTTCAGAAATCTCTGAAGAAAATAGTATTAGTATCTTCTCTGTGTTTTTTCCTGTTTGGCTGAATTTGTATCGGAACCCTAAACCTTGAAGGTTTGGTATCATGGCAGGGCCTTCCACAAGAGCAAAAAAGAATCTGGTTACTCCGGGTAAAATCCAGATAAAGATGGGCTAGTGATTGAAGAGATGGATTTAGAAGGGGTAAATACATATTCTTCAGCACTAGGGTTTACTTCAATTGATCATAAGGTGAGCCAACTTGAGTATGAGTTGTGAAATGTACAATCTGAGATGGCCTCAAAAGGAGACATAGCCCAAATCAATCATCAGTTAGATGATATCATGCAACATGTACAGGGTAAATAATATGGCCCAAATCCATCCCATATCAACCAAGGAGGATATTCAGTTCAAAATCATGGACAAAATAACCATGATGGATCACTTTTCCAGCCCAATCAGAATCTAACTTATTCGCAACCACGGAACATGGTGTAAAAAGTGGATATGCACAAATTTGATGATAAATATCCTATGAATTAGATAAATCAAATGGAGAACTTCTTTGAGCTACATCAAACACCATCAAGACACAAGGTGACATTGGCATCCCTGTATCTTGAACTAGACCAATTTGTTTGGTATCGATGGTTATGTGCTCAGAGGTAAAAGAATGGTCTCGGTGTCACTTGGACAATTTTTACCAAGGAGTTGCAATTGCACTATAGTTCTAGTGTTTTAGAGAACTACTTTAGTTAATTAGCAAAGTTATGACAAACATGATCAGTCAAAGATTATGTGCATCAATTCCAGAACCTATCCTTAAGGGTGGAGAATATACGAGAAGAGAATCTGAATGACCTATTTCTTGGGGGTCTTAAGGACCACATCGAGCATGAGGTACGTATGTTTAATCCACTCAAGCTTTCTGATTCTATTATCATGGCATGTCGAGCAGAGGAAAAAGTTCTTTGTAGTAGGAGGCCACCTTTCATTAACACCTAAGACCGTAGTATCTCTTCCCCTTCATTTTCTAGGCCAATTAGACTGACTCCTCAACAAATGGAAGAAAAGAGAGCAAAAGGATTATGTTTTAATTGTGATAGAAAATATGGACCGGGACACAAATGTGCTGAGAAGAAGTTGTTCTATATTGATGGAGGTAATGAGGATGATGAGGACGCTGAAATTATAGGAGATGTTGAGGAACCAGTAGAAGAGGAAGTAGAGGATCACCAACCTATAATTTCTTGCCATGCATTGTCAGGTATTAGTACTCCTCAAACACTCAAGGTTATTGGCTATCTCAAAAAACAGAAGGTGACGAGTGTTGATTGACTCGGGGAGTACTCATAACTTCATAAATAGTAAGTTAGCTACCCACCTCAATTGTTTTATTTACCCAGCTCTAGAAATGCAAGTTATGATTGCGGATGGTGGGACAGTCAAGTGCACAGGAAAGTGCCATAGTATCAAGCTTTCCATGGGAGACTACATGTTAGACTCACCTATGTTTGTTATTTCTATGGGAGGGGCAGCTTTTGTTTTGGGGGTCCAATGGCTCATAACCTTAGGTACTATAGAGATGAATTTCCAAGAATTGTTCATGTGATTTCATTCAGATGGAAGGACAATACAATTGAATGGGATGGTAGCTAAGTCTCCACAAATTATTAGCTCTCATCAGATGCAGAAGGTTCTCAGAAAAGGAGTAGATGGATTTATAGCAAAGTTATTTTCCATAGAAGTGTAGTGCCCACTTCCCTTTGACACTTTTAGATGCTGATCTGGATATTGTTGATCTTATTATGGGCACTATTATGTTTTGTTTTAGTATGATGGATAGACGTTAGATCGTGGATTATTATTGATTTGGATTCAGTTACTATGCATGATGATTATTAGAGACATTTTTATATGTGGATGATGGTATATTTTTTTGACATGGATATGAGATGGATAATTGTTTAGACATGTGATATTATATAACGAGAGCAAAACTAGCATGAGAATTAATTGATGATGATATAATTGATTAATTAACTGAAAATGATAATGTTGATTTCTTGATGTTGTTGTGATTCATATGAATAGATGCTTTTTTTTAGTATATTTATATCAGTTTGAATGTCCTGATATGACCACGAGGCCGAAGGAGGTATTTTACATTTTGTAGGTTAAATATCACAACAATGTCGGGGGACTAGAGACTAACCATATTGAAATTCTGGGTGAATTAAACAAGGTCACCATGGCAACTGTGTTGTGAGTGAGTGTGTGTGTGTGTGTGTGTGTGTGTGTGTGTGTGTGTGTGTGTGTGTGTGTGTGTGTGTGTGTGTGTGTGTGTGTGTGTGTGTGTGTGTGTGTGTGTGTGTGTGTGTGTTGTGTTGTGTTAGGGATTCCCATGGGGGGATTTTCATTATATGTGACCATGGGGTTTTATGTTTTGATTAATGTAGTTTCTTTATTAGTGTTTCTTGTGTTTATTTTGTGATGTGTTACCCTTTTCATTAGTTATTATATATGTTGAATTAATGTTGTGAATAATCATGTGTTAAAATGAATAAATCAATATGTCATAAAAATGTAATTAATGAAGTTGTTGATCTTAAATATAATGTTGTAAGAAATGTGTAAGGTGTAAGAGATATGTAAGAGAATGTAAGATAGATTTTTGGATTGTGAAACACTTCATCCTTTTGGGAAATTCGAATTTGTCCTTGGAGGTTTTATTTGGAGGCTTGTGGGACAAGTTAAACTTGTCCCACACCTCTTAAAATTATTCACCAACCATACCTATGGTTTGGAGGTTAAATTTATACCTTTTTAATACATTTTGAAATGAGTATTTGTAAGTTTTAATTTCACTTCTGTTACATGTTTCAAATTCAGTCCTTTTGGGGTATGTGTTATTTTAGAGTGTGTAAGTTAATTTGTCATTTTTATTTATTGTGTGTAGGTGCATGATGTTGATTTTGTCTTGGGGTTGAGGAAGAATGATGTGGCATCCCACATGGATCCACATCATCCTCTTCTCTTCCCTCTCCTTTAAAAATTTGAATTTCTTGCTCATTGGGGTTGTTGAAACTTTGTTTATTCCTCTTGGGGTGAATTTTGCTTGCTGTTTTGGGAGCTTGTTAAGGAAGGAGTTTGGAGTCATTTTGCATGCTTCAGAATTGCTGATTTTGGACTGCATTTGGCATTTGAAAATCTTGTGGATCTTGGAACAAACTCCATTATGGAGAGGTAGGAACTTGAGATTTTTTAAAAAAATGTTTCTTTCTCTTGCATGCTTGAATGGAAATGGTGAATATGTTATGTGTAGTTGGCTAGTTGGGTAGACTACTTAGAATATGGTGTAGGAGAAGGCTATGGGGATTTCATATGGGGGCATAAGGGAATGCCAATGGAACTAGTTTTATTGTGGAGGGAGTTTGGGATTGGGATCCACCATGGAAAATAAATAGCTTGCATTTCTTATTCTGGGGGGGGGGGCATAAGGGAGAAACTTTGGGGGGGCATAAGGAGGGGTTGGGAGGCATAAGTTTTATGGGATATGATATGTTATATTAGCGGTATGATTATCGGTGGATGCCCAATTTACAAATTGGGAGGCATAAGTAGTTTCCCCATAGTTCCTTGCTCTTGTTGGCTTGCTTGATCAAGCCTAAGTTTTGTGTGAATATTTTCCAATGTAGTTGTGAACTGCTGTTTTGGTTTGGACTATGTTTCTTATTGTTTTATGCATGTGAAAGAATACTGCAAGTTTATTTTTGGAAGCCTTGTTGCCATGAGTTGATTATCATATTCTATTTTAATATGGTTGGGGCTCGGGGGGCTGATGAGGAAGGATGGCTTCTCCCTTCTCATTAGATGTCTTGGTTGGGTGGAGAGCGTTGCCTTTCCCCCTTCCTTGTTGTGATCAAGATGAAAAGATGGAGAAACTAGCATGCTGCTATTTTGGAGCAAGAGGAATATAGTTTGACAGTCCCTTCTTTTTTGCAAGTTCATTATAACCCTTCCCACTTGAAGTGGATGAGTTGTATAAATAATTGCAATGTGAAGACATTTTTTTGGTAATGTAATATTGAAGATTGGAATGTGAAATGTAAAGGAGATTTATTTTACTCTCTATTTTTGGAAAAGAAATGTAAAAGATGTTACATGCGTTGTATTTTGTATTTTAGAAATCAAATGGAAAAGAGAAGATTGTAAAGTTGTATTGGAAAAGAATAAAGGATTGCATTAGTTTTCAGAACTGCATTGTGTATTGGATTTGGATTTGCTGTTAAGATTGAAATTGCTGTTTGAAAAAAGAAGAATACGTAGTAAGGAAGTATATTATTTTTGCATACTTGGAACTATATTAAAATTGAAATAAGGAATTGTAATTTTAACTTGGAATTGAATCGTTAATTAAATCTAGTAGATGTATTAGACTTGTTTAGAAACTATTCACACATTTAAATGATAACATACACATGTAGACTTAAAAGAAAAGACCACGGTTATAATCTTTACTTTGGCAATTCTATTTTTTTTATATAAAAAATGAGGAGTTCAAACTTGTACAAAGTAATAAGATATGAAACATTTAAATTCATGCTTAGTAAGTCCTAAGGAATTCAAATTGACGTTAACATTTAAGAAAGCCCCTTCAAATCTTTATAAAAACTAATTTGAAACTTGCACAGTCGTTGTCAAAAGACGGAAAATTAACAACTGCAATTCAATCGACTAAATTGAACCTTGAAACCTCTCTTAAATCCATCAAAGAATAGGTTCCCATGTCTGTTTGACATGTTGAGAAAGAAGGAATTCAAAATTGAACAAAAAAAATATAAGTTGGAAAATTTCCAGTTCACTAATTAAAACCCTGCAGATTGGTTTCTCAAAATTGACCTCTCAATCCTCATCAATTTCTAAAATTAATGACTCCTGTGTAAAGAGGGCATCGAGAGATTTTTGAAAAGTCCTTGTTTTCCCAAATTTGAGCTTCCTATCAAAAGCTACGGCCATTTGAAGTTTTACTTCAATTTGGCATTCAAAAATAAAATAAATCTAATGGCTAACTTTAATTTGTAACTTTGGAACCTCAGTGGAACGGACCAAAGATTTTAACTTGTCTTTTTGAAAATTTTCACCTTTGGAAAATTTTCCCAATTTTCCCCAGATCCCCGCTAACCAACAACCAATCACGTGCTGACACGTGGCTCGACGGATGCGCTGGAGAATTCTGAAAGTTTAACTTATAATTCTTCCCTGGAATTGTTTTTTCCTCCGCTGGCCCGCAGCCAATAAGAGGGCACTGTGTGTCCTCTTGGGGCTACGACGAAGGTGCTGTTCCCTTTTTTCCCGTAGTCATTTTGAAAATTTTTGGAAAATTTTTATCGTTATCCCCACTGGCCCATGGCCCCCACAGGCTGCCATGTGGTAGCACTAGGTGCTCACAGAGGGGGCGGCCCCTTTGTGTTTATTTTTTTTTGAATTGGAAAATTTCAGAGAAATTCCCTGCGGCGTGTAACTATGCTCTCCCCTTTTTGTCGTCGTCGGTGGCTTATTAAGCGCCACGTGTCCCCGGACGTACCCGCAGGAACGCGGACTCGCGCATCCCCTTTTTCCATTTTGTCTCATATCAGCGTAACTCACTAAATTTCCCTGCCGCTCTGCTAATCCCTTACCCTTTCCCGCTTTGCGCTAGGTCTCGAAACGTGTCCTCCAGGGACTGCAGAGGCATTGGATATTTTTTGACTTTGAGCCCGCGTATTGGGAAAAAAATTCCCTAAGCCACCCCACGAACCGCCAAACCATTCTAGGCGTTCTCCCCACCTCTTGACACGTGTTCTGTCATCACCAATCCGGCACAATGATAATTCTTCATGGGGAACTCCTCGTGCTATGATTATTTACTAATGCACAACTTTTAGTTTGGTGGATGTAATCTGGAAACACAACAACAAACATAACACAAGAATACCATAGACTATGATAAGAAGGAATGATGATAAATCTGAAATATAAGTGTAAATTATAATATCAACATGAAATTGTTACAATCTCACCCATGAGGTACTTCAAGTGTTACTGACTTCACTTGCCTTCCAACAATAACTATGGGAGAAACTTCACAATTACACCTCTTAATGGCTTCTTTAACACACCTTCAAAATGATGGCTTCCTTTACACACTTACTCATACAATATTTCTCACTACTTCCTTCTATGCTAAATGAGGGGGGTGGCCTCTCTATTTATAGAACTTCCAGGCTTATCCATCTTATCTCTAAGATAGGATAAAAAATCTACTCTGACGAATCATATTCCATACCTTAACTCTTATCTGTACATGTAAGCTTATCTTTTAAGATAAGATAAACCTTATTATTTCACATGGGTTCCACATTTTTAGACTTTTTACAAATAAAATACACAAAATATTTATGACCTCACTCCTTGTCCTTATTACCAATATAATATTTCTAATTCCTAATCATGTAGACCCTACTTCTCTACTTACCCTAACTTTGACATTTTAACATTACCAGACCACTTACGACAAATATTTACTTTTTACCACAACATTCCTATTGTACTTTTGACTATTACCGTACTATACATTATTGGTGGCGTCATACCGGCAACATCGTTATCTTTTATCGGACGCTACTACTAATTATACTTAAAAAAATCCTATTCCTAATACATACATTAATAAAATAGAAATTACGGAGGAAAATTTTAATGTCGACATCTTCCCCCTTCCTAGCTTCTACTCCGTCCTCGGAGTAGACTATTCCGGTGCTTGGAAAATATTTAACTTGTCGTGGTTGACCCATTTCGTAATGGGAGTGCCATCCAATTCCTCCAGTCGGTATGTACCATTTTCATGCATAGCTACTATTTTGTAGGGCCCCATCCATTTTGGAAGAAATTTTCTCTGACTTCTTTTTTTGTATCTAGAATCATATACTAGAACCAAGTCATTCACATGAAATGGAGACCAACGGATCTTTTGATCAAAGTATTCCTTCTACTTCATTTTCTTCTTATAGCTTGTATCCTTCGCTATTTCCCTCATTTCCTCTAGAAAATGAAGATGTACCAACCTTTCTTTTACTTGAATCACTTTCATTCATCCTTTCATTATTCATAACTCTCACAGTGGGAATATCAAACTCAATAGGAAGAATTGGATCAATGCCATGAGTCAACTGAAATGGGGATTATCTTGTTGTTGACTTTGATGTTACTCTATATGCCCACAATGCTGCATGAATCCTTTTATCCCACTTATGTACCTGCAAGGCTGCATCTTTTTCTAGAATTTGACACTACACAAAATTTGTTCGTTCCACCTGTCCATTTGGGCTTGGCTTGTATGTTGCTGCCTTCATGTGCTTAATAGAAAACTTATTGATTAGGGCTTCTACCACCTCATTAATGAAGTGGCTTCCTTGATCTGTTACAATTTCTAATGGACAACCAAATCTGGTGACAATACGTTCATATATGAACCTTGCCACTTCATCCATGGAAGCTGTTTTCAATGGCCTTTTCAACCCACTTGGTTAAATAATCTGTGGCAACTACAATATACTTATTTTGGTGTGGGTAGTTGGAAGTGGACCTATAATGTCTATTCCCCACTTTTTAAAGGGACCAAGTGGAAGAATAGGGCATAATGGAGCTGATGAAGTCTTACGGTTACCATGTGTTTGAAAAATATCACATGTCTTACAATAATTATAACAATCTCTAAAAAGAGTGGGCCAGTGATAACCTGCATCCAAGATCCTTCTTGCTGTAAGTTGTCCAGAGAAGTGTCCTCCACATGTACCATTGTGGAATTCTTCTATCAGCTCCTTCCCTTGATCACGTCCAACTGCCCTCTTGTACTGTCCATCAGGTCCTATTCGAAATAATACTCCATGCAGAATAGAATATGGATGAGCTGGCTTGAGTAATCTTCCTCTTAGTCTTTGCATTGGCACCATCAGGAAACTTGAATTCATTCAGATAATTCCAAATATCTATGTATTCACTAGGGATTGTGTCAAGGGATAACAATGTTGCATCTGAGGAAATCATCATCATCACAAGATGAACCTAAACCATCATAGGCTCGAGAGAGTGCATCTGTATTGACATGCTTCTTTCCTGGCCTATCTATAATATCAAATTCAAATTATTGTAGCAAAATTATCCATCTTGCTATCCTCCCTGATGGGTTAGGATTATTTACAATATATTTTAGAGCCTGATGATCTGTTACAACTATAAATTTTTGCCCTAGCAAGTAATTTCTAAACTTCTTTACAGCAAAAATGATAGCTAGAGCCTCTTTTTCAGTTACAGTATAATTTACCTCAGCACTACTCATTTGTCTGCTCCCAAAGTAAACTGGATGATCATTCCCATTTTCATCCTTTTGGCTTAGAGTACTTCCTAGTGCTGCATCTGAGGCATCAGTATACACAATGAATGGCTTGCTCCAATCTGGATTCTTTAAAACAGGTGAAGACACCAAGGCTTCCTTCAGTTGTTTAAAAGCTTCATGTGCCTTATTTCCTGGTTCATAAGTAACATCCTTCTTCAAGAACTGGGTTAGTGGCTGTGCAATCTTTGAGAAATTCTTGATGAACCTTCTATAGTAACCCACATGGCCTAAAAATGATCTCAACTTACTTCTATTCATAGGAAATGGTAACTCTTTGATTTTTAAAACTTTATCAGGATCAGTACCAATACCATCTTTGGATACAACATGCCTTAACAAAACACCTTTAGAACATCCAAAGACACACTTTGTAGGGTTTAATGAGGCTTGTGCTTCATCTAACCTTTGAAATGTTGTCTCCATCTGGTGCAGGTGGTCCATCTTGCTCCCATAGATGTAAAAATCATCCATAAATACTCTGATGAAGTTCCCAATGTAGGGTTCAAACACCCTATTCATCAAACGCTGGAATGTTGCCGGAGCATTACACAACCCAAAAGGCATAACTCTATAAGCAAACGTTCCCCAAGGAGTGGTGAACGTGGTCTTCAGCTGATCTTTCTCCGCTATACGAACTTGGTTGTATCCACTATATCCATCAGCAAAACTATATCACTCCTGGCCAGCTACTTCATCCAAGATCTGATCTGAGAATGGAAGAGGGTAATGATCCTTCTTTGTTGCCTTATTGAGCTTCCTATAATCAACACAAATGCGTAGCTTCCCATTCTTTTTTATTGAGATCACAATGGGAGAAACCCATTCTGAATTCTCCACAGCAAATATGAATCCTGGATCAAGCAACTTATCTATTTTCTTCTTTTATAGTCTTGGAAAAATTAGGATTCATTCTATATGGCATTTGTTTTATGGGCTTCAGCACTATCTACCAACTCAATAGAATGTTCTACCCAACTTACTTGACGGAGTTCCTTGTAATCAAAAGTGAATAGGTGTATGTACCTTCGAAAGAGCTGGAGGTAAGATTCCTTCTCACTCTTCATCACAGCATCACTAATATTTATTTGTTGGAGACGATCATCAATTTCTTCTTCAAATAATTTTATGGGTTCATGAGTCGGTGTGACTAGAAGGATATCCATGACCGAAACATCAACCTCACTTTATTCATCTTTTGTGTCCACTTCACTAGTACTAGAGTAATAAGAGGATGTCCAATCATCAGTTTCATCACTTGAATCCATAGGTTTTGTCTTATGATGCCGAGGGATCACATTTATCTTCACCCTCTCTCTACCATGTCCAAGTGTCATGAAACCTTCATTCCAACAGTTTCTTGCATGAACTCTCCTTAGCCATAGTCTTCCCAACAACATTGGGTACACAACAGTACCATTTTTCATCACCTGAAAGTCTACCACACATACAACACCCATAACAGATATTGCCACATTTGAAACTACACCTTCTGGTTTAGTTTTTCCCTTATTTAATGACCTTAACATAAGTGTTCAGGGGCGATCAATTTTTAAACCCAACATATTCATCACAGACTCAATCATTACATTAACTGTAGCACCTCCATCAACTAAGACATCATGAATTTAAATACCATTACATAATACCTCAGCTTGTGGAGCATAGGGATCCGCCTCTGCCTCTAAAATAGGGACCTCAACCTCCTTCATTCATCGAGCACTGAGTCCACTTCGTAGCTCTCGCCTCTTCTCAAAAGACATAGCCAAGAGTCGACCATATGTAATATTTGCAAGCCTTTTGGATAGATCTTCTAAGATGGAGTATGGTCCTTGTCCCTGTGAAATCAAAAAATCCTACACACCCAACTTTCTTCTCCTATGTTTCTTACTAGTTTCTCCTTTCATCTTCTTAAGATCATTTCCATCTTGGTTATCTTTTTCTTTCTTTCTTTTTGTTACAAACACATCTACTTCATTATTTACACTCTTATTAACTACATCAAAAGAATTCACAGGTGATTTTCCTTTATCATTATTTCTTATACCGGATGTAGAAGCTCTATCTGGACAATTATACTTATAATGGCCCTTTTTATAACAACCATAACATACGACTTCAGAAATATTTCTTTTTGGACCTCTATCTCCTCCCTGAGAACTAAATTCTTTTCCTTGAAGAAGATTAATAGTTAACTGGCCCATCTTCCTGAGCAGATATTCATACTCAGTAGATGTACTAGGAGAAAGATTTGTATTCACTGAGAGTGGTTGTGGATTCTGGACCAAAGGTGCCGGTGTAGGCTCTACTTTAGCAACAATTTCTTTGGGCTCCTCTTCCATGCTTTCTTCTTGCCTTCTTACAATCTCCTTTGCTTGTTCAATGGTAGCTATGCGGTCATACTTCACTCGTTGTCTGATCTATGGCTTCATCCCAAGAATGAAGTGTTTATAGAGGAGATTATCCACACCATTTATCAACCCATCCGCTAATCCTCCCTTCCGGATCTGGGCATTGAGCTTCCTCCTTAGCTCTAGAACATGAGCATGATAATCCCTTATCTTCTCCTTCTCTCCTTGGGATAGCTTTGTGATATCGATCATGAGATATGCATATTTCAGTTGTTCACCAAATTCTTCAAGAAAACTTTCAGTTAATAAATCCCATGAATTTTTCACATTATCACCTAGTGTTTTAAACCACCTAAGGGCTGAACCATCCAAAAAGGTAGGAAAAAATTCAGTCCATTGTTCCCTTCTTATGAGGCCATTACCAATGCAAGATCATTTAAACTCTTGAATGAAAGAGGAAGCATCTTCATTAGATTGGGCTGAAAGGAAACTTCCCTATTTTCAAAAGTAACTACAGTGAAATACCAAGCTACAAGCACAATCAACAAGACTTATGTGCAAAAATAATTGGAATCACTATAATAGAAAATAGAAATGACCACGGTAAACTATGGTAAAACTTGACTTACTGCGGTAAATACTAACTTTACTATGGTAAACACTATTCACAGTAAAAAGTGAAGTTACTGCGGTAAATACTATTCACGACAAAAAGTGACTTTACCATGGTAACTACTATGCACAGTAAAAACAAGGTTACCCTCCAAATTTTTTTTGACTAAGTGGGAATATCTTTCCAAAAAATCCACCAACAAGGAATGGTCCCGGCAAAGGAACCAAAATGTCATCACCAATCCGGCACTATGATAATTCTTTACCAAGAACTCCTCTTGCTATGATTATTTACTAATGCACAACTTTTAGTTTGGTGGATGGAATTTGGAAACACAACAACAAACATAACACAAGAATACCATAAACTATGATAAGAAGGAATGATGATAAATCTGAAATATAAGTGTAAATTATAATATCAACATGAAATTGTTAGAATCTCACCCATGAGGTACTTCAAGTGTTACTGACTTCACTTTCCTTCCAATAATAACTATGGGAGAAACTTCACAATTACACCTCTTAATGGCTTCTTTAACACACCTTTAAAATGATGGCTTCCTTTACACACTTATTCATACAATATTTCTCACTACTTCCTTCTATGCTAAATGAGGGGGGTGGCCTCTCTATTTATAAAACTTCCAGGCTTATCCATCTTATCTCTAAGATAGGATAAGAAATCTACTTTGACGAATCATATTCCATACCTTAACTCTTATCTGTACATGTAAGCTTATCTTTTAAGATAAGATAAACCTTATCATTTCACATGGGTTCCACATTTTTAGACTTTTTACAAATAAAATACACAAAACATTTATGACTTCACTCCTTGTCCTTATTACCAATATAATATTTCTAATTCCTAATCATGTAGACCCTGCTTCTCTACTTACCCTAACTTTGACATTTTAATATTACCGAACCACTTACGACAAATATTTATTTTTACCACAACATTCCTATTATACTTTTGACTATTACTGTATTATACATTATTGGCGGTGTCGTACCGGCAGCATTGTTATCTTCTATCGGATGCTACTACTAATTATACTTAACTACATCCTATTCCTAATACATACATTAATAAAATAGAAATTACGGAGGAAAATTTTAATGTCGACAGGTACAAGAACTTTAAACAATAACTAAACTACCAAGTGATGCACCAAAGGAATGATGAACACTTATTTTGCTAATAGACACAAACCAACAAAATTCATACAATAACCAAGCATAGATAACCAGATATGTAATGGAAGACCAGATGAAAGCAAAAAGAGACAAGAGAGGATCTAAAATCGATCACCGACATGTTTTATTGCACTGTAGATTGATACAGTCCATTACAAAAGTAGCCAAGAGGCAGAAATGTAAAGTAATTTCAAGATAGAATGCCTGAACCCCACAGATCCCTTTGCTAGAAGGAGGAGGGAGTTGCAAAACAAAGAATGTCCAACCCTTTACTATGAATCTTGCCCCCATATTTATAGATTCAAACTGAAAGAAGAAGAGAGAGAGAAGCGAGAAAATTAGGTTCAAGCCTAAGCATAGCTGTTAATGCCTCTAATGAATTTTTGATCTCTCCCCCAAATCCATATTTACTACATCAATCCTTTGTTTGGCACCTTGAAGGAAGAGGAAACGACGAAACAGATCAAATTTGATCTGGTTATTGAGGCAAAGAAGATCCTGCATTGAAAGCCTGAAGACGTTTCCTCCATTTTTCTTCACCTAACCTCCTCAAAATTAAAGTTTCAGACCTCCATAACATGGGTGAGGCTGAGATCTTTCCAATAGAATCAGATTTGCAATATTTCGAGCCTTGAGTCGAAATATATGCCCCTTCAAATTTTGTATTAGGTCCATACAGGAGGGTGGGAAAACAACTTGAAAAGTGGGTCCCCTTTTAATATGGGACACGTGGCAACCAGATTGGAACAAAAATTGAGCCTACGGGTTCACAATTTATCTTTTTCCCTTTCCTCCGATTCCCCATTTTGGCTTTGACTCGGGCCCAAATGCTAACTTTTTCCTTAGGCAGAGTTGTGGTCCATTTTGTAAATTTTACCCCTTTTGAGATAACAAGGGGCAAAGAACCAACTTTTTCCCCGATAGTCTGCTTTCCCCTGGGACACGCGGTAGTATGGCGCTCATTTGGAAACCTTTTCTTTATTCAATCCTTGAATAAGTGCCATACTGACACTTGGCATTCTCCACTTACACCTTTATACATAGCTAATTTTGAAGCCTTTTCTGTCTGCCCTTTGACTATGTTTCTCTTATGCGGGATTGTGGTTGATTCAATATTTGGCATAGGGAAAAATATGGATAACTCTAACTTCTCAAAAATCTTCATTGTTGAATGTGACACTTCAGGATAAGGATTGGGAGCAGTTCTAATGTAGGAAGGAAGACCAATTGCATTTGAGAGTCACCAATTCAAAGGAAAATATATTCTTAAACCTATCTATGAGAAAGAAATGATGGCTATTCTTCATGTTGTCAAGCAATGGAGGCCCTATCTCATGGGTAGACACTTCAAGGTAAAAGCTGATCATGATAGTCTCAAATACTTTTTAGAGCAAAGGTTATCATTTAAGGAACAAAAAAAGTGGGTAAAAAAAATGTTGGGTTATGATTTTGAAATCATATACAAAAGGGTAAAGAAAATGTAGTAGCTGATGCGTTGTCCAGAAGGGATACATCCACAGATGCCTTACTATGTGGAATGTCCATGTTGATGGTCGATTGGGTGGATGAAGCAAGATTGGAATGGAATCAAGTCAAGGATACACAATCTCTAATACAGAATATCAAGCAAGGATCTATGACATCTAACAAATTTGAGTGGAAAGGTAATGCCCTATGTTACAAGGATAGGTTATACTTGAGTAAAGATTCTGAGTTGAAGCATAAGATTCTTGCAGAGCTGCATGCCTCACATGTTGGAGGACACTCTGGGTTTCTGAAGACATATCATAGAATAAAAAGAGAATTATTTTGGGAAGGACTCAAGGGGGATGTATAAAATTTTGTATCAGAGTGTTTAATGTACCAACAGAACAAAGGGGAAACACTTAAGACACCAGATCTGTTGCAACCCTTACCAATTCCTAGCCAGAGATGGGCGGAGGTCTCCATGGATTTCATCACAGGATTTCCTTGTTCAGAGGGTAAGAATGTTATTTTCATGATTATGGATAGGCTCACAAAATATGCCCATTTTTGTGCCCTATCACATCTATTTGCAGCCACTACAATCACATCTAGTTTTTTGGAGATAGTTCAAAGTCTACATGGAACCCCAAAGATAATTATAATTGATTGTGATCCTATTTTCACAAGTAATTTTTGGACGGAATTATTTTCATGTTTGGGTACTCAGCTAGCTCACAGTTCATCTTATCATCCTCAAACTGATGGGAAAACAGAAGTGGTCACAAATTCTTAGAGGGGTATCTACGTTTTTTTGTATCAGATAAGCATGAAAGGTGGATTAAATGGCTACCACTGGCAGAATGGTGGTATAACACATATTTTCATACCTCTTCTCAAATAACCCCATTTTTAGCATTATGGTTACCATCCACCTTCTATCACTTCCTCCTTGAGGGTGCAAACTAAGGTCAGAGATGTTGAGGAACACATTCAACATCAACAACAGGTTTTGGCTAGTTTTAAGGAGAATTTAGCATTAACACAAAACATGATGAAACAATAAGCAAATCAACACTGTAGTGAAAGAGATTTTGAAATTGGTGACTAGGTTTTTGTACATCTCTAGTCTTACAAATAGATGTCCGTAAAGCAATAGAAAAGGGACAACAAACTTGCTCCTAAATATTATGGCCCTTATCAGGTTGTACAAAAAATTGGCAGTGTTGCTTATAAACTAGAGTTGCCTCCATCTTCACACATACAACCAATATTCCATGTTTCATGCCTAAAGAAGGTTATTGCACAGAAATTTGAAGCCTAGATAGAGTTACCAGAACTTGACGAGGAAGGAAGAATCATTTTGGAGCTAGACAAGATTCTGCAAACACGTACTAAGAGGCCGAGAACCAGAGACATTAAGGAATATCTAGATCAAGTGGAAGAATCTGAGCATAGAAGATGCAACCTGGGAGGATGAAGGTTTTCTGTAGTAACATCCAGGATTATTCAACGTTAAGGACAACGTTGGTTTAAAGGGGAAGGGCATGCTACGCCCTTAACCTATTGTTTGTATTAGGATATGAGTAGCTGACTTGTGGCTTACCATATCATGTTATTATATCATTTATACTTTCTCATGCTTAATAGGTCGGCCTTGGTGATGGCCATAGCATATGAATAGTATATATAAGGGATTGTAGGTAGTATTTTATTATCATTTTGGGAATTTGAGTCTTATTATATGGTTTGGAGGTTTCCCCCTCGAAGTGGAGAAGCTATTATAATTACATATTGACATTATTATTCTGAAATATTGTGTTATTTGGTGCTATATTATTGCTCATAATCTGAATTGTACTAGTAATTTCATTATAGGGTCGTAAAGGTCATCCACAAAAGGGTTGTTGAGGTCTGCTATTTAGGGTAAAGGATACGGTCTAGGAACTCAATGTGGTAAGATACAGGAACATTTAGGTGTGGTTCAGGTACATCCAAAAGACCAAAAGGTCAAGGTTTGTTTGGATAAGGGTCGCTACCAATAGGTAAGGTAAGGCTATTAGGATGAGAAAAATAGGTACCTTCATCATAAGATGTAATGGGTGAAGACATGGGAATATCCACTTAATCAATGGTGAGGTAGGTAGGTGTGGGTCGGGTAGGTAGAGGTAAAAATGGGGGAAATGGGGTAAAGGTCAAATCAGGCAAAAAGGGAAATGGTCCAGGGTCAAAGGCAGTGAAAATAAAATGTACGCACACGTATAAGTTATGGCACAATACCAAGTTTATGAACATGTAAAATCTACATCATCCAAGGTGGATAGGTTTATCCAAACAAGGTTGAAGTAATTCCGATATCTAAGTGATAGGATAGGGTGTGGAAGCACATCATAGGTTAGGTGTAGGAACGTATAGGTATGTTCTAGTACACCAAAAGGTTGGGTCATGATAAACAACATGGGAATAGGTAAGGTAAGGTCATTAGGTCAAAGAACATGGGTAACAATGTCGAAAGGTATAACGAGCACATGGGTTCACAAGTCAATTATAATGTTCTGGGTATAGGTAGTGAGGTCATGACACGGGTAGGGCTGAGGTATGAGTAAAATCAAAAGTCCCTTAATACAATTAAGGATAGTTATAGGTAATGTATGTTTGGTAGTAGGTTGTGATAAGGGTGAGTAAGGTCAACAAGGTGGTGGGAGGGGTAAATTTTAGATAGAAATGGGGGAAAGGGTGTTGACATGAGTAAAAGAGGTAACCGATGTCGGTCATGTTTAACTTGTGATAGTATAGGTAAATTAAAAATGGGTTTTCTAGGGAAAAAGTCCAATGTCGGTGTAGGTACAATCGACGATGGTTTTCTAGGGCACATGACCAATGCTGGTCTAGGTATAACTGATGCCAGTCAGGTTAGGGTGGGTTTTAAAAGGAAAAATTCATATTCTATGGATTCAATTGCACCTGTTGTCTTTGAGAAAATGACAAAGAAATTTTTGAATTTTTCACCTATCACAGAGAACAGGGTATGTTAGCAACCTATCAGAGGTGGAGAGTATTGGGTGGTGAGAGGATCTAGGTAGATGGGTCCATCAGCATAGGGTGACTGATTGTGATTGGGTGGAGGTCAGGAGGATTGGATTTGATGATTGGACATGGCAGAGGTGGGAGATGATGTTTCAGGTGGGCCACCTATGTAGCGGCCAGTTGTGCCACCACGCCAACGACACTGAGATGAGATATGATTCTATCTGATCCTGTATTTGTTATTGAAATAGGCTATTGAAATGGGGCAGGGGTGAAAATTTAGGTGTAATTTTATTATTTTGAATGTATGGGTAAAAATGAAGGTAATGAGGGGTGGAAGGTACAATGTAGGTTAAATAGGATTAGGAATGAAGCTAGGATAGGTTTAGGTAGGTTAGAGTGGAGGATTAGGTTAGATTTTGAGAATTTTTGGAAAAATTGGGGGCGGGGGGGGGGCGGGGGGGGTTAGACGTATTCAGATCTATGACAAGGTTCCTCTTTACATGTACTAGTGGGAAAAGGTCTCGAGAGATAGGAACAGGGGGCGAGGCTGATGGCACCACCACAAACATTACCTATAAGCAGGTTGAGGGATTCATTAGTTGAGGTGAGGTATTATGAGGATCAACATATGGCAGTAGTGATAGATTTCCTATACTATGGAGAGTATAGAGCACAACACACCTTGAGTGAGAGGACCAGGTCACACACCCATAGTGTGGAGAGCACAGGGGGACATCGAGCCCTGAGACAAGGTCAGGGTGAGGCCACTAGTTCATGAAGGCCAGCCGTAAGTGAGGTACTAGCAGAGATTTTGCTATGAACTGAGGGTGGGTTGGTGAGATGCTATCTAGATGTCGTACAGGGTCAGAGGAGGAGGAGGGAGATAGGTGAGAAAGAGATTGGTAGAGGATATCTAGCAGGGTGATGTTTGATAGCTGGATATGTACCTCCTATTTTTTATAGTTGTTTATTTTTTATATATACCAGCCTACGTGCTGAAGAGAGTGAGGATGTAGATGAGAGTTTATGTTATTTTTGATCATATACCGGCCTGCATGCCAAAGATGGTGAGGATATATATGAGAGTTTTTGAGATATTTAGTGTTTATTTGTATCCATGTACATATGTGTGTATACAAAGAATTTACAATTTATAGTTGATGGTACTTATAACATAAGTGGATGGTTATTGATTTTCATTTTTGTATTTATGTGTGTATGTGATGGAAACTAGGTGGATTAAACATGATGAAGTCAAGTTGGTTTAGGTATGATTGAGTCAAGTTGGTGTAGGCATGGTGGAGTCAGGTTGATTTAGGCATGGTTGAGTCAGGTTGATTTAGGAATGGTGGAGTTAGGTTGATTTAGGCATGGTTGAGTCAGGTCGATTTAGGCATGGTTGAGTCAGGTTGTATGGTTGATTGAATTTCTAATTGATTAATGTGTGCAATTACTAATGGTATGTATCATGTTAAGATGATTTATAGGAAAATGTATGATGATGTAAAAGAAATGGTAGATGTGATGAAATGAATGTGTAAATTATGATGGAAAAGATGTTTAACAATTGTTGCTTGTTTGGTTTAATTTTTGGTTATTGATATAAAAAGGAAACTAACTAGGGTAGAATGTGAATAGGAAATGGAAAGGAGGAATCAGTTAGGGTAGAGAGTGGCTGAGCTAACATCCAAGGGCTCCATGCCCTTCAAGTAGTGCCTACATAGTCCCGACGAAAAGGGACCTCATGCCAATGTAGTTCTCCCATAAGCTAGGGAAGATTATGATGAAGTAGAAGAATGGTTTGGTAAGTGTTAAGCATGGTTGAATGTAGGTCATACGCATGATTGAGTGTAGGTCATAGACATGGCTAAATGTAGGTCATAGGCATGATTGAGTGTAGGTCACATGCATGGTTGAATGTAGGTCATAGGCATGATTGAGTGGTTGTTTAAATATAGGTGTCGATGAGATGGTCCTGTATAGGATAATCAATAAGTAATGAGGAAGTATAATGGTAAAAGGTGGTAAAAGAGCCTCTTAATTGATAAGAACCCTAATGAGTCAACCATACCTAAGAGGGGCTTATGAACATAAGACCCTAAAGGAATTGCATAATGGACCATTCTAAGGGTGAAGAAAGTTACATGATCATCAAATGTCACATTTGGCGGCAAGTCCCTTGAGTAGATGAGGGGATTAGGCTAAAAGGAAAGGAGGCAAAAATAGATAGTTTAGTGTAACTTAGTGTATGATATACATGTATTTTCTTAACAAGAAACCCAGGATAAAAAATAGACAAGTCCATGACGAAAATTTCATCTTTTTCTTCATTTGTTTGTTTTTAATAGACTGATCAATGTGGGAAGTATATATGGGATGAGTATATTATCTCCTTGAGGTCTTCGTGAAGCTGATCGATGTGGGAAGCTTTTGGATATTCTTATTTAATTTATGAAATAACTATAATATAACTGTCCTTCAAGGGAGAAATCTATTTATAGCGATGGAATTAGAGTGAAGAGATGTCCCTTTCGAGGGAGTCATCTTTCGCTGGAAGTTTGAATCAAGGAGTTGAATCCCTTTTTGTTTTTGGATGTTTAAGTCATGGAAAAGACTATAGAGGAAGGGTAGGATTCTTGTTTGGATTGAAAAAATAATAATCACATAGTAGGTTAATTATGAAAGGGGGTGGTTTTGAGTGATGAATGACCATGGGATTCCATCTAGTGGAGAAGACAAAAAAATTATCCATGAGAATCATGCTATGAGTTGAGCCATGGTACTCATATTAAAGACAAGTCTAAAATGGTGATGGGTAATCACATGATTCTTGTTTAGTCCCGAATCCTCAAAAATGGGTAATATGGAAGGTGAACAACACTCAAGGGATGAGCAGTGATCAAGAGATAGAAAGTGATATATGACTTGATATAAATAATAAAATGGTCGAAGATGCAAGGCATTGAAGGATCAGGTTTGGGTTTACCTTCAAGTGAAGACAAAGATAAGCACCTGATCCATAGGCATGGGTAACAATATAGGGTCCAAGCCAATTAGGAGAAAATTTTCCCCATTTACTTTTCTCCTCTTTAGTTACATGTTGATTTTACTTCAGGATGAGGTTGCCAACCTGAAAGGTTCATTCGTGAACATTTGTCATAGGCACGTTTGATATGTTTTTGGTAAATTTGGAGATGGTCAAGAGCATTAAGATGAAGTTCATCTAATAACTCAAGTTACACCAAATGATCTTGGTGAAAGTCATCGTCGTTGAGCATGTCTTGTAGTGAGATGCAAAGAGATGGAATCTGGACTTCGAGAGGTAAGACATCCTCGGTACCATAGACTAGAGAAAATGTGGGTGTGGCAATAGTCGAAGTGTGAATACTAGTGTGATAAGCCCACAAGGTGAAAGGAATGTGTGTATGCCAATCCTTCCCAGTATCATTGACTACTTTCATAAGAATTTTTTTCAAGGTTTTATTGGTTAATTCAGCTTGGCCATTGGTTTATGGGTAATAAGGTGATGAGAAAACTGAGTTGGATGCCAAAAAGCATCGCATAGTTTGCGTAGGGTTTTGTTTTTGAATTGCTTTCCATTATCAGTGATGAGGTGGTGAGGAACACCAAAGTGACAAATGATGTGATGGTTGATGAATTCACATATTTTCTTAGCTTTTTTAGAAATGAGGGGAATGGCTTCTACCCATTTAGTGTAATATTCAGTAGTGGTTATGATCCATTGGTGGCATTGTGAAGAATGGGGATTGATCTCACCGATAAGATCCAAACCCCATTGAGAGAAAGGCCAAAGGTCTCATGTGACCTGTAAGGCATGACTAGGTGTGTGATGGAGATTAGCATGTTGTTGGCATTTCACACAATGTTTGACATAATCACAAGAATCACGGTTTAGGGTTGGCCAATAATAGCCAAGGTGAAGAATGTGTTTTGTGATAGCTAAACCACTAAAGTGACCTCCAAAAATTCCATCATGGACTTCCTTAATGGTGTAGGGAATTTCAGAACTTGTAAGGCATTGTAAGAGAATACCATCAAAGCCACGCTTATAAATAAGACCACCCATGATGACATAATGAGAGACACTTTTAAGAAAGGCACGTTGTCATTATGAGTGAGATTGGTGGGTAGAATGGAAAGGGAAAGATAGTCTGCATATTTGCTTATACCAAAGGTCACGTGGGTCAGGTGCAACGGTTCCGATGGAGTAGACCTCATGAGGTAAATAAGAGGGTGATTGTAGCCTTTGTATTGTGACAAATATTTTAGAGTCAGCGGGTGAAGCAGGTATTTGAGAAGCCAAGAAGGCCATGGTATCCATAAATTTATTGGTAGAACGTGGGGTGGTTTGAAGTGTGTAACGGTCAAAGGTGGTCAAAAGTATGTCTACGTGATGCTTATACTTTTGAAGTATCTCATTACGACACTGGTATATACCATTGACTTGGTTTATGACCAACTGAGAATCACCAAAGATATTGATTGACTTAACATCTAAGGCATAAGCAGCCTGGAGACCCAATATGAGTGCTTCATATTCAACAATATTATTTGTACAATCAAAATTGAGTTTGAAAGACAAAGGCATAGGTTCACCATCAAGAGGAATGAGGATAACACCAGCCCCACCCCCACATTGACACTTGGAGCCATCGAAGAAGAGTGTCATTTGGTAAGTGGGTTCATCTAGGGAGAGGGTAGCTATATACTCATCTGGGAAATCAAAGTTAGAGGGTTGATTCCCAAAGAAAGAGGTGCGTCAGCTAGTTGGTCAGCAATAGCCTGGCCCTTGATGGAATTTTGATGAATGAATTTGAGGTCAAGGTTGGCAAGAAGCATAAGCCAATGTGTGACATGTTTGATGTTGATAGGGTTTGGCATACATATAGTGTAAGGGGTCAGTATTAGTAATGATGAAGGTTTTGTGGTTGAGTAGGTAATGGTGGAGTTTGGTGGTGATGAAAACTAAGGCTAAGAAGAGTTTTTTTTGACATGGGTATATCTAGTTTTGTAGTCCAGAAGGGTACGACTTATGTAATAAACCACTTTCTCTCTGGTGTTGCTCATCGTGATGAGTGAGCATGGCACCTAAAGAATGGTCAGTGGTGGAAATATATAGGTAAAAGGGTTGGTCATCCTTAGGAGGAATGAGCACTGGTGGTTGAAGAAGGTATTGTTTTAAGGCTTCAAAGGCTTTATGGCATTCATCATCCCATTTGAATGAAACATGTCTTTCTTGAGAAGATGATGAAATGGTTGACAACAGTTGGAAAGCTGTGAGATAAAATGATGAATGGATTGTAACTTACCTTGTAGGATTCAAAGTTGATGGAGATTAGTAGGTGGAGGCATTTCTAGAATAGCCTTGACTTTAGCAGGATCAACTTCTATGCCACGCAAAGAAATGATGAAACCCAGGAGTTTTCCTGAAAGTACCACAAAGATGCACTTCTTTGGTTGAAGATGAACACAATACTTGATGAGGCGGTCAAAGATGACCTTAAGGATGGGTAGGTGTTCGGTTCGATGTTTGGATTTGGCAAGAATATCATCTACGTAATCTTCCAATATGTGATGCATGATGTCATGGAAGATGTAAGTCATGGCTCACTGATATGTAGCACCAGCATTTTTAAGGCCAAAAGGCATGACTCGATAGTAGAAGGTCCCCCAAGGGGTGATGAAGGTAGTCTTGTGTTGATCTTCTGGAGCTAGTAATATTTGATTGTAGCTTGAGAAACTATCCATGAGTGATAGCATTTCATGGCCAGCGGTGAGATCAACTAGTTGGTCAATTCCTGGTAGGGGAAATCATCTTTGGGACAAGCTAGGTTGAGGTCACAGAAGTCTGTGCAAATGCAGAGTCCCCCTATCACCTTTGTGATAGGAATGATGTTAGAAATCCATTGGGGATAGTCAATGGGTAGGATGAAGGAAACTGAGAGAAGGCATTGAAGCTCTTCTTTGACCAGAAGAGCAATGCGAGGATGCATTTTCCGTAACTTTTGTTTGATGGGTTTGGCATTAGGAATGGTTATGATATTGTGGACCATGATTTTTGGGTCAATACCGGGCATATCGGCATAGGACCAGAAAAAGCGTTGCTATGGTCCCGAAGGAAAGAGGTAAAAGCTTCTTGTTCAGTAGCATCTAAAGATTGGCCTATCTTTAGAATGTGTGGGTCATCCTGAGTGTTAATGTTGATTTCAATGGTTGATTCATTTCAACATGGTTTGTGTCTCAGAAGGTAATGACCAGTGAATATAAGAATCTTCCACACCAAGGTAGGTGAGGATGGACTCATCGTCCTGACATTGAACAACATTAATAGAAGGTGTATCATCATCGATCATGTCAGGATATAGGAATGGGAGAGAAGAGGGAGCCTCACCATCGCGTTGATAGGTCAGAGGTCCCAGGGAAATTGTGTTTACAAAAAAAAAAGTTAGGAGGAATAGATTCAGGATCTATGGACTCTGTGGGTGAAGATGGTGAATGTGGGTGAATGAGGTGGGGAAGGTTTTTCTTCCTTAATGAGGTCGACGTGAGCCTTCTTGGGAGGTGGTGCATCAAATCCAATGCCACTACGGTCATTGTGTTTACGAGTGGTACAGGAAATGATAGTATGGTGGCCTATGTTGTAAAAACCAAAGCCAAATCCTTTCCATGTGCACCGGTGAAGGAAAGTGTGAGCGAAGCGGTGGTTAGTGAGGGAGTGTAGGTCAGATGAAAATGGTTATGTTTGGGATGGAGTTTTCAGGTTTATAAGTGGCAATATCAAGTCCCCCATACATTAGATTAGTGCGAAGGTGGGGAGGACCATAAGGAAAACCTCACCTATGCGGTAGTCATAACTGGGGTGCTGACGCAGGTTTCCATACTCTTGTGGAGTGAGGAAGGTGTTGATGTTGTATAGGTGGTACTCTCCCCAGAGTGAGGCATTGAAAACACCTTCTAAGGGATCAATAGTCGATATGTGGGTAGTGGGATAGACAACTTGCTAGATGATGGGGAAACAGGTGAATCAGTGGTAGAGGCTGTGGTACATAGTAGGGATAACAAGGTTAGATGTGTGAGAGGTGGTGGCAAGTCTTGGTGGATGGGGCTTGTAGGATGAAGGTGAAGTAGGGGTAATGACAGATGCCTTGACTAGTATAAAGTACATCATTGGGAGTAGTATATCATGTTACAGGTCTTGAAAGGTGATGGGTTCATTGGGATGGTGTAATTATGTCCTTCATGTTCAAATTTGAGGCAGCGGTGTAAAGTCAAAGGGACACAACCCATGGACAGATCCAAGGTTGGCCAAAACAATATTATACTGGAAATCCCCTTCTAGGACATAGAAATAGTTTTGGGATAGTGCGGGGACCCATGCAGACATGGAGAATGATGGTACCCAGGGTAGAGGTCATGGCATCATTGAAGGAGCACAACATAATTGGGTTACCATGCATGCAATTGGTAGGTATATCGCATTTGGTTGTATGCATGGGAGGAGATGATGTTAATACTAGCACCACCACTGATCATAATCACATCGTATGTGTATATTATCGATAAAGAATATAGAGATGAAAAGAGTCCAAGGGTCGGGGTCATCAGACTTGAAGGGAGTGATCTCTTCATCTGAAAAAATGAAGGGTGAACTACTTGGCTAAGAGTAGGTGGAGGTGTAGAGGAAGGTGACAACTTAGTGAGAGAGGCTACGTGATGAGGGGTAATGATGGAGGCTATGAGCGTGGGGTCATTTGGTAAAACCTAATAGATTGAAGGACCTCCATGAGGGCTTGATGATGTGACTCAGAGGTTTGGATGAGGTCATATAAAGACATTTTGAGGAAGGATTGGTGCAATTGTTTTAGCATTGTGTGATGTGTGACCCCATCAGAAATAGGATATGCAGGACCTCGAATGGTGACTTTGGGTTGTGGGTGTAGATGGTATGTTGGGTATAGGAGTGGGTTGATGGGCTAGTCACCTTTTCTTTTCCTTTGCATTTCAGAAGTGGGTAAAATTGAAATGCTAATTTCATGGGAGGTGGATTGAGCGTTATCAAAAGTTATTAACAACATAAGGGGAAAAAACCCTAGTGGTGGATACGATCCTTGTGAAAAGTAAGGTATTGGAATTTGGGTGAGGTTTGACCAAGATACAAACCATGTTGATCTTCAATTTTAAAAGGATAAAAGGGTTGTGGTGGAGATACAGGCACTGAGTGAGGAATGGATGCAAGATTTGGGGAGATTCATGGGGTCATCAAGAAGTCATCATCATAAAAAATTGTCAAGCTCAGGACAGAAAAATTTGGATCAAGGACAGTTTTTCAAGGCCTTACAATTTTCAACATCATGTCCTGACACATGATGATAACACAAATCTTGGTCTCATCAAACCCTTTTGGTTTGGGTTTGAGTCAAGATTGTAAGTCAAAGTGGTGGTAATGTGATGACGAACCAAAAGTTTTCTAAGAGATTGGTTAAGATCTTAGCGTAGGACCCTTGCTAATGGATCACAATGGGAGGTGAGTGTGGGTTTGGGTACCATGCACAAGGTGTGGTTGATTGTGGAAGAAAGGATTTACTTTGAGGGGGAATGGGTTGGTCCACTAGTTTGGTATGTGGAAGTAGTCTTAGGTCTTGGTGAGCATCTAGATTTAAAGGTATAAAGAAAATCAAAAGCCCATATTTGCATAAAAAATTAAGCGATCTGGTTTGACTAATTAACAAAGGGTATGAAATTCTATAAGATCTTTAGGTAACATCCTCTTAGGTAAATCAAGATAATGGGAGTACACATGTATAGGGAAGAGGAAGAAGGTGGAAGATTGGTTTACAGGCCACAGGTGGTAAGTAAGTTACTTTTGCAGACTATATTTTCCTTGGATAAACAAGGTTGGTGATGGCTTAAAATTACCATTAATCTTTCTACCTGGAAATCGAGGTAGAAAATTCCACTTTGATTCCCTCTCCTTATATTTTCCTCTAATATCTAAAACATATTATCTCCGGAACAGGTAGTGGTTTATAGGTGGTAAGAAACTCACAGGTAATATGCACCTTTTGGATTAGATTGGGTTGTTTAGAGGACCTTGTGACTCAAGGTGAATATTGCATCGGTCTTAGTTTTCTAGTGGAAATAGGTTTCTTCTAACTTGGCCAATGCATTAATGAATTTAGGTTCCTAACTTTAATGTGAATGTGAATATTACATTTCCACTAAGAGACATTAGTTATGAGAGCCTACCTCCAAAGGTCGGGGGCTTCCTTTTAGGGGGCATTGGAAAACAAAGTTCATTAGTGAGGTCATTGGGAAGCTTTTGGCAAAATCTAATTTGACGGGTGGGTGAGTTGGTCTCTGGATGTCAAAAGGCCACAACTCCAAGGTAGTGATTTTCCAGGGAACCATGTAACCACTGTGGTAGAAGTATGATTTTTGATTTGGGTAATGATAGAGATGTTTCACAAACTAGTCATGGTTGTGTTTTCTTGGAAACCACACTAACCACTGATAATAACATTTTTCGCTAACAACTAGAAATCCCCATCTATTTACATTCAAAACTTTTGGAAAGTTTCTAAATGCAATTTGATACACTGGAGAACGATGGGTTGAGCGAAGTAGAATGGTGTCCCCAAAGTAAGGCATTATCAACATAACTAGGTGATTACCATGCATAAAATGGTAGTGGCAAAATGGGCATCGTGGCCACTTGTTTGCAACATGGCGAGAAATGTTATTCCTTCACCATTAGTAAATCATAACTCTGGCATCATGACTCTGATGCTAAGAGATCAATGAGAAATATTCTGAGGATCATGAAAATTCTCAAAGATTGTGAGTTTTTGATAAAGCGATCTCCTCAAAATAATGAGAGATTTATATTTTGACCTACTAGGTGGAATAATAAAAGCAGGATCATGTATCTCTTATGATTGCTAGTGAGAGAGGTCACTAACGACTTTTTAGTAATTTAGGGAGACAAACGTTATAATATGGTCCAGGTGTAATTTATGGTAAAACCTGAGAAATAGTTTGGGAGTAATCTCATATGGAAGTTTCCCATAATGACAAATAGAATCTCTAAGGTTTAAGGGAGTTTGGGCTAAGATGAGGTCATATAAAACAAGGGAGGATTGGTGCAATTGTTTTATCATTGTGTGATGTCAGACCCCATCAAAAATAGGATGTTGGGACCTCAAATGGTGACTTTAGGTGTGGGTGCCAATGGTATGTTGAGTATAGGGTTTGTTGATGGGATCTTAACTTTTCGGAATGGATTTTTGAATAGGGACAGGTAGACAATTGAACCATTTATATTGGGAGGTGGATGCATTTGGGTGTAAGTCCAATAAAATTTAAATGGGACATGAAATGAAAAATTTTGGGGGTGAAGATAAGAGCCTAAATGTAAATGGTGATGGACACATTACATGGTGATGAGCTTACATGATATATGTAAGAAGTTTATTCATTTTCGGTGACCACAATGGAAATGGGGATCAGGATCAATATTATCCAGTGTCAAAATTTATAGAGTGGAATCTGGGTAAGGACATAATTGGAAAAGAGCTATTTTAAATGAAAATCATAAATATTCCACCAAGGTTCTACATCATGTCCATGACTTTGGTTGTTTCTTCAACAAACTCACATCGTGTAATGACACATATGGTAGGAAAATTTTAGTTTCGTCAAACCCTTTTGGTTTGTTTGAGCATGCTCATAAGGTCTAAGAGGTGGTAATGTGATGACAGAGGTTTCAAGGATTTTGGCTAACAAATCTTGCATATATTAGGACCCTGCTAATAGATCACAATGGGATTAGTGTCTTACTGGAATACAGGTGTGACCGATTGTAAAATGAATTTACATTTAAATAGTTGGTCCACTAGTTTGGTATTGGTGAGTCATTTATCTTGGGCATATTCTTGGGTCACTTCATGGTAGAAGAGAGCGATTGATAAGAATTTGGTTGGTTTAACTACCTTTATTGGAGGGAAAATCGGATTCTTAGCTTTAGGTTGTACTTTCTTGGGTAAAGGTGACATGGGATATGGAGATAGAGGGAAAATTAGATGGTGGAAGAGGGTGGGTTACCACTCAAATCTAACCGAGTTGCAGTGGAGGTGGTTGGTAGAGGTTGGGTAGAAGGTGTGAGTGGAAGAGAGGAGAGTGTCATGGGTAGTGAAGAAGTTATGGAAGGTAGTGGTGGTATGGGTGGTAAGAAGGTTACAGGTGATGGCAGGGGTTGTGTGGATCACTTGGGTATATTAGAGACTCGTGATGAGGAGGTGAGATGTTGTGTTCTTGGTTTACCAATGGAAGAAGGTTTTTTGGCCAGGGTTGAGGGGTGAGGTCCTAGGATGGATGGAAGGGTGAAGGTGACAACGGTGTGGTAGGTGAGGTTGGTGTATGAGGCCTAGAAGGTTGGGTCTTCCTTTTAGGGAGGGGAATAATTTTAGTGTTGGTTTGGGAAGATGTGGCTAAATCTAATTTGATGGGTGGGTGAGTAAGGTTTGATGTCATCACATGACCCCTAAGGTAGTGATGGGTTTAGGTAAGGGAGATGATATAAGGTGTGGGTATAGCGTGTGTTTGGGTATAGGCATGTGTTGGGTTGTGGCATGTTGGGTTGTGGGATGACATAGAAGGTGTTCTAATAGTCATGGTTGTGTTTGGTTTGGACTACTTGAAACACTTTTGGATAGATTGTGGAGGTGTCGGTGAGTGACAAGCTACATTTGGGTTGAAGCATAGAAGTAGAAGATCCCCAAAGTAAGGCTCTATCAACATAGTCCAGGTGATTAGCCAAGCATGAAAATAGGTACTGATTTGTAAGCGGGGCCGATGTGGATTGAGTAGCAATCCCTGTAAAATGTGTTTGAGAAATAGGGAAATGGCTAGCTTCAGACTCTGTGGGTAAGAGAGCTGAAAGCATATTCAACAGGATCTTGGAGGTCAATGGAGAATGGTCATCTAAAGGAAATGGTGTTTCTACAGGATCCTCTATGGGTAGAGGAGATGATGGGAAAGATGAGGTGGACTCTCCTTGTGATGGTGTAGGGAGTGGACATGTGTCCCCTATGAGTAGGAGAGGTGCTACTGATGACTTCTCGGTAATTTGAGGGGCCAGAGGTAGGAGTGCTAATTATGGGCTCTTCATGGGTGAAGGAGAAAATGAAGGGGGTTCCTCTGTGGGTGGAGGAGTAGATGAAATAGGTTCCTGTGTAGGTAGGGGAGTTCAGGCTAAGATTTCATCTATGGAAGGAACAGGGGAAATTGGGAAGCAACTGGTATATCATCTGAAAATAGCGTGGACCTCACAGACATTGCTATCATTGGTTGAAGTGTCACCAGTTTGGTTGGAAGATGGGGCATGATTAGGGAATTTTTTAAAAGATATGTAGGTTTTGGTTAGCGGGTGCATTTGGGTTATCCAAGACTAGATCTCTGTTGTCTAACATTTCTTGGATGATATTCTTGAAGGTGATGTAGTTACCATTGCTATGACCTTTTACATGATGATAGTTGCAAAAGTCATGTTCTTTATACCACGTGGGCATTGGGTGATCAGGGTCAAAACCAGTGTGTGGTTTTATAGGTGGAAGGGTAATAACACCAACCTTAATAATCTTTTCCAAAATAGAAGAATAAGGTTCCCCTATTGGGGTATACTTTTCATTGTTCTCATTTGAACTTGAAAGTTTGGACGAGAGAGAGATTAGAAGAAGGTTTGGCTTGGTTTGATGGGTGAGAGGGTCCAGCCTTGAGAACTATGATGTTGGCAGATCCTTTGGGTTTTGAATAGTTGTTCTGGGGTTTCAAATATAAAGAAGCATCATTTGATTTGAACGTGATGTTCTTGTTACGTAGCTGAATTTTCTTCTCTTCGATAGCACGAATCTCCAATTTTCATGCCATGGTGAATGCCTCGTCAAAGGTGCGGAAGGTCTGCACCTGCAGGGTTGGTGAAATGTGTCTAGCACAAGCCTGAGTAAAAAACTCTATGAGCTCAGTTTGAGGTAATTGAAATGTGAGCTGGTTAATTAGGTTGTGCCAATGAGTGACAAAGTCAGTGATAGACTCATCGTCATACTGTCGTGTGGAGTAAAGATCAGTCATGGTGACTTTCTTAACAATGTTGATTGAGAAGTGGTCTAAGAAGGCTTGGGCTACTTGATTAAATGAGTAGATGGAATGTCTGGGTAGCCCACTGTACCAGTCTAATGCAAGTCCTGTCAGGGACATCAGGAAGGTCGTAGGAGTAAAGTGTCATCATGGGCGATCAGGTAACACCCATGTTTGAAAGACCACAAATGTTGTTGCGGGTCTTCTTTACTATTGAAGCGGTTGAATTTTGGCATTTCCCAATGTACAGGGTATGGGTGAATAGGAATGGATGGATGAATGGGCTCATTATAGATTTCATCGTAGGTGAGAGAATTGCGTGAGCTAGAAACTGATGCTTCTAATGTCTGCATCCTTTTCCATCATTAATTTGATGAGGTCATTGGTAGGTTGTGATAGAAGGGTGCCTCCTGTGGCGTAAGAGGGATGGTGCTGAACATGTGATGTGGGTGGCATTCCAGTGTATGGTGGTGCCAAATAGGAAGGTTGAGAATAGGGGACTGACATAGAGGGCATATACCCAGAATGAATGATGAATGAGATAGGGGGTTGTTGATAATATGTATATGTAGGTGGGGTAGTCGTAGTGACTTCTAGTAGCGATTGGGGGAAGAGACTACGGGATGGAGAGGAAAAGATTCTGGAATGGGGTAGGGGTCACTGACACCACGGGTGGTTGTGTTGCAATTGGTATCTGTGAGATAATGGGTGTGGATGGGGTTATGGTCTGGGTGGTCAATGAAGGAATAAAAGATACTACAGGTGTGACTGATGTTGCAGATGCAGTGGTCATAGTGGGTATGAGGCCTAACTACATGAAACCACTGGGGGTAAAGCATGTGAAGGTAACACTGCATTAGTAGGGGTTGATGCAGAAGTGGGGATAAGGGTAGGAGATATGGATACGGGCATTCCATATATCAATTGATCTGAGGAATCCCAGGTGGAAGAGTGGGAAAGGTAGAACTGTAAGGCTTGCGGGATTCTGATCAAGGAGTCATGTGCAAACTCCTCGTCACCTATGGCAATGGTGGTAGGCAGGGTTGGATCCATGGGTGATAGGAAAAGGGTGGTGAAGGACTAGGTGGGAGTGGTTGATGACTAGCATGGAATATAAGAGTGTTAGCTTGGTTGTGAGTCAACACCATGTGAATGAATGTATATCAGGTGATTGTATCCTGCAGATGACACAGAAAGTAATAGGAATGAGAAAAATAGGTGTTTATAGGTGGATTTGGGTAATGTATAAGTTGAGAATCATCACAGGGTAACCTGACGCTAGTTAAGGATGACTGATGACGGTTCAGGGGTAACCAAGGTCGGTTACTATGAGAAAAGAAGAATTTTACCAAACGAGGCAAAAAAAACTGATGAATGTTAGATAGGTAAGTTGTATGATGACCGTTTATCAGAATACAGAGAGTACAAAGACTCAGAAAAACTCTAAACAGTAAAGAAGATGAAATAGTGTCCCTTGGGAAAGTTAACCAAAAGGATAGAGAACCAATGGTGGTTAGGTAGAACCGATGACAATGAGGTGTAAACTGATGCCGATGGATAAAACGATGCCGGTTACTGTGAAAATTTGAGAAATGCAAGAAAATAGATTGTTGTGAACTGAGATCAGATGAACGATCAACCTAGAAGTCTGGAGATGATATGATGAGGTCCTGACACACTCAGAAGAAGTCAGAATACTCCAACTGTGATTGTGGAGTGTGCAAGGAAAAAGAAAGGAAAATGGAGAAACGTATCCTCACACCTCAAAACACACGTCAATCAAATGCTAAAAACACGTATCCAACAAGTGATTTTAATGTGTTGAGCTTATGCTATTTAGAAGACTGACTCATGAATTTAGAGTAGAGTTTTTGGTGAGGAAGGCTTCCTATGAAGAAGGATATCTAAAAGGAGAGGTTTTAGGTTATGTTATGGTGGGGGTGGGTACATCCTCTGAGGTAATGACTAGACAGAAGTAACCAGCTGGGTGCCCACTGTCAATCCACTAATCGTGTGATCGTTGACAGCTTCTTCCAGGTGAGATGTTGTTTAAGAAGATGTGTATTTTTCAATTGTGTGCAGTTTGGCTAGAAGAAGAGAGAGAGAATGCTTTTCTATGATTCTTTGTGTCAACCATCAGTTGGGCATGACTTCCAGCATATAGGTTTCCCTCATTTTAATGTGAGCTAAATGTAACATACAAGGATGAAATGCAACTAATTTTAAACCCAAATCGACAAATTACATTCGATGAAGCAAATGATGAACATGTAGGAACGTGCTCTTTTCACTACTTATGTGAATGCAAGAAAGAAGAAATGGTTTGTTTTTAAGCACCAAAAAATAGATGTTGTTTTAGACAATTAGAAGAAGAGAGTATTACTAGGGAAAGAGATTTAGTGTGAAGTACATTTAGAAAGTAAACAAACACACCATCTTTACCTAGGAATGAAGAAAAATGCAAGGAACCCTGGATGGGTCCCACCGGGCATGCCAAAATGTTTCACCATTTTCTTTACATTATTGAGATGAAACAGATAAGGGTAAGGGCCAAGGAGGAATACCTATTACTGTTGGTTTGGAGGTTGATGCATGCGCATTCTGACTTCTCGATCTGATGCTAACTGTGAGAGCTTCCTTTTGGCTAGGAGGAACTACCTGAAATAGAAAACAAGACCACCAAAGAAGAGTTAAACAATATATGATAGTGGACTGCCTAGCGTATGTGCTAGATCTGGGAAGTGTGATACTCCCTAGAAGGCTATCAATCCACTATTTTTATAAAACAAATATGAAATAACTGAAATGCATACATAAATGAATCTAGTGCTAGTATCCTGATTTGGGTACCTCAGATCACTATCAAGTGTCGATCCTAATTAAATACTAAAACTATGTGGGTCAAGGTCTTTAGGTCAGGTTATAGGTTGGTCAGGTGGTCTGTAGTCATAGAACATGGTCTTAACAGGGTTGGGTGAGGTGTTTGGGTTGTTTTTAATAAGTGGGTGGTTGTTGGTTTACATAGTATTGGAAAACATAGAGACCGACGTCGGTCGAGGTATGACCGATCATGGTTAGGTAGAACCGATGATGGTTATGGGTAACCGATGTCGGTAGAGGTGAAGATGATAAGATTCACTAAGATTTGCTAATGGGGTTTGAGCTGAGGTTAGGTAGAGATGACATAGGGCATAATAACGAGGTATATGGGGATCTTATGAACACTCAAAAATATATAGAGGTCAGGTATGGGTGTTTCTATGGTGTGGGTGGAGGAATGGTTGGGTTTACAGGAAAGTAAATGGTAGGGGAATAAGGGTGCAAGTGGAAACTAATAACAACAATAGAAGAACCTAACAGATTGAAGTGGAAATAGATGATGTAGGTAAAAAGGTGTACTTACTGGTGTTGCAGGTCCAATGGCTATGTGGTGGTGGTGATTGGTTGGTGGGATGGAGCTTGGTGCAATAGTGATGCTTCCCAGAATGTCACCATGAGTGCTAATACTTCTGGATCTGTCCTGGTGCTGGCTATGGATGTTTGTAGGTATGAAAAGCTCTAGTTCTTGCTTGCATGTAGTTCTCTCCTCCTCATCTCCTTGATATTCGGAATGTGCCAACCCAAAAACAAGGTTGCCAAGGTGAATAAATGGTAACCGACGATGGTTCTTGGTTGACCGGCGTCGGTTTCAGGATGACCGACATTGGTTAAGGTGGGATTCCCTAGGTTTACTAAAAATGGCAGATCTAGCATCATTTGGGTCAGGTTCGTTCCTTTATCTGTGGATTAGAATGGATGTTATGTTTTTATGAGTGGAGAAGGTGGTTAGAGGAATAATAGGCCTTGATTTTTCGGGTTGGACCAAGTCTTATTCATTTATGGAAACATGCTATGAATAGGTCTATGGTGAGGTGTCTAGGTGAGGTGTCCATTCATTTAATTAAAGTAATTAAATTAATAATGGAGTGAGGATGGGTATTAATTTAATTATAAATAATTAAATTAATGTTAATGTAGGGTATAAGGATCATGGTTAGGTGAATGTGTTTAAGTTGGTTATTCGAAAGGGGACCAAGGGGAGTGTATTTTGGTGTCTACAATACGAGAAAGGGAAAAAATGGAGGATGAATAAGTCCTGAGAAAATCAAGCGTGCACTATTAAACTTCCCTAAGCAGTCATATATGCTGGGAAGACAGACATAACAAACAAAAAAGAAAGGTTGTTGATGAAAGAAGATAACAAGATGATTCACATGTTAATAAGCATTGAAGTATGATGTTTTGGAGCATAGCTCCCAATTTTTAGTTATTTTACGTTAGACACTATTTTTGGGTTTTGTGTTACGTTTTGGAAATTTCTAGGTTTTCTGAATTCTTTTAGGGTTTTCTAGTTTTTTTATGTTTTTGGGATTTTCTAGGTTATATGAAACTAGGTACAAAAAGAAAAATGCACCTAGATGCCTAGGGCCGAATTAAAGGCTGGGAGCGCCTTAGGCAATAGTTTGTGTGGACGCCCTCCTCACAAATTTAGTTAATATATTTTTTCCATAAAGTAAATAATTAAAACATGTTTATATTCTTTTATTTTTAAATTTTCATCATGGTCATAATTAAATAATAATAAAAATATATTAATAAATTATCACATAAGGATGAAAAATATTTCATGGATGGAAAACATTAATCGTAACGGATGCTCAGAATGCAAAAAAATCAATATTTTATACAAGGCTTCTTACAAGTCTAATTTAGCCATATCAAGTAGGCGACAAGAACTCTATCCTGAAATAAATCTCCATTTATTTGCAAAGAAAAAAAACGTTTATGTAGCTCCCATGGTTTTGTGAAGAGTCATGTTCGGACTAGGCCTACAAATTCCTCCATAACAAAATAATAGAATTTTTCCCCAAAAAATGAAGAATAGAAAATAAAATACTTTTTTCCTTCAATTATAATCACCTCTACTAGATACACCAATGACATTATAAAAAATACATTAACTTTTTTCTAGAACAAACTACACACCTACATAATCTAGAGCTACAACAGAGAATGAGTAATAATACCAACAAAATCATACGTGCTTATAAATATGTGATATTTTCTTTTACTTGCAAAAATATTTAAATTTTTTTTATGTGTATGCATGAAATTTATGTTACTATACAATAATATCTGTAAATAGGTTGACCAATATTAAATCTTCAGATACATTATTTTAAAGTTAAGTTCTAAAATTAATTGACAAAAAGGAAATTTTTAGATTCATGCGCTCCTTGATTGCTGGCACCCTAGGCAACTGCCTAGTTTGCCTAAGGCTTAATCCCCCTCTGAAGATGCCCCAAATGAGAGGTGAGAATATACAAGAGTAGATTCCCACACAAACAATAACAAGACAAGCTAGATCAAGGCGAAGAGGGATAAGTTCAACACAATGTCAAACTCAAGCCATGGAAAAGCTAGGAAGGAGTGGTCATGCCCTTAAGTATGAGGTACTTGTGAACAATAGAACCCTCCCATGATGTTAGAAACTAGTTTTCACCAATGGACTTTCCCAAAGTGCCACAATTTCATGGTTTTGACCATTAGACAAACTTATTTATCTTTACTATTTTTTAATTTTTGATGTTTTTGATTTTTTGATGAATCTAAGTTTAGGTGTAGAAGTGTTTATGGTGCATGAAATTCATGGGATCCTAAAGCTCTAGACCATCAGGATGAGAATTCTTATAATCTCTTGAATCAAATTTGGCCACCACAATGTATGGCCCTAAACCAGTTAGACTCAGAATTTCTTTTCTTTTCAAGTTCCTTGGTAATATTGTATTGGTTTTCTTTAAGAACAATATCTCAAAATTTAAATTCAAGAGAGATTATGTGTTTGTTGTAGCTAGTATATATTTGATTATGATACACTTTAAGGTGATCCAAGGCATAGATGCACTTTTCCTTGAGAAAATCTACCTCTGCAAGCATAGTCACTCTATAATCCTCTTCATTATCTAGTTAGTATTTCATGGATATATGCAAATAGGGAGGCTCGATATTTAAGGGGATAATAGCTTTAGTGCAAAAAATAAGTGGGAATGTATCAGATCTTGTAGGTGTGTCAATGAAAGTATGGTAAGCCCATAAGGTAGGATGGATATGGAGGTACCAATTATGACCTATTTTACTTACCAACTTCTCCATAATATGAACAAGTGTTTTGTTAGTGGCCTCAACTTTCCCATTACCTTAAGGATAATTGGGGGTAGACCAATTTTGACATATTTTAAAGTGTTGACGAAGGGTATTCACTTGCTTGTTTTAAAAAGAATAACCATTGTTAGAGACAATATCAGAAGGAATTGCATAATGGAAAATGATGTGGTTCATGATAAATTTAGATATATGAGCACCAATATCATAGGTGAGAGGGACAATATCCACCCAATTAGTAAAGTATTCAATTATGGCGATGATATGCTTATGGCCATTAGTATAAGTAGGTGTAAGCTTTCTTATAAGATCGAGCCCCCCTTTGGAAAATGACCAAGGTGTAGTGATAGGTTGTAAGGATTGATAATGCACATGGATCAAGTTGTCATGTTTTTGACACAAGACACATTTCCATACATATAGACAACAATATGTTTCCATATTAGGCCAATAATAACCAACACGTAGAAGTTTTTTTCTAGAACTATGCAGCTAGTATGAGCACCACAAATGCCTTTGTGTACCTATTTGGTAGCTTGGATAACCTTTTCTGAATTCAAACATCGTAACTAGGTCCCATCATAGCCTCGATTATAGAGAGTGCCCCCAAGGAGTGTATAACACGTTATTCATTTAATAAGGGTTTGTTCTTGTGAGTGGGAAATTTCAGATGGAAAGGTACCATCTTGTAAGTAATTGTAAATGTCTATGTACTAGGAGGAAGAGGGACCAAAAAATTTACATACCAAACATGATTCGGGTATGTCATAAGAAGGTACTATAAGATGTTCAATAGGGAACTAGACATCACTACTATTTAGAGGTAGGTGAAAAGAGATCCAATGGTCTCCATGGCATCTACTGACTTATTTTGAATATGTGGGATTTGTTGGAAGGTGATTTTAACAAAGTATTCCTTCATATTTTTTACCATACATTTGTAGGGAATTAAATTTTCATATTTAACATTGTACTCATCATTAACCTGTTTGATAACTAGCTATGAGTCGTGTATGACCAAAAATTGTTTGATACTCCATTTAATAATGAATTTGAGACCAACAATAATGGATTCATATTCTGCAATATTATTGGTCTAAGGAAAACCAATCCTAAAATCTTGCGGGATAAGATCCTCATTAGGCGTAATAAGAATGACTCTTGCATTAGAGCCACGAAAAGTGAATGACCCATCAAAGTAGATTTTTCATGTAGTGGATTATTTAACAAATAAGACAAATGCATCATGCAATTCAAAACTCAATGGATCAATTCCTGGTAATGGTGATTCTCAAGTTGATCGACGAACACTTGTCCTTTCACTACTTTTTGATTGACATATTCAATGTCAAACTCACTAATTAATATGATCTAGTTAGCCACTCTCCCGTTAAGTACGGGCTTATATATGAGATACTTAAGCATGTCAAATTCGGATATGATCTTGATCTTGTTATTAAACAGGTAATGATGGGGATTTTGGAAAGGAAAAAGAACATCTAAGAATGCCTTCTCAATATGCAGATAATTTATCTTATATGATATTGAGGTGCAACTAAGATAATAGATGGGTCTATCTTTATGTTGTGCATCATATTGTGTTAAGAGCGTGCCCAAAGAAAATTGAGTAGCTGAAATGTATAGTAGAAGGGGTTCACCTGGGGTAGGTGGTATTAAAACATGTGGATTGGACAAGTATTGTTTCAATTATGAAAAGACGTGTTGGCATTCCAGACCCCAATGGAAATCAACATCCTTTTTAGGGAGGTGGGTGAAGGACTTGCACTTATCATCAAGTTGGGAAATGAACTTTTGAATAGCTTGGATTTCTCCCTGTAAGTTGTAAAACTACTTAAGGTTTGTAGGAGGAGGCATTTTAGTGATTGCTATAACCTTCACCAGATCCAATATAATTCCACTTATGGAAATAATGAATCCTAATAATTTTCCCCGATATAACACCAAACTCACATTTCTTTGGGTTTAACCCGAATTTATACTCTTGAAGCCACTCAAAGATACAACATAGGATCGATGGGTATTCTGCTCTTGTTTTGGACTTTCCTAGAATGTCATCCACATAATCTTCTACTATGTCATGCAACATATCATGAAATATAAAAGTCATGACACACTGATATGTAGATCTTGCATTCTTAATGCCAAAGGGCATGAACTGATAACATAAATTTCCCCAAGGAGTGGTAAAATAAGTTGTATGTTGGTCCTCTTTAGCTATTTTGATTTTATTATAGCCATAAAATCCATCCACGAGGGATAAAATTTCATCACCAGTAGTAGAATTGAAAATCATGTCGATATTAGGAAGAGGAAAATCATCTTTAGGACATGCCATGTTGATGTCCTTGAAATATTTACAAATCCTGATTCCAACTAGTTTCTTATAAACAAGCACAAAATTGGAGGTCCAATATGAATAGTAAATAGGTTTAATAAATCATACTGCTAGTACTTTCTCAAGCTCTTTTTTGACTAGGAGAGCTATATGTGGATGCATTTTATGCACTTTTTGTTTTATTGGCTTGCCTGATTCGTGAACAACTACATTGTGTGAAACCAAAGAAGGATCTAAACCTGACATGTTTGCATAAGACCTGTGTGCATGTGTTGTTTTTAAACTAATGCTAACTGTGAGTAAAAGACTAACACCTAAATAGTCTTAATTAGCAAGAATTAAACAACATACTAAGCACCATCATGATAAGAATTAAACAAGGGTTAGATGCTAAACATTCATTAATACAAAAATTTGAACCTAACAATGTTTAAACATCTAAAAATCCTCTATTCTCTAACAACATATAAATGAAGGAACCTAGGCAGGCTTCATGGCTATAAAAAATGGTTGTGCTTAATGTTCCAAGAACCTAGGAATGAGGGCTAGTCAAAGTTGGGCTACAAGATCCTTTTGACACCTCCCATATGACATAAGCACTTTAAGAAAGAGACTTAACTCTTCAAGATGATGAACTCTCAAGAAAACAAAAGGCAAGCTCTTAGTCTCTTTGCTATATGCTTTGCATTTGCTCTGTCAAGAAGTTTATGTGTAGGTATAAAGGTAGAAGGAGGGCTCCTTATATAGCCCAATGGATAAAGGAAACACTTCATCCCTTTGCACGTGGGATAAAGGTAAAAAATGATTAGGAATGGATAAGGTTGCTTTATTAAAGGTAACCTTACTTTAGAAGGGTTTAATTTATGCTTAGCAAGTCATGGGAGTTGGGGGATGTTTTAATTAATCAAAGGTGATTAACTAATAGGTAGATGTAAGCTTATAAAAACTAATGAGAGGAATATTAGTATGATTTAGGCTATTAGAAGGGGATTAAATCAATCAAATATTGATTTATTAGTTAAATGAAGTGAAAGGCTAATTAATTAATAATAATTAATTAGTCTTGATAAAAGGGGTAAATAATTAACGGAAGGTCGTTAATTAGGTTGTTAGCTGGATAGGCGACTTAATCAATTAGTGTATTGTAATTAATTAATGACAATAAGAGGGAATATGAGCGCTTTTGATGATATGTCATCGAATTTGCTGGAAAGGAGATAATTAGTGCAATATAAGTATTTATATTGCTTGGGTGTAAGTACAGGTGTCTACAAGACCAAACAAAACACATCAACAAATTATCTGAGGAACATAGTAAATTTTTTCTATTCATGTGGATTAAGGGAAGCTCCTAGCTTGAAAATATAAGGTTTTTCCTCTATACCAATGTTGATATCATTGGTTTCTTCAACCAATAACTTAGAACCGTCTTCGATATGCATAAGATTTGGAGGGAGATTGAGTTCTTTCGCTATTGGCACCTCAATGAGATTTTCACCAACATATGGTCACTTATATAATCCATTTTTAATTTTTCACATTGTTGGTCTGCAAGTGCCTCAAAGGTTTTCACTATGGGATTTGGAATTTTTATTTTTATATTTTTTTAAAGATAATTTTGTGTCTTTTTATTTTGTTATACCATAGAACCCAGCCTCCTCCCTGAAGCATGTGTATGTATCAAGGTTGATGGAGAATCCATTTTTTATCATCCCTAATGTGGATGCCATCACATAGCCCCATGAAATCTACGATTTATTTCTCATTTTGAAACAAATTGATCAGTATGTGTTTTTGTTGGTCCCAATCAATTAGGGAAGGGTATATATAATCAAGTTTAGTGGTGGAAGGGGATTAGGTTAAAATGGAAGCATCAAAAAAATAGATTTGTGGAGGCAAGGTCTTCATAGAGACTACAAGGGGACCCTAATTTGCTATCATATTAAGAAGAGATATCTTTGTGCTCAGAAGAGGTAGTGTCAACTTCTATAGGTGGTGCAACATAAGGATCTATACTAAGAACCAACATCATATTTTTCCATCTTCTCATGTGCCGAAAGAGGTTCCCACACACCTTGTTCATGTAATCCACACCCATAACCTTGGTATCCCATGACATTCATCATCCTATTAGGGATAACATATTTTGGGGATTGATAACAAGAGGCCATATTCTCATTAGGTGATTGAGATGTGTAAGTGATATCCAAATGCTCATATGCTAAGATGCCTGTAGCTATGAATTTTTTGAGACTGCAAGGATTATGATTTTATTGTGGCCAAAATTTTGTCCTGCCACGTGTTTTTTGGGGAAAAGGATAGATTCGACACAAGGAGGGTTTTTTGGAGTTTGTTCTCTCTACAACTGGTGTTAAGGATTTTCAATTATATTCCGACATGGAAAAATGGGATACAAAGGTGGATGCACCTATTGCATTATACTGAAGTGTATCATGATGGAAATGAGAGGAAAGAGCTTTTGATTCAAGCTCAACATCCAATTCTATAGAAGGGAAATCATAATATTTTTGGTAGTGGCCAACCAATGCTTTACAATGGGTGAAAGGTTATGGGTCACGAATAATTTTGAGATCCTGTCCTTGATAATACAATTTGATACATTGATGGAAGGTAGAGGGAACGCCATGCATGGCATGAATCCATGGGCAACTGAGGCGAATATTGTAAGGGAGATCCAAATCAATGACATGGAATCCAGTTTTGTGTGTCATATGCCCAACTTACATAGGTAGAGTGATGGTTCCTACCGACTTCCTGTTCGCATTATCATAAGCCTTAATGGTGATGACATTAGGCTCCAGGTTTGTATTCGTATGTCCCAATTATTTAACAAGATTTAGAGTGCATATTTTTAAACCAGATCCATTGTCTACAAAAACCATTTTGACCTTCTTACGGGTAATTATCTCTTCTATGTATAAGGGTAAATTGTGGACGTAACTATCCATTAATAGCTAGTTTTGGCTAAAATCATTTTTTTTGGATGGGGTGATTTACGTAACCAAGGATTGGAACTACGAAGCGTCAATATCCATAAAAAATATTGACTTCTTAGAGGGTCTTATAGAGGATGTGTTTATGAAAAATAAATATCTTAAGAAGATCGAAGACAAAAATCTTGGTGGTTGTCTTCTTGCGTTTCTATAAGAGATTATAGTGACTATCCAAAGGAGTGGATAGAGGGGGTCCTAGGAAAATTGTATAAGTGTGTCATGTTGTAATGAAACACTCTTAAGGATTGATTTTGATAGTAGTAATATGGTTGATGATGGGGTGGATATAGCCAATAAGGGAGTCAAATGGGTGTGATGTCTTAGCAGAAACATGGTTGGTATTTTACCCTTATGAGGATTGACCTTGATCCGGATTTGATTTTGATTGTTTATGTTTGGGAAAAGGTTCCTTGTATATTCCCAACTGATTATTTGGGTTCTTTCACATCAAGCTCTATGTATCCTTGATCTAGGAGATCCTGAATATATTTATTTTGATTAAGATAAATATAAAATATATGCCTAATTTGAATGCTATTACAACAATGAATGAATAACAAATAAGTACAATGATAAATACCCAAACAAGTAAGCAATAAATAAGGAAAAAGTAATGTACAAAGAGAGGGTAATAAGCCTTAGTTGACTCATAGAGTTATGGAGAATGCACATAGTTGGAAAACTAGAAAAGATGAAGCACTGACCGTCGCAATGGAGCTTGTAAAAATGCATATCTAGAGGAGGAGGATGGAAAGGGGCAACTAGAGAGGGAAAGGGGCACCCGTGGGTACTCTAGACCTGTTTCTGGGCACTTGGGTCTATGGAAAGTCTAAAAAAACATCCTCTAAGGTGCCACAAGGTGTTTGCCTTTAGTCACCTTTGATCACTCCGAGGTCGCTGAAAATGTGCAATGAAGAATGAACCTATAAAACTCTTAAATAAACATCAAATCCTAAAAAATAAATATGTAGAATGAGGGGTTAGACTGTCCTCAGATGTCACAATGGTGAAATTACAAATGAGCATTGTACTACATCTTAGATCCAATGTAGTTCTCTCTCTCTCTGTGTGTGTGTGTGTGTGTGTGTGTGTGTGTGTGTGTGTGTGTGTGTGTTTGGATTTGTGCCCTAGGTTGCTCTTGTGCGTGTCACACTTGGATAGTGAGAAAATAGATGGATGTAGAATGTAATAAATATGTGCATGAAATAGAATGAAATTCCCTCCTATGAAGTGTGATGTTGAAAAATAGACCTTGTGTCCCTTATGATGGACCTTAGGTGGTGATAGCTAATGCTTAGTGCTTGGTCCCTTATTATGATCACATAACTTTAAATTTATATAATTCCCTTGCTTGAATTTCATAATTAACCTTGAAAAGGCCGATTAATAAAAATATAAGATGCTCAAACGACTAGAAAGGATCCAAAAAGTGTGAGTAAAGTACAAAGAGGACAGGGGCGCCCATAGGGGACGAGGGTGCTTGATGTTGACGTCCTGGTTAGGCACTAGTGTCCAGGATGACAAAATGCCAAAGAGTAAAAATTTAGACTAGGAAAGTAAGGGCTATAAGACTGAAAGTAGCAATATAAAGAAAAGAAAGGTGGAAAAAGACATGGGTTAATTAGTAATTTTATTACTTAGGAATAATATGAATAGTAGTATGTAATCAAGACTAGATAGTTACCCAAAGTATGTGATTTTGTGTCTACATATTTAGCTTTATACATCAATCTGTCCTATGACCTTTTACATGATGATATTCACAATATTCATGGTATTTGTACCATGACAGTTTAGGTGCATCATCCTCGAAAGGTTTGGTGTTAGGGAATTTGACCATATTGGTTGAATCAAGTTGTATAAGAATTGATGATAGGGAATTAGTAAGTGGAGTATACTCCCTATGTTTGGTTTATAGTTTAAATGGTCCCCATGTGAGTTTTAGTTGTGGGTTGTTATAGACTGCTTGTATGTGTTTGGAATCAGTAATTCCATCACCTACAACATTTTTGTTTTTCTTAAAAAAATTAGATATTTCCATAGGTTTAAAGCCATAATATTTTTGAAAAGATTTTAGAACCCCTTTTACTAATAAGGACTTTGAAAAATTTGACCACCTTTTTAAATGACCTTTTTAAAGGTACCTACTAAATGTATTTGCAAGTGGGAGGAAATTTTGGGATGTAAATTTCACACAGAAATACTCACTAGTTTTTTCTATGAAATGGAATAAGGGAAGCAACTAGCTAACCCCTGCCATCACTATAGGAAAGAGTAAACGTTCTCATTGTTACAGTTTTTAGCATTACACAAGTCTAACATAGTAATATCACTTTCCATATTGAATGAGAAATGGAAAATAAATATTTCAGATAGGTCCATAAAATTAGAGATAGAACCTTTCGGGAGATGAAGAAATCATTCAAGTGCCTAGCCTCTAAGACTCCGTGGGAACAAATGAATAAGATAAATATCCCTGTATGCAAGTTATTAGCATATTGATTAAGCTAAAATGTAAATAGATGAGCCCGATTTGAATGATATAACAACAGTAAATGAATAATACTGAAATATAGAAAACATGCTCAATCAACTAAGCAAAAAATAATGAAACCCTAATATGCAAAGAAGGGTAAAATTCTTTAGCTAATTCATCATGTTATGGAAAGTGCACAAAGCTAGAAAGAAGAGAAACATCAAGCATTGATCGTTGCATTAGAGTTCACAAAATTGTAGATGTGGAGAATATGACTGAACTGGGGTGCTTGAAGAGGGATAGGGGTGCTCTTTGGTGTCCTATGCCTTTTTTTGGGTGCTTGGGTTTGCATAAAAGATCAGAAACTTGAATTCTCAGGGTTGCAAGATGCTCGTTGATGTTTATATTTTGTCACTACAAATTCGCACAATGATCGCTAAGGTTGCTGGAAACCTGTAATAAATAATAGACTTGCAAAACCCTCAAATAAACATCAAATCATAAAAAAGAAAGATACAAAATGAGGGGTCAGAATGTCCTTAGTTTCCACAATGGTGGACTTAGAACCAAGCATTGCACTACATCTCAGACCCAATGTAGTTCTATGTATGTGTGTGCGGAATTGTGCCCTAGGTTGCTCTTGTGCGTGTCGTACTTGGAATAATGAGAAAGTAACTAGATGCAGAATGTAGTTAATGTGTGAATGGATAGAATGAACTTCCCTCCTATCAAGTGTGATGCATAAAACATGCCCTTGTGTCCCTTATCATGCAATGAAGATCTTAGGTGCCTTGATGGATGCAACCTTAGGTGGTGATAGATAGTGCTTAGTGCTTGGTCCCTTATTATGATCAGATAACTTTATATTTATATGATTCCTTCACTTAAATTTCATAACTAACCCCGAAAAGGTTGTATACCAAAAAGATAAGATGCTCAAATGACTAGAAAGGACCCAAAAAGTGAGAGTAAAGTATAAAGGGCACATGAGCACCCAAAGGGGACAAGGGTTCCTGACACTAGTGTCCTGGATGAGCGCTAATGTCCAAGATGGCTAATGGAAAAGAGTAAAAAGACAGACTGAGAAAGTAAGGGTATAATATTGAAAGTAACAAGATAAAGCAAAGGAAGGTGGCCAAAGACATGGGTTGATTACGTAATTTTCTTATTTAGGAATCATGTGAATAGTAGTATGTGATCAAGACTAGATTATTACCCAAAGTGAGTGATTGTGTGTCTACACATACCATGAAGAAGTCTTTTACGTGATCTCTAGGGTCACCCTTACCACAATATTTATTAAATTTTGGGCAATGAAAACTAGGTAGGAAGGGAGTATGTAACATTTCTCGATCAAAGGGGTAGGGATACATTTATTCAAGCTGATATTTCTTATTGTGTTTGCTACTATTTTCATGTAAGCCAATGAGCATATATTTCATAGACTACCATTCTTGGTAAAATATTTGGTTGTATGATGGTGTAGAGGGTATATGGGCATGGTTTTATTTAGAGACTCCACATCCATAGTTCTCCGTATAGTGTGTTGCATATGTCACTTTGGGTTTCTCCGTATGAGTAACTTTGTATTTTTCCATGTGGACGTGAGAAGCCAAACTCGCCAATTGGAGACTAAGTGCTTGAATTTGTTGTTGAACTGTCATGTATTCATTGTGCAATGTAGGTTGGGGTTCTTCGCCCTCTATTTTGGTTTCATAATTTATTTTGACAAAAGGTATGCAGTTTATAGTTTTAGTCTTGTTGGAGGGTATATGCGCAAAAAATTCATCATTAGGACCTTATGGTTGTGCCGACGTATAGGCGTATCTTGGATCTAATATTTCTTCAACATTTTTGTAAGGTGGAGGCTTTGTTCATTCTTCCCCTCTAACTATACTATTTAGAAAGGCCAGATCAAAATCGGAGGGGATTTGAGCACTTAATTCGATTAGGTGAAGCAAGACTTGATATTTGTTTTGATATAAAAAGTTATCCACTTGGGCTGAATTGTGTTCAAAGATGTCATGTGGTGTTTCTTATTCTCCTCCACTATGATCAACAAACTCCTTCTCATCAAATGACTATTCTATAGGATCTAGAAGGAAGGGATTAGGTTTATGTCTTCTGTATTCTAACCAGGTTATAGGTGTCGTGAATACTTATAAATCATGAAGGCATTTATGTATTGAATGTGTTTGTATCTGGGGACATTATAGGTTTATTCAAACAACGTAGTAATTGTAAACCAAACATTTTGTGAACATTTTGATGCTTGTGCGAGTCCTCAAAAGGAATCTAGTTAAAAATAGGTAGCGTAACGACTGCAAAATGGATATTTTCCAAGTTTAATATGTTTGATGAGGTTTATTAAGGAAATCTAGGAAAAATTTAGTTGGGTAATGATTGCAAATGGTCATTTTCCTATTTTTTTGGATGTGAAAATGTTTCTAAGGAAAACTTTACATTTTTTTGGCAGCATAATAATGAAATTCTAATAATCAACCAAGTTTTGAAAACAAATTTAAATGTGAAGGTCAAAATGGCTGGTCAATTTTTGGTAGAGTTTCAAGTTGTTAAATTTGATAAATGAAGCCAAAATGTGGATGAAATAATATGATTTTTATATGAAAAACACACAGTTTAACTCAGATAGTTCTTTGCCTTATTTAGTCACTAAATCGAGGTTTTAACTCCGATAGAGTTTCACCTTGTGCGTTTTGGTGTAAAAAATAAAGTTTCAAGTGTGACATAGTAACATGTTTTGTTGTTTACAATCACAATTTTGGGAAGAAGTCAATCAAATAACAACCCACCCCTTTTGTTCATCTAGCTAGGATAAACAAGTTGCTAGGGAATCTTTGATATACCTTTCAGTACGTGAGGCACAAGTCCGTAAAATTAGGAAATGCTATCTAAGACATGGTTTGAAGGGTCAAATCCCCCTCCCCTTCACTCCAGTCGTTTTAGTAGAGCTTGCTTAAAAACTACAACTATTTCCTATGGGATCCAATCTAGGGCTCGGGTATTGGAGGAAAAATATCCCCTTACTTTATAGGAGCCAAACAAAACTGAACCCCTACTTAGCCAAAAATGACATATCTTCCCACAAATTTATATATCCCACTGTCACATGGGCTTTGTCCAAAGGTAATGATGTCCTAACCACCAAACCATACTAAAATAGAAAAGCATCAAAACTATTTTTGATTTCCAATATTACCTTTCGGTGCATGGAAAGAGCATACACAGTTAAGATGAGGTCTAATAAAGAAGCCAAAGATGTTCAAGGGAAAAAAAATACCATTGTAAAATGGTTAAAGCAAGGTTAATATGATATATAATGCTTTAGCAAGAAACCTAGATGGTTAAGGAAACTATTAACCAAATAATTTTAACCTTTATCAAGCAACCTACATGTTTAGCAAGATGATTGATCCCAAAATACTATGCCAATCATGAAATAAAATGTGATTCTGTACGTGTAAAAAGTAACCAAAGTGTGAAGTAAAATAAAAAATAATGATGTGCACACAACTTGGTCTTTTTTTGTTAAAATCAATTTGTTTTTTTTAGCAATTTTTCTTTAGCAAGTGAATATGAAAACCTATGCAGCAAAATTAGTACTTTAACAACAAAATTAGCTCAAAAAAATCCAAGTGACGAATAAGTGAGACAGTTAAAAACTAAGCTCTTTGCTGCGAGGCTACTAACAACGACAATGATGCCGCTGCAAGTTCTCATGAAGCCACTAAATTTTTGGCGATGCCACTAATATACATGACAAATTCGTTAATATAAGAGAGGCTGCCATCCTATAGAATGAGGTCCCTAAAATTGAGTGAGGCCGCCAATGAACAAAGAAAAATAGATGAATAGAATGACCATTTTTCTTTTTAGAGAACTTACCTTGATTTTACGCTATGAATTTCATTTTTGATGCAGATTTACCCTTTCCAGTCACCTAAAAGTTATTTCTAGCTCACTAAGTGTTTGATAACAATACCTTCAAGCCTAAAACACATAATAAGTACACATAGTTTAATCAAAAGGTGCATATAAATGCAAGTAAGTGTGAAATTTTGACAAAACAAAAGTGAAAGAATCAGATTCAAAATGATAGAAAAATTCAAGAAAATGATAAGTCCTTTTCAACAGAGTGAGGCCACTGTAGGGTATATCAAACCGTTGACAACAAGTTAAGGCCGCCATAGAACTGAGAAAAATGGCTAATATGATCAAAACTTGCCACAAACAAAACAATGAAACCGCTATTGCAAGTCAAAACCTCTAGTAATCACGTAGAAACCATTGAAAAAAATCAGAAAAATACACAAGGCAAGGCCAACATGGGATAAAATGATGTCACTAGCTATGTAGGTGAGGCCGCTAAAAAACTAGGGCGAGGTTGCTGAAAGCTTCAAAACTAAAAATATGAGTTAAAAAACATAAAATTTTGCTTGACAATATCAAATTTTGGTATAACTTCACATCTTTATTACTTGCAAACATGACTCAATGCTACCAAATACCAACAAACATAAAAAAGAACATGGAAAATTTGAACAAATTGAAAGAACTTGAAGGAAAGAGGTATGCAAAAATTAAACAAAATTCACATTAGAAAAAGGGGTCTCCCACCAGACATGCCATATGTATGCATGTTAAGAAATCATAGACTAATTAATAAAGGAATTAACACCAAGTAAATCCTAGCCTAATTCCTTAAAACAAATACATCAAGATAAAACATGCAAAGAATGTAAGTAACTTGTACAAAACATTAAAAAAGAAGAATTCAAACCTCATTTCGTTGAGTAGATGTGTTTTGTATATATAGATGTTTCCTTTTAAGCCAAACGTAAGTCACACATGATCAAGGATGCTTGATAAAAGGAAGAGATATCCTCAAAATGGCACAAAAGCCATGTTTGAATCTTCTCTTACTACTTTTATCAAGTAACGAGGTTTCTCAATTTGGCAAGCCTTCCAATAATATAAATAATGTCTTGAGTAATGAGTATCAATGTCTTTCAAGGACATGGTGTAGATTAGTAAGAACATGTACTAGGGTTCATTTTAAGACCCTCCCTCCGAAAAATTATCATAGAATGGGTGGCAAATCTCTGAAATGGACTTTTGAAATGATGACGAATCTATGAAAAAGTAATTCACGGAAAAGGTGAATTTTGTAGGATACTTTTTTTGACAGTTTCGTATGGCTGGATGGGTGTTGGTTGTCTGTGTTGGATGGTTGTCGGTTGATCTAGGTTGGATGACCATCTCTTATTTTCCGTACAACCTTGGTTAGACGATCATCCATTGTCTATCGTCCAACTTGGGTTGGACGACCGTCCATTGTCTGTCATCTAACTTGGGTTGGACGACTGTCCATTGTCTGTCATCTAACTTGGGTTGGACGGCCGTCCATTGTTTGTCATCTAACCCAGGTTGGACAATAGACAATGGACGACCATCTAACCCAAGATGGACATCCAACCACTCTTTGTTGGATATCAGTATTAAACGGGTGTCCATTTCCATTGGACGGTCTTCTAGCGAGACGACCGTCACCTGCGCATTAGACGGAATCCATTGGTCATTCGTCCAACCTTGTTGGCTTGCCATCTGACCTATGTTGGATGGCCATCCCAATGACTTTGAACGAATTTCCATCCCATGTATCATGTGCTGTTAAGACAATCGTCTCTTCAGAAATAGATAGCCGTCTCCCCTAGAAACATACATATAAAATGTGGCTTTCGGGGGTGCTGCCCCCGAACCCTTTTCGGGGCGCACGACCCCCAGACCCTGCAAGAGGGGAACCCCCCTTGCAACCCCTAGGCTATGGATTATACCTCAACGAATATTTGCACATTTTGATTAAAACCTTGGCGAAATACATGCATACGTTCATTTTTCACTATAAATATTAAGCGAACTGACCCATACAAATAACTTGTCGGCTGAAATTTTAGGCGAACTGGGCAGCAACCAACTGCTAAAAATTTTCCATTTTCAATTTCCAAAATCCCTAATATTTGTGAGTTTACAAAAATTCGCTACTAAAATTTTCGTTGGAATGTACTAGGTTGACTTTATAGCTTTCCACTTTAAGAAAAAACACAACTTATAGTGAATGTGGGATAATGGAGATGTAGAATTATGAGTGGATAAACACGTTTAAAAGAGATTAATGACCCATGGGAGGTAGGGAAGGTTTATTTAATCAATTGAGATTACTTAATTGACCGTATTTAACTTGTAGAAGCTATTTGGAGATAATACAAGGGGAATGTAGTAGAATTAGAGGGGTTAGAGAGTGAGATTTAATTAATAAAAGGGTTTATTAATTAAATATAAGAGTGCGAAAGGGTAATTAATTAATAATGAGTAATTAATTAATTAAAAGAGGATTTTAACTAACGATACGACGTTAATTTGCATCCAAGGTAGCAAAAATTAGCTAATTAGAAGGTCACTGATTATAGTGAAATGACGGGAAGAAGAAAAATAGTGCAATTTTAGTAGTAAATTTTCATGGTGGAAATTAGGTGTTTACACCCTTATAGGAAATAAATCAAGACTTTATAATGATTTTGTTTAAGTTTTTTTGTAACAATATTTAATCCAAAACAATAGTAAATTATGGATAAACATTAGTAAACTCTAAAATAGAGATTTTAACTGGTTTCTTGTGTTGTATGATAACTTGCCATTTCTTGTAAACTAGATTTCTATCTTAACTCCTAGATGGATGAAGGGGTTTATTTATTTATACTCGTGGGACTGTACGATGAATATACATGGTTTTAAAAATCTATATTTGACTAATACATATATGTAGTCATGTTGAGATAGTTGCATATGAATAGAAAATACATATCTCATGTGTGTGTAAACCTTGAGATACGAGGCTACTTGTAGTTAGTCTAAAAATACTTTGGCCAAAGTAGTGTAACTGCTTTTATCTCTCTTTGTTCGTGCTTTCCTATAACTACATGTTATTTGAAACCATTTGATAATAGAGTTCCTTGTTCATTTTGATTCATTATGAGTAAATGGTTCTCTATTTTTGATCTAAAAAGGGAAATGAAGGGAGATCCTTCATGGTATGTGGTTGGAGGATAAAATGTCTCGATGATACTCTTCCTTAGCTGCACCGATCTACATCATATACATGGAGACAATAGATTAAACTAGTTAGTTTAATATTATGTCATTCTACGAGACATGCTTGTTGTCCGATCTACTTTTCATATGATTATGGAAATGTGTAATTGTGAATTGTGAACTTAGGAAATTGAATCTATTAGCATTGTAAACACTTGATTTTAGTGATTATGTAAACAACAGTTGGCTATCCTACTTACTGAATTAAGAAATAAAGTTCTCAAATTTTCCTAATAGTTAAAACTATCATTTGATGCATCATGCTTTATTATTAATTGCTTTTGTGTACCATTTTACTATGTTGAGTAAGAGTACATTTAAGGGAAATATTATATTGGATTTGTAATAGTAATATTTTTTTTACATTTTTCCACTTTGTTGTCCCAAAAATTTTAAATTGCCCAAAATTACAAAAAAAATCGAAACTTTTCATGCCAATTAGCTGACCCATACTATTTTGCGAAGCCATTGTCTTCCAACTTCTCCAATGACCCCTTCGTCCAACCTTGTAATGTCATATGATCACATTCACGTCATCGTCATCGTTATCCGTCACCTTACATATGCTCTCACTCCTCCCAAATCATAGTTCTCTAATTAAAATGAATGATTTTACTTTAATTATTTAAAATTAATTAATTAATGATATTAGTTTGATTGATATTACTAATTAATTGATGTTGAATAATTAAATTAAATTATTAATTTTTTGTAACTAATTTAAATTTAAATTAATATTATTAAATTAATTTTATTAATTAAATTCCGCATTTAATTATAAAATTAAGGACGTTAATTTGATTAAAGACTTTAATTAATTGTTTTAATTAATTAAACTTTAAATGGAAAGTGAAGTGGGAGTTCAGGTGTCTTTCCAATTGCGGGCTACAGTGCGGGCTACAGTGCGCGAGGGACAGTGCGGGCTACAGTGCGCGAGGGTTACAGTGCGCGGGACAGTGAGTTTGAAGGCTGCGGGACAGTGCGCGAGGGTTACAACGCGGGCTGCGGGCTGCGGGTTGCGGGGCAGTGCGGGCTGCGGGCCAGGGATACAGTGTGGGCTAGGGTTTCAGTGCGGGCCAGTGAATGCGGGCTGGGTACAGTGCGGGCCAGGGATACAGTGCGGGCCAGGGAGGTGGGCCAGGGCTGCGAGCTAGGGACAGGTGGATATAAAAGGGGAAAGGACTGCGGGCCAGGGCCAGGGTTATAGATAAGCCAGTTTCTCAGTTTCCCAGGTAGATGCACCAAACCTTATCACTCTTCGCAATATTCTTTAATATTTTCTGTCAAATCTAGTTTCAACAAGACATGCAAACCATGGTTAAGCATGAGGGTTTCAAAGACAACCCAAGTATGGCAACACAAGGATCTATTATCTCAGAAACTCATACAGCAATAGAAAACAAAATTTGGGGAAAGGCAGAAGTCTTCCAAAATCATATAGCGGGTATAGCTAAAAAGTTGGTATATGTGAATGCAAAACAATACAAAGGGATTTTACGGCGTAGGCAAGCTAAAAAACTAAGAAGAAACCAGAAGAAAAACCTCACTTTGATTCTACCAAAGGCAATAAACAACAAAGAGAATTTTGTTTTCAAAGAACATAAAATAGAAGAAAAACAACCAAATCAGAAAGATAATAAAAAGGAACCAAAGATGAACAAAATCGACGGAACTGCAACATACAGAGAGGAAAAGGAAGATGGAGTCCAGGACTCTAAATACCTATACAGTCCGACTTCAACCCCTCTTTTATGGTCTTCAGAACTATATGTGAAGGAACTCATGAACATGAAGGAAAGGCTTGGAATTTTAGAAAACTAGAAATTGAAAGAAAACAGTGAGAGGAAAGAGCTCACAGAAGTCAGATACAAGTTAGAAAGAGAAAATAAAATTCTCAAAGAACAGGTTCTAAATCTTCAAAACCTCATGGAAAGAGGGCAACAAGAGTTAACCATGATAAAACAAGATCTAGGACATATGAAAACAGGGGGAGAAAAAAGAACTGAAATGGTAGAAGAGAAGGAAACAATTCAGATAGATGAGATACAATCAGCAATTAAAGACATGGAAACAAAAGAAAATCAACTAAAGGATCGGATAGAAGAAGCTAAAACTTGGTCTCAATTAGTAAGTGGATCATCAAATGAACAAAGACAAGTCATGGAGAAACACATCAAAACATAGATAAGAGAAGAGAAAGATCAATAGAACAGAGCAGTAAATTTTATTATCAAGGGGCTAAAAGATTTTGGCGAAAATGAGAGAACTGACATATTGGCAAGAGACTTTCTTAAAGACGAATTGAAGTGGACAGGTTACATACAACAAGCAAACAGGATTGGCAGGAGAACAGAGGGAGGAAAGGACAGACACGTGCGAGTGGTTATGAGAAAAATAGAAGACAAATATGCTATCCTAAAAAACAGGGGGCTCCTTAGAGGCACACACATATACCTAGATGAGGATTTGACATTCGCTCAACAAGAAGATCGAAGGAAAGAATGGGAAAAAGTGAGAAAAGCAAGGGAAGTAGGAAAATGGGCACAGATGAGAAATGGGAAAGCCCAAATCAGTGATCATTTATCAAACAGGAAATAGGAATTAGGGGCCCCACGGGAATTCATGCACATAGTAAGTTGGAATTGCAGAGGATATCCATGGAGAAGAGGACCGGGTTTGGGGCCCATAGCAGAAGGGAAAGATATTATCATTCTTACGGAAACACATGAGCACGAAGGTTGCAAGGTTCCTGATTTTGAAGGCTACAAAAAAATTTCAGTTTGGAATGAAGGGAACGAAACAGGGAAAGGCCACGGCAGAATCACAGTGTTAATCAAGGAAATATGGCTCGAAAATGTCAAAGTGGAAAAAGAAGATCCAAATAAACAATACATATGGCTGAAAATAACAGATAGCAAGACAACAATCAGATTAGCTGCCTGTTACTTTGCACCGAAAGGGTCAAAGACAGATAAGAGAAGAAAGCTAGATAGCGAAGATCCATACGCTTCAATAAAAAAAGACATTTCTGTTTTCAGTACATCCGGAGAAATAATTTTATTGGGTGATTTCAATACAAGGACTGCCAATAATTAATCCCTTCAGTTGACCAGTTTAGAAGGAGGTGAAGACAATCCGTTGTGGCTTAAAGAAGAAGAGAACAAGTTTTGGGAAAGATTATCTCAGGATGGCAGTGGAGGGGTGTCACATTTTGGAGTTGAGCTTCTAGGCCTATGTAGCTTATACAACATGGTCATTTGCAATGGCATGAGAGCTTGGCCTAGGTCAGGCAACATCACTTGTAAAACATACAATGGACAAAGTGTAGTAGACTATGTAATTTGTTCTCAAAGTTTTATCCCCACGCTTCTTGAGTTTGAAATTGGAGATTTTCCTATCGAATTAAAGTCAGATCATGGTCCTCTCTTGGTAAAGCTTGGGACCGTCTTCAATCAGCAACAAAGGAATCAAGCTCATCACATGCAAAAGGCATCTCAAAAACAGAGAAAAATCATTCTCAGTAAAGAGAATCAGGGAATATTTGTTGCAGCCCTTAAACAACTTCTCTCTCGTAGTAGTATGCTGATATCTTTAATTAAAAAGGCTCTAACTGTATGTGAGAGATCTAAGCCTAGAAAGAGAGCGGCAAATACTTTTCCAACAAATCCGTGGTATGATGAAGAGTGTAAAGCTGCCAAGAGAGCTTTGAAAGAAAATGGGATGAACAAAGACAATAAAAAGGTTTATGAGAGATTAGTACAACACAAAAAAGAAAGCTATGTGTGCAAGAGAAGGACAGAACTAATTTCTCTTGGAAAACACAATCCCAAAGGTTTTTGGAAGGAGCTACAACAAAAGAAAAAATACATAGAAAATAATATCACAGGTGCGCATTGGTTAAAATACGCGAAGACCCTTTATGAGCGTCCTCAACAAAAAGATGTCCCTCCCATAATTGAGACTTCGATTGAGCTTTTCTCGGCAGAAGATATCAAGCAGGGCATAAAGAATCTGGCAAGTGGTAAAGCTCAAGACATCGATGGTCTGCAAGCTGAATTTTTAAAATGGGGGGTTGAGGTCCTCACGCCGCACATCAGAAAAATATTTAATGATGTCAACCAGAATGGCTTTCCAACAGAGTGGACGACTAGCGTGGTTATTCCTCTATTTAAAAGTGGTGACGTTAATAACCCGTCCAATTATCGCACCATTATGATCAACCCTCTTCTTGGCAAATTATTTGGAGGCATGATAGAACGGAGAATCAGCAGCTGGGCCGAAAGTGAGGGTAAAAGAGCAAAAGGGCAAGCGGGTTTTTGACCTAAGCACTCAACAATTGATCATTGTATCACTCTTAGGCATTTGATTGAAAAAGTTTGGGACACCCAAGGAGAAGAAGCTTTTTGTTGTTTTGTTGATTTCAAGAAGGCTTTTGACACAGTGCCCAGAAAGAAACTTTGGGATAGGATGGAGGAACTTGGGATTCCAGATGAGTTTAGAGCAGCAGTTCATAAATTGTATGAGTAGGTCAGAGCTAAAATTAGAACCAGAGAAGGTATGTCCGAGTGTTTCGGTAGCAACATAGGTGTTAAGCAAGGATGCCCTCTTTCTCCCACGTTATTTGGGTTATACATTGACAAGCTTGAAGATTGGTTAAACAAAACTGAGGGAGGAGGTATTCAGTTAGCAAGTTATGTGGTGAAGTTACTTCTATATGCTGACGACCTTATCCTAATTTCAAAAACAACACAAGGTTTGAGGGAACAGTTAAAAGCGCTGGAGCTCTTTTGTCAAGAAGTCGGGATGCAAGTGAACACCAGCAAAACAAAAATCATGATTTTCACCTTGAAAAGGAATGAGAGACAAAATGTCTTTCTTTTTGAGGGGAGCCCTTTAGAAATAGTCAATGAATACAAGTATCTTGGGATTGACTTTCACCACAAACTTAGCTGGGAGACTTGTAAAGCAAAAAGGATACAGGGAGGTTGGAAAGCTTCTTTCCTACTTCAAAACAGGGGCAGGAAAGCTGAACTTTGGGACTGGAAAACTAAAAAAACCCTTTTTGGTTTGTTGGTCACCCCGGTTGTTCTATATGGCTGCGAAGTTTGGGGAAGTAGCATGTCAAATCATGGGTGGAGACAGATAGAAAGAATCCAGAAACATCTAATCACAAGCTCCCTTAAAGTTAAATCAACTGTTCCTTATGAGATCTTGTTGGCGGAAGCGGGTTCTTTCTCGCTGGAAGCATTGGCAATAGCTCGGATGATAAGCTATCTGAAAAAAGTTGAAAACATGGACAACCTTCGCTGGCCCAAAATGGTTGTAAACGACACTTTGGAACGCAAAAAGAAAACATGGATGAATCAGAATACTAAATGGATGTACAAATGGGGCATCAGCATGCAGGAGTGTCCTAACAGCAACAAGGAAAAAAAAAATTATGTGATAGAAAAGTTCAAGACTGCCATGTGGACGGGTCAGATTGGTCGGAAGAAAGCGCATTATATCAGAGAATTCAATCTCACTGGGGAACATGATGAAAAAGCTTATCTAGGGACGGTTATCAAGGGTAAAGCAAAAATTCTAGTGGGGCAGTTAAGAACTGGATCACATCATCTTCGATGTGAAACTGGTAGATGGACTATTCCAAAGGAAGTTTGGGAAAGGAGAATTTGTCTCTTCTGCAGCAAAGGGGTCGTCGAAACAGAATGGCATTTTGTCATGGAATGTTCTGCATATGATGATATCCGTATTCAGTATAAAAACAATCTAAAGGTGGACAGACTGGAGGAACTCTTCGAAGGAACAAAGCTTCCAGCGACAGCAGACTTTATCTTCAAGATTCACAGCCGAAGAACGGATATTGAAAAGAGTCTGAAATCTGATTAAATTACTGTTTCTGTGGTCCCATAGACTCTTTAGTCTCGTGGACGTCATTAAAATCTTTCATTTCATTTCATTTCATTTCAATTGGATAAAAAATTTAAAACTCTCCTGGAAATTTTTCGCTAGCGATCCATGGGGAAGTTTGCCAATTGTTAAATTTGGTAAATGACAAAAATCAACCCGTTTCCCCACTTCCCACTTCCTTCCCTCTGCGCATTAATTTTCCACTTCTAATTATGGAGGGAGACGAGGCACGAACTTGTTGATTTATTCTTTTAAGTTTTCACGAGTTAAAAAATAACTCATTCCCGGCATGCACGATTAGAGGATTCCAACGAGGATTGCAAGTAAAAGAACAAGAACATAGAAGATCATTAACGATTATTGCTGAAAAAGCTAATTTGAACGGGGAATAAAAGATAAAAGAGATCTTTTTAGAATCATATGAATCAAAGTTTTATGATGGGAATCCAAGCGTTTGCGATAGTTTTGACATTTCGTTGAGTATTAACAAGCTTATACCATAATCCGGTAAATATTTTTCAAACTATATTATTGATCATCCACTCAAGCTTGTTCAAAAGAGCAAGAATGCACATAGACAAGCCAAAATGAATCCTGCTCAGACACTGCATAAAAGGCCAGAATAGAATGCATTGAAAAGAAAAAAGAAGATCAAGAAATTGTCTACACCAACATTGGAGGAATAATGTGAAAAATAGAACAACACCAGTCAAAGCCAATGCGTGGAACGAGCTGCGTGTGACAAGCTTTGAACTCAGTTGAGAGCCAATTCAAACATGGACAACCAACATTGAAAAGAGATAAAGAAGTGGATAGGAAATTTGTGCCAAAGGCAAAATGAAGAAAGTAAATTCAAAATCACAAAGAAAGAGCCAAGGATAGAAGCGTCCAAACCTGCACAAAAGATAAGAATAAGGATCAATATAAAGCACACAAAGGAAGAAACCAAGGCTAAAGGAAAAAAGAGCAAGAATTCAAAGAAGATAAAGTTATGCTCACGTGGGAAAGGAGAAAAGAAATCAGAAAATACCTGCACCAAAATGAAGACAACAGACTTATGCACAAAGAAATGAAGTCAGAAAAGAAAGAAAGGAGAATAAATCCAAATGCCATGATGAAGGAAGGGATAAACTTGCACTAAAAGATAAAAGGAATAAAATCCAGGCGTCAACATTGGAAAGCCAACGTGATAAGCTTTGTGCACAGGCCGACCAGATAGTAGAAATTATCGAGCAGCATTGTCTTAATGAGGAGCGTGAGCGTTTATTTATTCAAATTGTTCAAATGATTGCCTTATGATACACATAAAATGGCTTTCACAAGGATGATCACAAACTATTTGAACTAATGAAACACTCTCGAACACACCCTATCCATGTAATCTTTGCTTGCATTTTGTTGGATTGCATTCATGCAGGTTTAGTGGACGAGGCCTATAAATATTTCAATTGCATAAAAGACACTTATCACATTACACCTAGAGTTGATCATTACATGTGCATGGTTGACCATCTTTTCCATGTTGGCTATCTCGAAAAGAATCTAAATTCTATTATCAAAATTCCAATTAAACCTATGGTGGTTGGGTGGGTGTGTTTGCTTGGCACCTATGGAACACATAATAATATAGGGTTTGAAGTATTTGCAACAACTCTTCTTTTTGAGTTCGATCTTGAAAATGTTACAACATATGTTCTTCTGTCAAATGTTTATGTAGAAGTGGGAAGTGGAGTGAGGTTCAAATGATAAGGATATTGATAAAAGATAGAGGAATTAAAAATATACTCGTATGTAACTGGGATTGTTGCATGTTTTTTGTGATGGACATAGATCACATCCATAGACACATGAGATCTATGAAAAGTTGGAGAAATTGTTTGGATGATGGAGATAGCAAGTTATTTTCCTAATTTGAAACATGCACTGAATACTATTAAACAAAATCATTATTCCTTTGCCAAAAAACCAAGAAATTGTAAATTTCATTTGGATTGTTAAACGTACACCTTAAAGAAATATTAAGTTGTCAATAACCTTTGAGTATGTGTTGGTTTCCACACTACAACCAAGTTCATCTCCAATATTGTTGTACGACAAATTGATGGGAAAGATATAAACAGGTTCCATCATTTCAAACAAGTACAATATTGTTTTAGAGATAGTTTGTTGATGTTAAGTGACATAATCCAAGTAAACATAGGCTTGCACTATAACAAAGTCCACTGTGTAAGAAGCCTGAAATTTCACATCACCAACACAAGCTTGGTGTAGCAATATAGAGGGATGATGAAAATATAAGGTGGGGAGTATCGGAGCAAAGAGGAGATGAATCCAAATGCTACGAATGATATGATGATTGCTATGAACAAGAATGACATGATCACTAACATGATGGCATGTGATGAGGTAGAAAAAAAATAGACAACTGATGACATGAAAGGGTGAAATTTGAATTCAAACTCATACATGTAACAAATTTTCATCCAAAGAAAGTGACTGAATTGTGGACCTAGATCCTTCATGGAGTGGAAGATTGTGAAATGCATAACAAATTCAACATTGTCAATGATTTCATTTCTTGTATGATCAAGATAGGTGGACTCTTTGCCCAATGGATATGTCACTAATCATAGGTGTTATGTTGCTGATATAGGTGTCATTTTGGTGACTAGCTATACATCCAAGTCACTCTAGTGGGGTCCACATGTACCCACTTAACTATTGTAATAAATACTTTTAAATTTAGCCACTTCAAGACATAAAGTTGTTTTATTTTAATAAATTTATTTTACTGTATTAAAATAAAATTATATTAAGGGAGTGACCTAATTGTATCCTAAAGTGATGACATGTAAAGCCTAACTACCTTATAAGTAACTTTTGAGTTATAAAAAGGAGGAAGGGTTCATTTATAAAGGGTCTTGGAGGTTGGAGAAACTTTTTGCCTATTATGTCAAGGCATTAGAGTAAATATAATTTTGTTTTTAGATGCTTCTTATGGAGGTTCAAGAGAATTTTTAGTCTAAGAACCTCTAGGAGATTGTCCATTGTAAAGACTTTGTTGAAGAGAATAAAATAAGGAGAATGTGTGTTCCTTTTCAAGAAGAAATACATGGATGCTTATAGAAATTAGTGTCTTGAGATTCTTGATTATTATGTCAAATGTAATCTTTCTCTCTTTCCTTTTCACAAAAAGTATCAACATTCAATCTATTTACTTTTATGGTGTACTTTCTAGCATGAAGGGATAATATTTATGTCTTCTTGTCCCTACCTACTCCCTCTCTCCATTTTTTACTTTATTTCCTTATTTTTCCATTTATCTCTCACTTTCATTTTTTTCTTCTTTTAGGTGCTTCCTAGGTTAAAAGTACTCAAAACCATGCAAATCCATAATATGGGGGAGATTCCCCTCTTAAACACAAAATTTAGATCACCATGTTGATAGGTGATCTCTAATGTTTCAAATTTGTGTTGAATAATGTAGGCAAGCTCGTTAAGAGACTGAATAAACCAAAGTGACATAAAATCTTGGCAACATACTTTTTGTAAACACGGTCATTATATTTTGGTATCAAATCTTAGGTTCTACACTTGACCCTATTTGGTTTCATGATCGATAATGCAAGTGATAAATCTTAAATAGATTTCATTGTGTGCACTTTTGCTAATGCTATGGACATTTACCCTAGAAACCCTAATGTGGTTTCCTATCAAGAAACCAAGATATATTATATTTTGGATATCCTAAATGACACAAAAAACATCATGGTTTCCCTTGAGAATGAGGTTGATGGTGCTCCTAAATATGACAATGAGGAACCAAGCCTATGAATAAGAGAAAGATGATCAAAATGTTTCTAATCATGGGGAGGAGAAGCTAAATGAAACTAGAGCTAAGAAGGCCTAATTGGCCACTAAATTTTCAAGTACTCAAAAATATTAGTTTCATGGTATTGTGCTAAAATATGGTGCATTGGCATGGTTTAAGTGATGGATAAGTGCACCAAGTTGGGGGGCCAAAAAGTGGGCAGAAACCCAAAAATGAATGAAATGTGATTGGGTTTTGTAATAACGCGATCACGTTATGTTTTCTTAGGCTTAGGAATTCATGAACCTAAAATGCGTATGCATTTCTAGTGCTACGAATCACGTATGTGTTTTGGTCTATATGAAGTTAAGGAGGGCCTAAAAGAGCCATATTTACTAAAATAAATGTTATTTATACTTTTATTAATTCTTATACTTTAATTTTATTCTAGTAAATATAAGAAGTTAGGGTCACTTTGCACATGACGGAAGTGGTCATGTAGCTCTGATAGTTATAATCTAGAAGATAGTTTTTCAAAATCTAATATAGTCAATACTTATTCATTTTTAAAATTTCAGCAATGACCTAAAACTTATAGGTCATATATATTGTAGTCGGCCTTTGTTTTACGAAAACATATAGTTGTTTTGTAGGGTTTTTGACCTTCTAGATTGTATTTTGCCCCTACCACTACTTGAATTGGTACTAATTTTGAAATTTGGTCGATAATTCACTTTAGTGACCATGAATTAGCTCTATGATGCTTTCCTACTTCTTATTAAAATGAGATCCTCACTTTGTAGAAAGAGGATTGCTCCCTAAATGGGATTCTTGTCCTATGAAAAAAATGAGGTGATTGTAATGTGTCTCCTCCTTAAGGCTCAGGGATCAGGGCCAAGGTTTTAAGGTTTAGGATTTAGTGTTTAGTGTTTAGGGTTTAGGGTTTAGGGCTCATGGTTTAAGGTTTAGGGTTTAAGGTTTAAAGTTTAGGGTTTAGGGTTTAGGGTTGAAGATTCAAGTTTCGGGGTTTAGGGCCTAGGATTTAGGGTTTAGTCTTTACGGGTTAGGGTTGAGGATTTAGGTTTTAGGGTTTGGACTTAGGGCTTAGGGTTTAAGGCTTAGGGTTTAGGGTTTAGGGCTCAAGGTTTAAGGTTTAGGGTTTAGTGTTTAGGGATCTGGGTTTAGGTTTTAGGGTTAAGGGTTGAGACTAGAGGCTTGAGGCTTGAGGGTTTAAGGTTTAGGGTTTAGTATTTAGGGCTTATGGTTTAGGGTTTAGGGTTTAGGGCTCATGGTTTAGGGTTTAGGATTTAGGGTTTATGATTTATGGTATAGGGCTCAGGGTTTAAGGTTTAGGGTTAAGGGTTAAGGGCTTAGGGTTTAGGGTTCATGGCTCATATTTTAAGGTTTAGGGTTGAGGGTTTATGGTTTAGGGTTTAAGGTATAACAGTCAGGGTTCAAGGTTTAGGGCACATGGTTTAGGGTTTAAGGCTCATGGTTTAGGGTTTAGGGGTTAGGGTTTAGGTTTTAGGGCTTAGGGTTTAAGGCTTAGGGTTTAGGGCTCAAGGTTTAGGCTCAGCCATTCACTCTTTGTAATGTTCTGTGTTTTACCCATTCTTAGTAGTATTGACTAAGAGTATTCAACTAAAAAGGGTTCATCTGCTTCATAGGTAGAACATTCAAAGGGAGTCATCACAATTTGATGAATTTCATCTACTGATATTTTGAAGGAGGGAAATTACAAATATCTAAGAACAATTCGGTATAAATAATATTAGCCAATACATCTATCTTCTTTTTCCCATCACATGAGAACTATTTCACTCACTATAATGTTTTTTGTTGTACCCATTCTTATTAGTATTAACATAGAGTATTCAACTAAAAAGGGTTCATCTTCTTCCTAGGCAGAACATTCAAAGATAGTCATCACAATTTAATGTCTTTCATCTGTTGATATTTTGAAGGAGGGAAATTCCATATATCCAAGAAAAATTTGGTACAAATAAATTTTTTGACCCTCTTTTGAATAATTCTTTCAGTTGCAAGTTATTAGGAATAAAGGTTTCATTCAAAGAACAAAGCTTGATATGTCGAGTGCTTGTGTAAGCTAGCAATTTGAGAGGATTTCTGAGGTTCAAGTTTATTTTCCAAGATGAATTACTCCAATGTTTGAAAATGTTTCTCTAGATGCAATGACATTATGATTCAGACACTCAATGGTTCATGAATGTCCAATCCTACCACAGACCCCAGTAGTCCTCGATCCTTGGATATAGGGAGACACTGTTACTTGGCTTCCATTTATAACGATAACGATATTTGTAAATTCATGTTTTGACCTCTAAATCTGCATGAATTTCAAGTTGTTTAGAAATCACATCACATGCTTCACGAGGCTTGATGAATTCCCTTATCTTTACGAAGGATATTTTGAAAGCATCCGTGGGTTTATCATAGAAGGAATTATCAATGAATGGAAGGTCACTAAGTCGTAGGCCAGTTGATTCCCATTCAGAAGTAAACAAGAAATATATACTAGGAGATTGATAACGGGTAAGTGCACCAAGTTGGCGGACAATTAAGTGGACATCAAATCCTGAATTTTACATTAAAAACAGCAAAACATCAAATTTAGTCTTCCGCGGACTTGAACCATGCCAAAAAGTAAAAAATATGTCATAAAAATGGTACCATTGCGTAGGGGAGACTATTATCTTTGTAGAAATACTGATTTTAAAGTGAATAGAAGAAGATAAATATCATTTTATAATTTTTTACTAATAGTAGGTCTTTAAGACACTTTTTCCTGTCAATGTTTATGTCTACGTTTAAGACTGTAAAATTTGTTTCACTTATCAGAATGTGATAAAACTTATACCATCCCAACCGTGGTGAAATTATATACATGTTCAAAAAAAAAATTATTTGATTTCAATATTTTTTGATGAAGTTATGGTGGGCAAACGGAAAGTGGTCTGTTTTCTTTATGTTTTCATACCACTTTCACGGAAAAAATCATAAAAAATAAAATATTACTCAAAAAAATACAAAATAAAATCCATCCCAAGATAGATAGTGGCATATAACTTCTCACCAAAGAAAAAAATAATATATCAATTTTTGGTCATCCAAATTGTGGGCAAACCGACTATAATCTTATCGGCGTTTTTTTACAAAAATACCAAGTCATTGAATTTTGAGTGTTTAATATAGCTAATCTTGTCCATTTTTTACAAAAATTAGTATTTTAGAAACTAGATTCTGGATGCTACGATTCATATTATATAATTTTTTCTAATTTTTAGTGTATGTATTGCTAATAATCCCTACAAGTTGATATTATGTTGTTATTTGCAATATGATGTCCACGGATGACCCTATATTTGTCCATCAACTTCCTGCACTTACCCTAACTCCTTTATGTTCTTAGCCATTCCCTAGTTGTTATGATTATTTTGAACACTTCAGGAAATTCTGTCAAATTTACTATCCATTCCAGTAGCAGAAGACCTTTCTCTTTCTCCAAAAGAGAGGATACTGCAAGCAATTTGGTTCTGATCCTACACCTCCGCGTTGGTATATTCTCTATGTTTCGTCCATTTCTTCTGGGGTTAACTTTTGGTTGTGATGGCTATTTTTTCCAGCTTCCAATGGGTCATCCTAGATTGCATAGTAGCATATATGGAAATATGAGAAATGTGAAATTTGTTTCAGAGTGTGAAAAAATTGACATTCAAGAGTGCAAGTATATGTGGGGAGAAACATGTTTGGTAGAAATGTGTAATATATATTGCAAGGCACACGATAAATCTGTCATATCCATTTAGTTTCTTGTCCCACCTCTCATAAACAAGGTAGTTGGACAAGAAGACTCAATGATGGTTCTAGACACAATACTAGGAAATATGGTCCTAATATTGATTTTCAAAAAGATGAACTCACTCATGAGACCTACTAGAAATATATGAGGTTTAGGGGTTAGAGCTTAGGGATTTGGATTTAGTGTTTAGGTTTTAGGGCTTAGGGATCATGGTTTAAGGTTTAGGGTTTAGGGTTTCAATTTTAGGGTTTAGGATTTAGTGTTCAGGGTTTAGGGTTTATTATTTTGGTTTTAGGGTTTAGGGTTTATAGTTTAGGGTTTAGGTCTCAGGGTTAAGGGTTCAAGTTAAAAGCTTAGGGTTCAAGGTTTAGGGTTTAGTGTTTTAGGCTCAGGGTTTAGGGTTTATGGCTCAGGGTTTAGGGTTTAGGATTTAATGTTTAGGGTTTAGTGTTTAGGGTTTAGGATTTAGGATTTAGTTTTTAGGGTTTAGGGTCTAGGATTTAGCATTTAGGGCTTAAGGTTTAGGGTTTATGGTTTAGGGCTCGAGGTTTAGGGTTTAGAGTTTAGGGCTTAAGGATCAGGGTGTAGGGTTTAAGGCTTATGGTTTAGGGTTTAGGGTTCATGGTTAAGGGTTTATGGCTCAAGGTTCTGGGTTCGGAGTTACGGGTTTAAGGTTTAGGGGTTAGATCTCAAGGCTCTAGATTTAGGGTGTAGGGTTTAGGTCTTAATGCTCAAGGTTTATGGTTTATGTTTTAGGGATTAGGGATCAGGGTGTAGGGTTCAAGGCTTAGGGTTTAGGGTTTATGGATTAGGGTTTAGGGTTCATGGTTTAGGGTTTATGGCTCAAGTTTTGGGGTTCAGAGTTATGATTTTAAGGTTTAGGGGTTAGAGCTCAGGGCTCTGGATTTAGTGCTTAGGGTTATGGTTTAGGGATTACGGGATAGGGTTTAGGGTTTATGAATTAGGGTTTAAGGTTTAGGGTTTATGTTTTTCAAGATTTAGTGTTCAGGGTTAAGGGTTTATTATTTTGGTTTTAGGGTTAAGGGTTTAGTCGTAGAGTTTAGGGTTTAAGGTTTAGTGTTTAGGGTTTAGGGCTTAGGATTTAGGGTTTAGGATTTAATGTTTAGGGTTTAAGGTTTAGGGTTTAGGGTTTAGAGTTTAGGGTTTAGGGTTTAGGGTTAGGGTTCAAGGTTTAAGATTTAGTTTTTAGGGTTTAGGGTTTACCATTTAGGGCTCATGGTTCATGGTATAGGGTTTATGGTTTAGGGCTTAGGGATCAGAGTTTAGGGCTTAAGGATAAGGGTTTAGGGTTTAGGGCTCATGGGTAAGGGCTAAATTATAGATCCACTTAATGTGGGATAGGGTTCTCTGTACAAGAAAGATGTGTTAGTTTGAGGTTTAAGTGTAGGGTTTAAGGTTTAGGGTTTTGATTGTAGAATTTAAACGCTAAAAGCTTTAGGATGAATGTTGAAATCCTAAAAATTACCTATATACTGACTAGAGTATACTATAACTATCTCCTAAACCGTGACTAATGGAGTTGTGAGAATAGTTCCATAAGGTGTAGAGTGACCCTAATTTCTTATATTTACTAAAATAAATTTAAATTATGAGAAATAATAAAATATAAATAATAATAAATGAAAAAATTACTAATAATAATTTTTTTTGTAAATAGAAGCATACCAAAAGCACATATAATGTTCATACTATGATGAATGCATACACGTTATAGTGCGTACACATTATAACATGTACATGTTTTACATTTTTAGTTTTTTCAAGCCATACCTTGAGGCTTGGATCCGGTTTGGATCCCCATGCCCGAGACATGGACCTACACAAACACAACAAACAACGTGTTTTTGCAGGAAAATGCAAAAGATCCACTTCCACCATGATAAATCAACATAAAATGATCCATTCATTTAAAAACATTATACCACAATGTAGAGAAGATTTTCTTCTTTCTAAAAATATAATTTTTCAAATTTTCTAACTAATATAAGGTTTCCATATTATTTATTTTCTAACTACGCCCTTTTATAGATATTTTTAAAGTTTAAACATGTCTATCTTTTGTCATGTATTATAACAAACCATTACACCAAAACCTCAAGGCATTAGTGAAATCCACACATGAGGATCATAACATCCCACCACGCTTTCGAAGAGCCCAACTCGGGCTGGGTTTGCGCTCGCACTCCCATATGTACGAGCCCCACTTCACTGATGTTTAGGCACCCCATGGGCCCCGGCTACACAACATAACCAACTGAGTGGGATATGAACACGGGTGGTCACTCTGATACCAAATGTAACGAACCATTACACCAAAACCTCAAGGCATTAGTGAAATCCGCACACGAGGATCATAACATCCCACCACACTTCCGTAGAGCCTGACTCAGGCTGGGTTTACGCCCACACTCCCATATGTACAAGCCCCGCTTCACCGATGTTTAGGTGCCCCACGGGCCTCAGCTACATAATGTAACCAACTGAGTGGGATTCGAGCACAGGTGGTCTCTCTGATACCAAATGTAATGAACCGTTACACCAAAACCTTGAGGCGTTAGTGAAATATGTACACAAGGATCATAACATCCCACCACGCTTCCGTAGATCCCGACTCGGGCTGGCTTTGTGCCTGCACTCCCATACGTATGAGCCCCGCTTCACCGATGTTTAGGCACCCCACAGGCCCCGGCTACACGACGTAACCAACCGAGTGGGATTCGAACATGGGTGGTCACTCTTATACCACTTGATAAGAACTTTACATACAATAAATCTATAAATTGTATAATATAAAAAAACACAAGAGATATGGGTGCGAAAAGATGCCAAAATATGCAATATATGCAGAATAATACCCTTAAGGTAGGGCAACACCATACAATGCTCCTTAAGGAAGGAGTAACTCCATAATATCCCAAGATGGGAATCCACTTTGAGGGGGAAACCTCCAATATACCTATACCAACTAGAAGACTCAACTCATACCTACATGACCCCCTCATAATGATACTCACATCCTTTAAATAGGATGGGTAACACCTAATCCCAATGTAGGCCGACCCATTACCCAATATAATTAATTCCTATGTGAGCCCATATAACTAAGGGGATGTGTGCCACATGTCGGCATATCCATCAACCCATATAAATTATATTATCATATCCCATGTGAACCCATACATATAACTAAGGGGATGTGTGCCACATGTCGGCATCTCCATCAACCCATATATATATTATATTATCATATCCCAAGGTACATAACATCCATGATGCATAAAAATTAGGGTTTCACAAACTTACTCCTTTGACCAATATTTTACCTGATGATTTTTTCAATCATTCAGCCTCAAATATAAAACCACAAAGAAGTAACCCATACTAAAATTTTGAGATATTTCAAATATGTAAGAAATTTAGGAAAATTCCTCAAATTGTAGCCTGTGGAGCAAAATAGTGAAAAACAATAAAACTAAAATAACTCTGTCAAAATAGATCAACCAATTCTGAAATTTCATTGGTATCACCATTTAATATATTATCGACAACCTAAAAAAAATTATTTCCTAATTTTTCATTATTAAGAAGATATAGACAAAACCTTAGAATTAGGGTTTCAACCCTAAAACGGACACATCTTTTGTAAAACAGCTCCAAAAAATCTGAAATTCGGAGGGAAGATCACTTGAACTATATATCCACTCCCCAAAAAACATATCTAAAAAATTCAAATTCTATCTCAAGATATATATGAATCACCAACATTAGGGTTTCATCCCATAAATTGCCCGGATCACTGCTCTAATACCACTTGATAAGAACCTTGCAGATAATAAATCAATAAATTACAGAAGATAATAAAACACAAGAGATATGGGGGGACAAGATGCCCTAATATGAATATATGCAGAATAATACCCTTAGGGTAGGGCAACACCATACAATGCTCCTTAAGGAAGGAGTAACTCTACAATCTCCCAAGATGGGAATCCACTTCGAGGGGGACACCTCCAATATACCTCTACCAAGTAGATGACTCAAATAATACCTACATGACCCCCTCATAATGATACTCACATCCTTTAAATAGGATAGGTAACACCTAATCCCAATGTAGGCCGACCCATTACCCAATATAATTAATTCCTATGTGAGCCCATATAACTAACTAAGGGGATGTGTGCCACATGTCGGCTTCTCCATCAACCCATATACATTATATTATCATATCCCATGTAAACCCATACATATAACTAAGGGGATGTGTACCACATGTTGGCATCTCCATCAACCCATATATATTTATTTATCAATATCCCAAGGTACATAGCATGTATCTTTTTTTGGGCTCATCGAAATTGAAAAAAAAAATATACTAGCCCAAACTAGGCCTAATTCTATACATATTCAAAAAATGTTTTCCAATTTTTTTTGATATTTTTTGAGGCAATTGGGGGGAGTATGGTTGGAGTTCCATTATAATTTTAAATTTAGAATTCTTGTACTAGAAAAATCATAAGAAAAAAAATGCTCCCTAAAAAAAATCTAAAAAAAAATGAATCCCAAAATAGATGCTCCTAACTATCTTTCTACCAAAGGGTTTTCAAAAATACTAAATTGTGCTCAAAAAATGGTGGGGGGCACGAAAGTCACTCTATTATGTTTTTTTAACAAAAACAAGAGCACCTGTTGGTATTTTAGTTATTTGAACCACTTAAACTTATCCATTTTCAATAAAATTTAGTATCTTATAAACTAGACTCAAAATTCTATGATTCATGTTTATACAACATCTTCCAATTTTGAGTGTAACTATTTCAAAAAACTCATACAATTTGAAGTTTTTTTAGTTTTTAGGAAAATACATCCACTTAAGACCCCCTTTTAGCCCCCTAACTTGGTGCACTTACCCTAATATGGAAAAATATTTTGAGATTCAAGATTTATTTGTAGAGACTAAATTAATTTAGGGAGCCTACCAAATTTTGAAGGAATCTTCTCCTTGGTGGCACAATAAGAAGTTTGAGATGGGTCTATTATCTACAACAAGTTCAAGGCATAAATTCATGGTTGTTTTGAGTAAATGATGGTCGCCACAATTTTACTTTGACTAGAAGATGACTGAGTTCCAAAATTTGCAATAAGGAGATAATTTTTCAATTAAAAATTGGGAATAGTTTTCTCCTCTCCTTAAGTATGTCATGCAGTACCAAAGGGACAAAATATTTTTTCTAAGGAAATTCATCATGGGTTGAAGCCATCCATTGGAGGTGAAGTATATGTTCATGGATTAGGAATTAGAGATCAAGTTTTCAAGAAAGAAATCAGGCAGGAGTATAGGTTGTTAACCATGGCTACATCTAGAGAATAAAATAAAAATAAAAACCTAACTTCGTCAAGTTATTTTGATTTCAATAAGAACTGGTATAAAAAGGGAGACCTTTCTAAAGGAAGTTTAACATTTGTGGATAAATACATACTTCCAACTTCAATAAGAGGAATACTACTCTAAAAAGGGATAACAATGTAAAAGGATATGATGATAATAAGATGACAAGACAAAAGGAGCCTCTTGGAAAATGTTTCAAGTGTAGTGAAAATCACTATGCGAGTAACTACCCATAAAGGATCCAAAGAAACAACCTGAATAACAAGGTACTACCCAGCCAATAAGATGCATTCCAACAAAGGATTTACTTGGAGGCGATCAAATGTTGAGCAGAACACCAAACCACAATAATCAAAATCACGTGAGTACGTTAATTGATTTATCCATTATAGTTTTAGTTGATATTGGTTCTGTTGAATGTTTTATTTCCTTGAATTGTTATCTTAATTTCCTAAAAGAGTGGGATTTATTGAAATACCTTGGACTGTGTAATATGGAAATCAAGAAGTATAAGATTGGCTATTATATTGCAATCTTGGATTTTTTGTTAGTCTTCTTAGATAGTATTTTGATATATTCAAAGGATGAAGAAGAAACCATGAATAATTTAAGGCTAGTTATGGAAAGATTAAAACAACATAAGATTTATGGTAAACTGTCTAAGTGTGCATTACTTTAAATGGAGGTGATATATGTTAGACACATAATCTTTGTATATGGAATAAAATTGTATCCTTCTATAATAAAAGATATTGTGGAGTGGCCTTAATACATGAGCAACAACCATGTACATTAGAGAGTTTTTGTTTGTAATGAATTTTAGGTTGTAGTAGGTCTTAGGAGTCATATTAGGGGTTCTTGAATCCTCTTTAGTCATTTCAAGTCCCTCTATGAGTGTTTATTGGCTATTTTGGACTTTCCCTCCAAAATGAGCATTTTAAAATTGGCCTTAAAAGGCGTAATGACAAATGTAAAGTCATGAAAGGATGTAATAGGTCATAAAAGGACCTCATGCACAATGTATTTAGGGTATTTTCATTCGATAAACATGAGTCACCATGTTTGGTTAGTGTAAACCTTAGTTAGGGCTAAAAAAAATTAGTTATTTACCCACCTTTTAGGTCTTAAATGGGGGATATTCAAATAGAGGAACAAGAAAAGAAGTTGGGAAGAGGGTTTTAAGGTTCAAGAACAGAGGAAGAAGCCTTAAGAAGGCAATAACCTTTATGATTGAGCATGGAACATTGTAAAGAAACAAGATTCTTATATGTATAGTGAGATAATTCTTGGGAATGTGAATAAAAATGGATATTTTGACGACATTTCTATATGTAAGAGAATTTTTATGAGTGTGAAATGATGTTTTAATGTGTATTATTATGCTATGAAGGTTCTCAATACTGGAAATGATCTATGAGTTAAGTAATGGCTAAGAATGGCTTGATTTGTGATTGGTTTTGTTATGAAATAATAAGGTTAAATTTCATTGCAGGGAATAATTGAAGGTACAAGCATGTAACACATGTGAAAGAGGTAATTTAATGTAAGAATGAAATTTCTTAGGGTTTGAAATCATGAATAAGTTGTAACTTCTCAGTTTGAGGCATGTTAGGTAAGGTTTCTTGTGCATTTTTTAGCAAAAGGAGGAAATGGGTGATGGAATTATGAATGTTATGATGTAAAGAGTTGTTGAATGCATGTACATATATGAAAATACATTCTAGAGGAGAAAAATGATAGTAAAGGGATATTTGATAGATTGTCCTTTTGAAAACAGGGGTTTCTTAAAGAAAAATGAATGCAAAGCTTATTGTTGGGAGTGATTGGTGCATTTCCAGGTGTTGGTGTCTAAATAAGAAAAATAGAGGATGATATTATAGATACTTAAAGGTAATTTTTAGGTCTTGGTTCTTTAATTTTCTCAATTTATGTTAAAAATACCCTCTCAGGCTCTATGAAACCCTAAATTATGGCAAAATTGTAAAAAGGGTGTAACTTGTGTTTTTATGGATGAAACTTCATGAAATTTTAAACATAACATATTAACATGATGATAAAATATATTTTTGAGGTGTTAGTTAATTTGGAATTGTATCGTATAAAATAATCATGAAATTCCTATTTGTAGGACAAATAGACCTAATTGAAACAAACAATCTAAAACTAGGCTTATCCCCCTTAATAATTGTTAGAAGCACTATGGACTGAGAGAGGGGTGAATCAATCCTTACAAACTTAATTAAAATTTCATATTTCTTTCTTAAACCATTAACCAATTAACCATCAATTAATGCGTGCACAACATCATATAATATGCATGCAATAAACTATGAACAAGAGAAGCAACACCATAAACACAAGATATAAGTGGGAAACCCTCAAAGGGAAGAAAAAACCACTATTTTTTTTTTTGATATTACTCACAAAAAATACTCAAGTGAATATTACACATCACAATAGATTTCTTTAGTGAGGCACCAACCTATAGACACAAAATCATGCACTTTAGACAATATTTAGTCCTAGTCTCATACTACTATTTAGAAGGTTTTTGAGTGAATAAAGTACTAATTAACCCCCGTATTTTTGGCCATCTTACTTTATTTTCTTTCATCATTCCTGACCTCTTGCACCCACATTCCTAGTTAGCTTCTATCATTTCACGTTAGTTTAGCCTTGATTGGGGTGCCCATGGGTGCCCTGGTCACTAATAGGGGAACCATGATACTTTTTGAACTTTTCTGCCACCTTTTGGGAACTTTCTAGCCATTTTTGCTTCTTATATTTTTTGTGGCAGGCCATTTCGGGGTTAATTATGAAACTAGATCAAAAGAAACCTATAAATATAAATAAATTAGATCAAGAGAAACCATTCACATAGAAAGATGAACATTGAAAAATAAACAAATTTTTTTATTGCATCATGTTGCACAATTTACAATGCTCATGGAGTACAAGTTGATATGGAGATAGAATAACAATAGACAAGAGAATAGAGGAAATGAAGGCACTTTTTCCTAGAAAGAAAATGGGAGATAGTAAAATAGAATTAACCATCCATTTACAATGAGGAGGTCATCTCCTTTTATAGCTTTACAATCCATCTCTCCATATACCCCCCACATGATTTTTCATATTCCCATTACAAGTGACTTTTCAAATATCCTTAGGACAGAAAAAATAAGTCCCCTTTCTATAATTACAAAAGGGAATTTTACATTGCACAAATATTACATAGTCACTTTAATGAATAAGATAAAAAGTCATTATTACACACAATGAAGAATTGGAAGAAAGGGAGTAGAAGGAAAAGGATAATAGAAGAAGGAGAAAGAGAATGGAGAAGGATGAAATAGATTTCATTGCTTGATGAATACCATTCCTATGATTAATATTTCACCTCTGATGTATCATGCATGGAAATTCAATCATTTTTAACTCGATCCCTTTCAATTCTCTGACAAAATGGACAACTGCCAATGTGATATTCTCTAATTGAGGAATGATCACATACTCAAATGTGTTGATCTTAGTCTCACGAATGCGGCTTAATCTCTTGAACTCAGTAAACCAATTTTTTTGATCCCAAGAAATGTTTGAAGTAGAACCATAAATTGATGTGAGTGATTCCTAGGGCATCCTCATTGAAGGAGAAGGGTCTCTTGCCTCTTTCGAAACCATTTCTTGAAAAGGATTCATGAGCTCTTCCAAAGATGCATTTTCACTAATTGGAGTGGCCTTGAGATCTTTTACACATTTGTCTTGGATATTCGAGAATTCCTTGAGAATTTTTCTCGCACTCCTCAAGCTCTGAAAAAGACACCTTTCAGTTCATCACACATTTTTTCATATCAAGAATGAGGAGTCAAGTACTCCTCATTTTAGAGGTCAATGGGAGAACACTATTCCATATCATATTTTCTTTCTCCATTTCCACCTTGGTGCCTTTGATTCTTGATATTTTACTTGAGAATGAAGTGGAATAGGGAGAGGACTTCAGGAAAAATAACATTCCCCTTTTCAATGATTTTCCCCATCCACTTGTCATTTTACCTCCCCCGCATTGTGAACCCTTGGGATTGCTTGAGGGCCTATGGGTCAAAGCTACTGATGAGGGAGACTACCTCAAGTGGAGGTAAGAACAATGAGCTTGGTTCAAAGAACGAATGTACAGATAAAGACAAGTTCCTCACATGTTCCTCCAATTGGTTGATGGTTGTTTTTTATTCTTCATTCCAATTCAATATCCATGTCGAAGACTCCTTGAAAATATGAGAATTGCCTTCGTGCATAGCCTGACCAAGTGAAAGTTTGGTCATCTCATAGTCATTTGGGGTCATTTCCTCCAAACTTTTGTCCACCTTAGGTCTTGAAATTTCCAATGAACTTAGCTTTGGGAATCCTTAATGTAGAATCTTGAGGCTATTTGTGCATTCCTTAAATTATTGGCTTTCATGTACTTTGAGATGGCATCGAAGTTTGGTGATGAAAATTGTTGCACATCGTTGGTGTTTCTCTTTCGAGAAATTCACAGAACCATGGGAATGGATCCGATGGTGTGGAAAAGATGTCAGGGATATTTGTTTTGTGTTTTGGGATCAATGATTACTCATTGTGAGATGAATCAACTACCTCAGATGAGATACTTGTCTCCACTTGATACACGAGGGATTGGGAGGGGTCAATCTCTCTTTGTTCCAAATCTTCAACTAGTTCCTCTTCTTCAAACTCTTCCTCCTTAACCTTATCTTTCTTGCGAGACTTCGTGAGAGTTGAAAATTCAATGCTATTGTTTTCCATCACCTTCCTCTTGTAGGTATTCTTAGAATGGGATGACTTGGCAGATCTCTTAGGCTCCTTGAGAGATGGTGAATGGGATAGTTGTCTAGGTAGGGTTGAAGTGGTGCCTTATTCCCTACTCAAGGCCTTCTTTATTGTGAACCATTCCCTCTGATCTTTGGACCACCAATCTAGTCCACTCCTTGATATATCAATATTCTTGAATGCTCCATGATGGATGAGTAATGGGGGATAACTTTGCTTCATGGTACTCTGGATCAAAAAATTGGGAACCATCTTCTTGAACTCCTTCAGTGAACCAGTCGAAACTGATTGTTTCCATCTTTTCCATGGTCATCCCTCACATAGGTCCTTGTTCTTAACCTCAAGGTCATCCACACACAATTTTCCAATTATATTTTAATTGGGGAATGTGATACAATTGAGGAACATGGAAAGACTTAGGACCTTTCTGTGTGTCAATGGTTGAGATGAGAGACATATACAAATAGATGAAATGCGACAAGGGACATCTCAATGTTTGTCGCATCTGCTACACTCTTAAATAAGAATACACTAAGTGAGATGGGGAATGAGATGCCCTTATTCTTCAAATGCTTTCATTTGAGATGCACTTGAGAAAGTTTCCTATAGAGCTCTACTAAAATGATCTTATCACTAGTTATACTTGGGTAATATGAGAGAAGAAACATTGAATCCCACTCACCCTGATGTATGTGAAGGTATGAAATTGTGTGAAATGACACCCATACTTCTCAATCAAATTTTCTTCTTGAGGAGAGATTCTTCTTTCATGATTTCCTTCAAGGATCAAGATGATTAACATGGTGAATGCATTAGTCACATGTGTGAAAAGAACACTGCTTTCCTTGAAGGTCACTTTCTTGTACTTCTTGAAGGTAGAGGATCTCTAAGAAACATTCTATGTAGCAGACAATCCTTTGTAGGGTATAATGTATACAAGAGCATACAAAAAATAAGATGTCATTGTGAATCTCTTGATGGTGAAGAGTTGCATCAGCTACTAGTGGAAATTGTCACTGATGAACTGACCCCAATATATATTTTGAGTTCCTTCCATTATCATCATCATGAACTGGGCATCCAGTCCTGGAAGTACTTGGTGGTTTCCTCGCCCATTAATCTAATATGTAAGACAATGGTATCTTATTAGGATTCATTAAAATCACTCCTCGATAGTGAATTTGGTAGCCTTTATGGTTTTCACCCGGGTTTTAACAAGGAAGCAACTGTAATCCCCTACAAATAGGAGTTTTTCCTAAGCCACTGTTGGGTTGTAAATTATTTTTTGATGACAAAAATATTCCTTTGAGTCAAAATTTGAAGGAAACTTGAAATCCCTTTTAGATTCAGAAATCCCAACAATGAGTTTTCATCTGTAATGATTTTCTGAGAGGCAAGGGCATAGTATTTGGCATAAGATAAAACCAATTCAATTCTTTGAACTGAAAGTGGGTGACCTCTTCCTCTGAAAATCAAACTGGAAACTATATTTTATTTATTTTACATTCTAAATTGGAAGACTGAGATGAGTGGTAAGTGTAGACAATTTTCCCCAATTTCACAATTTTCAATTTTGGAGTCCTAAACTTAAGGATTCCATAGAGGGTTCATGGTGATTACTTATTAGTTCTTAGACTGAATATCATCAGTAAGGCTCAGATGCTAACTTAAAAAATATATAAATAGGCCTTTCGGTTGTCTGGTTGGGATGAAAATTTTCACTTTGGATTCGGAATTGCAATGTGATTTCTTGCTCTAATTTTCAGGAGTTTCTATTATTCGGATCTCTTTGAATCTGAAAAGGAAACTTTTTCTTGCTGAAAAAATTTAGATAGGGACTGAAAAAAATTCATAGGATCAATGGTGATGGTATTTGGATCATCTCAAATTCGTTCACTATTGGAGTGCACATGTAAAAATTTAGGCTAAACGGAACAAAAATGGGTGAGATATGAGCAAATTAGTGGTTTTTGGCATAAGGTTTCTTAGTGAAATTTGAGTATGACCAGGTTGAAGAAGAAATGGAGGGATGATAGTTTTTAAAAATGGATCTAAAAATTCATAAGTGAGGTTTAAATATTAAAAAATTAAAACTAGTTGAGAAACCCACCACTTTGACTCACTTCGAGCACATTTAAATTAACCCAGGTTAATTGTGTGTTAGGATTTACTAAATGGGTCTGGGAGCCTCTCATGTTCCTTACCAAATTTAGTAAGGGGACATGAGGTGAAAATTTTCAACAACATGGAGAAAATGCTCCATGGGGGTAGCCGTCATGAGAAGGGGGACAAGCTTGTTGAGTGGGGTGAGTTAAAAAACAACACCTAGGGATCAAGTTGCGTTAGCAAGTGATGGAAGAGGGTGTGAAAGCATGGTGGTGAAATTTTTTTCACATGTTTAAATTTTTCACCAAGTGTAAAGGTGTAACATGTGCGAAAAAATGTGCCGTGGGTGTGGTGTGTCATGGAGAGGGGGGTGGTTGGAAGATGTGAGTGCATATCACTCTCCTAACACACAATGTTGTCACTTAAGTGAAAAAATTGCTCATCTCCCTTGGTGGCACAATTTGTGAACCTCATGAAATTTTTCAGTAGGTGAAAAAGGTGAATCAGGGATTCCCAAGTGTGCCATGGGTCATGCTGATCATGGGGTGGGCGGAAAAATTACCTATGAGTGCATAACGCTCACCTAACCACCAAACAAAACACTTAAGTGACAAAAAATTCAAATCATGCTCTCTTCACCTTGGTGGCACATTATTTTTCACCACATGCACCTTTACACCAATTCTAAAGGTGAAAAAGTGCATCTAAGGTGTAAAAATGTGCCATGGACACATTTTGAAACCCCGCATTCACCAATAGCTGCCAAAAATAGACACCGAAGAGTGATTCTTTTCCCCAGGAGCTTCCCTGAGAGTTACCTAGGAAAAAGATAAATAATTTTTATTCAATGAGGTCCAGTGAGATAATTCCCACAAGTTTCAGGAGCCAATTATGCCCAAAATTTGAAATTTACTCCCCTTTTTTATTCTAATCAAGCCTGTGTGCTGGTGAAGGTGACTGCCACCAAAACGAATGATGATGAAAATGGAAACCAAAAAATTATGAGTGAATAGGGAATTTAATATGTCACATTAGGACTTTAATAAGGCCTTAAAACCCCATATAACTCTTGAAATTATCATTTGAATCTCCACTAAGATTGAGGATCGTCATCTGCACTGTCGGGCCAAAATCTACAAATATGGTTAATAGAATATCCTGAAACCTTTTACAATGTTAGGTATGCCTTCTTATCTTTCCGACAAGCATTTGGTAATTTCAAAAAATTACTCAAGGATCTAACAACATCCAAAAAAACCTACTAGTTTTTTACTACTTTCATTTCCCTACACTGTGCTATACGTAGCCCAGTGTTGGATAAACTTGTTCCTAAACCTATTTTTCCTTGTAGAACTTTCCTAAACTGACTCTGATGATATATAAATCTACCATATAATTCTTGGATGCATTATATATTCTTGGTTCATCCCTAGAGGGTGCTTACCAAGTATAAAACCCTGAAAATAGGCCTTTTTGGGCCTTTAGGAGCATTTATTTCAAAGTGGATCAAGATGAATCCATGAATTGTTTCCCACCAAATTACCTGCACAAGAAATTCACTTCAAAGATCTAGTTATCATATCCCTCTCAGCCATTATGGGGTTTATATAGTTAGCAATTGGTTGGAGGGAAAGTTTACATTACTTGGTTCAAGGATTTTTGAGTGTGGGATTAGTTGTCATGGAATTTTTTTTCAATTTTCATGTTAGAAATCTAGCATGAAAACAAATAGATTTAGTTTGGAGACTTGTTTTGGTATAAACTAAGTGAGGATGGAGCAAGTATGAGCCATAAAATCTCAAGATACTAATATGACCAGTGCCTTATCTTTGGGCTATAGAGTCATTAGATAACAAGGATGGATATAACAAAACCTCTTTATTGAACAAAACACACGAAAAAAACAAACACACAACAAAAAAAGGAAACACACGATGGAAAGGGAAACATATAAACCTATATTCACCTATGGTACATGTAGGTGACAACTAAATTTCATTGTTTGTATAGTTTCAGATATTGCCCACTATGAGGCAATTCTAAGTGAGTTCCATCTAGATAAGATAGTTGGAAAGTGTTCTCCCCACATCTGTCCCATATCTAAAATGGGCCAAGCCACAATCAGTCAAAGTTCCCGTGACTTCACTTTAGTTCTCTCCTCATATCCCATAGTAGGAAAAGATCACCAATATGAAAATATCTCTTCTTTTCCTTCTTATCAAATATTTTATTTACTTTCAATTGATGGTCTCTTAGTCAATCAACCACCAACACCCTATCTTCACATAGGTTTTCCAAATACACAATTATTTTATCAAGTGAGTCTTGGAACTCACCATTTTCCACTTCTTTGATCAGTTACAATGCAAGTAAATCTATAGTTATTGGGAATTCTACATTTATTCGATATAGGATCTGGAATGGGGACATACCAATAACATTTTTTAGAGTGATACAATCAGTACATAGTGCATCATACAAGTTCTTGTGCCAATTTATCTTATTCTGATCCACGAGCTTCCATAAAATTTTCACAAGGTTCTTATTACTATATTAAGCTAGAATATTCCCCTGAGGGCAATAGTCAAATGCATGTGCTAAGGATATTCAGTATATGTAGTAGAACTCAGTTAATTCCATATAAGAGAAATAAGTGGCATTATCAACAACTATCTTCCGTGAAATTCCAAAATGGATAATAATATTTTCTTTGATGAAGTTACATACCATTTCCGAATTGGATTGCTTGACTGGTATGGCCTCCACCCACTTAATGAAGTAACCCATTGTTGTGAGCACAAAGGTATGCCCTACACTAGAGTGGGGATTAAAAAAACTGAAAGTGTAGACCTAATTTTTGGAAATGATCTTCAATCACCACCGATCAGAGCAGGAGTACAACAAGTTGTGGTCTTTCCACAAACTATTGGCAAGGATCACACTTAGATACCCATTGTTGAGCATATTGAAAGATAGTAGGATAATAATAACTCCTTCGAAGGATCTTGTGTGCAGTGACCATGGAAGAGAAATGTCCACCACAATCTTGATCATGATATGCCCTTAGCAATTTTTTTTTCTCTTTGTCAACACACCTTAGGAAACATCCATCAAGGGCTCTCTTGTAAAGTACATGGTTTTAAATCACATATTTCACAACTTTGAGCTTGAGGGTTCTTTTTCACTTGTAATCCATGTGTTTCGGATAATCACCATAAGCAAGGAAATGAAAAATATCATCGTACCACTCATTAGTGCTATTTAAAAAGAGTACATGAGGAAAATATTCACTTAAGCACTCAATGCATTGGAATTCATCTTTTTCCTTTTAGCTCATAACAGCTTCATCTTCAGCCATTAAACTGTATAATCCATTTCCTCTAATCAAATTATATGGCCTTATCTCAATGTAATACTCTTGAATTTTGGATACCCAGTTACCTCTTTTTGCTTCTATGTCTCGTTGAGTCAAGAAAGATTTTATAGCTGATCCTGGAACCATAATAATGGTGTGAGAGTTTATGATGTAGAATATGAAATTCTTGACCGCCTTAACCTCGACATAAATATGTTTATCCATGGTAGAGTATCTAAGATCATGATTCTTCAATGGAAAAATCATGAAGGAAATATGGGACTTGATCCCTTGTTCATTCTTCTGAACTAAAATGGATAAAATAGTGTGCTTCAGAGGCATAAAAATACACAATAAAATATTTATTGAAGTCAGGACATACCAGGCTTGGGGATTTAGCTATGGCCTTCTTTCTTGATATTTTTGAAAGCTTATTTTCCCTCCTTACTCACTTGAATATCTCTTGGGGCCTCATCATATTCATAATATGTTTTGTCAACTCAGCAAAATCTGGAACGAAGCGGTAGAGAAAGTTGAACTTACCAAAGAAGGAATGAACTCTCATCTTGCTTGTGGGCAAGGAGAGTTTTTGAATGGCTTGCATTATTCTCCTAGTCAATATTTGTTCCTTCTTTATTCACAATGTGTTTGAGGAGCTTACTTCAATCACTCCAAAGATTGACTTCTTCATATTCAATGATATGCCATGTTCTTAACACCTTATTAATACTTGATCAAGGTGTATTAAATGTTCTCTCCTCTTATTAGAGAAGACTATGATATCATCAAGATAAATGACAATAAATTTATTCTTCAAATCCTTAAAATCCAGCCCATTTCTCTCTAAAAAGTGTCCCCAACATTGATGAGACCAAATGACATCTGACTATAAGAGAAGGTTCCCCACCGAGTTGTGAAAGTAGTATTATATTGGTCTTCTTGGGAAATTTCAATTTGATTGTAGCTAGAAAATCCATTCAGTATAGAAAGAATTTCTGAACTGGTGAATGTTTTGTAGAATCTAATCCATGATCAGGAGTGCATAATTTTCCTTTAGAGAAGCTTGGTTCAAAATTTGAGAAGTCTACACAAATCCTTATTTCTCCATTTTTCTTCTAGACAAGGAAAATGTTTTCCACCCACATGGAGTGGTGGATTGGGAAAATGATTCTTGCATTTAATATTTTCAAAACTTCCTCTTGGATTGTTCCAAAAATCTTGAGATTGTATTTCCTTTGCTTCTACCAGAATGGTTTAACTTTAGGCTTGAGAGGTATAGAGTGTTGCATCTCTTTTGGTTTAAAATATTTCAGCTCATCATATGAATATGCCAACACATATGAATACTTTTTCAACAACAAAACAAAGTTTCTCTTTTCCTCCAGTGAGCAACACTTTCCTATATTCATGAACCAAGGTTGATTCTTCATTATGATATTTACCTTCTCAAAATCAGAAGTGCTCCTAGGAGATTCCTTAGCTATATATTTCATAAATCTATCATGCCTATCAAACAATTCTTCAAGTGAGACTAGGCCCCTAGGAATCTTATTACCTTTTAGCTTGAGCACTCCATCAGAATCAACCTCTTCAGCTTCACCTTCACCTTCCTATGAATTTGACTCGTGGGATGAATAAGTACTTCCTTACAAGAAAAATTTGTTAAAATTATCTTTTCTTCTCAAGGAAAGAGAGGATATGTTCATCATCATTGAACACTTGCCAATGGTTGGCATTATTAAGCACACTTGGCCTGCATATCATCTCAGTAAAATATTTATCTTTGGCAAAGGAAGGGTGTGGTATTAATAGAGAATCTAACACAAAAAGAGAATCAAATTTTTTAATTTTTTTTCACGGAGAACCAATTTTTTATAGAGAAAGCATCAAAGGATTCAATGAAATCCCACACTTTGTTCCTATAATTTCTTAGCCGTGGGTTAACTTGTTATCCCAATTTCACCCCTCAAGGTGAATCGGATAACTTACATGTTTCTTCAGGATCAAACAGGTTGAAATGTTTCAAGGGCCAAAATTTTGATTTTTGGGGTACCACTCCTCTTTCTCTCTAAAAATCCAAGGAGTTAGTAAAAAATTGCAAAAATTTGAGAAACTGAGGTCGCAGGCCTATTATAATGCAAATCAGGTCTAGGAGCTGTGGATGGAACCAAGGCGGATCATAATAGGGTTCATCATACCAAATTCAATGGGCCTAAGATAATAAGGAAACATTGAAATGTGGCAAAATAGGGTTTTTTTGGGCCCAGGCCGCACAAGTTCAGGACGTTTGGGACCCCGAAAACCTGATTTGCCTGAAATGGCTGAAAAATAGTTGAAATCAGCAAAATTAGGTATTTTTGTCCCAAGTAAGTTCTCTAAAGACCCGAAATTACAGTACTAGTAGTGCAAATCAGAAAATTTGGGTTTTTTCGGTCCAAGCCGCACAGGTACGCACGGGACATGTGGGATTTTTGAAAACCTGAAAATCGTAATACACCAAGAGTAAATCAGTGGAGTCAGGTTGAAATGTCCTTAGCCGCACTCATGGACATTGGGGACACATGGAGTTCTCTAAAGATGTAAAATTTATGTAGGCAGTGCAAATAAAGAAAATCAGGTTGTTTCGGCAAGCCGCACAGGTAGGTGTGCGAGACATGCAGGAACCCGAAAACCTGAAATCACTGCACCAAGAGTAAATTGGTTGAGTCGGGTCAAAATTTCCCAGGTCCCACGGTGCAAGACATCAAGATACATGGGATCCGCAAACCCAAAATCACTGCAGCCAAAGGGATATGTGGCAAAAGTGGAGGTCAACGGCCCTCATGGCCAATGTCAATGTTGGGACAAGCGGGACACCAAAAGCTGATTTACTTGATTTACAAGGTTTTGGGTCAGGTGTGATGTGGGTGAAGTGGAGGTTTTTGGCCCTAGTCACACAAGGGACATCTAGGACACTAGGACTTTAAATACCTGACATATCTGCATGCAAGGGAAAACATTGCGAATCAGACCCTGAACTTTAAACGAAGCCATAACTTTTGACCCCAAGCTTCCCAATTTTCACAAAATTTGACAAGCTTGGAATGAGCACGATGTCCTCTATGCCACAGAAACTAGATTTATTATTTTTAATGAGGGTATATTTATGAAAATAAATGGAACATATTCATCTCTAGTCAATCAGATTTCATTCCCGTTAAATGACAAAAATGGCCTGATAGACCCAAAATAGCTTCCAGCACTTAAAAGGCCATAACTTTTGTATTTCTCAACAAAAATGACACAAAAATGGTACCATTGGAATTGTGGTCCCAATCCCGATGCCCCCACAAAAATATATAAATTCATAATTTTATGAGAAATAAATGGTGATTTTGCTGAAAACGTGGCCAGGTTTAGAACAATGTTTTATTTGGTAGTTAGGATGCATTCAATGTAGCATGGGATGACATTTCTCACTAGGCTGCAAGTCACATGGGATAGTATGGGGAGCCTTTTGCAAGAAATAAAACATCATTTCACTTCATTTACTACATATTGCAAGTGGTTGAAGGATAGATTTTGGGATTTTCATTTTCCCTCTCTCTCTCTCTCTCCTCTTAGAAATCTATAAATTGTTAGTGTTGGGCTCATTGTAAGGGGAGATAGTTTTTAAGTAGAAAAAACTCTATCAAAATTATTTTGTAAAGCCAATGTGTTGCAGGCCCTTATAGTGGACTCCTTGCATGGTGATCCAGGCCCTTATTCTGTAATAGATTGAATTGTGCATATCAATGAAGCAATAAATACAAGTTTGTGGATACTTCTTCCCCTGCTGTGTTTTTTTGCATTCTTCTTGCCCTTTCAAAATCATTGCAAATATATTGTGTCTTTATGACTTATACTCTTACAGGGATTCATTATTATTTTGTGTGCATAAAATATAGTTGTGAATGCAATTTCTAGATTGTGGAGAACTGTTATCACCCCTTCTAGTTTGCATTTTGCTTCTACTTTTCACACATTGGAAGACTATTCTCATACCCCTCCTTTTCTGGTGTATCACCGCTTTAGTTAGGAGTTTTTATACATTTCTATTCTCCCTGATCCCTTGGAAAGTTAGATTAGGATTAGATAGTTTTTCCTACATTAGAGTAGATTGTGGCATGCAGTTTAGGAGAAAGAACCAACTTTCTCTGGAGGTCTATCTCAAGTAGCAAGTCCCACAACTTGGAGATAACACCCATGTTATTCAATCACACTGTGAGCTCAAGCACACACACTTGTGCAAATCATAGCTGTGATTCAAAGATAACAGGTTCTTCACTTAGTAGTGATTTCAAACTTGTTTCCCGGTTACTTCTTCATCTCCAAAGAATTTTAATTTTTTTATTCACATTGACTCATCTGTGTCTATGCCTAAGAGAAGATCTTAATATTCCATAATATTGTTAGTATTCTCAAATTGAGACTTAAAAGAAAAAGAAAACAACTTTTGATGGAGAAATTAGAATCATACCAGCTCTAAATCTTGTACTTACAATGGCTTCTGTCAAACTCCATAGTCCAAATATTGTCTTCATCTTCCTCCAAGATAAAAGGAACATCATCATCTCCTCAATAATTCATAAATTATTTCCCATGTCCACCCTCTTGATAAAGAATATAAGCTTTAGGATCTTCTGATTTTTGCACTGTATAAGTACTTCATTTTTCTCATCGGATTTTTTTTTTCATTTGGCCCTTGAATGGAATATTTGTTTAAGACCGATCCATCTAAATTTATCCTCCTAGCATCTCTACAAAATATTCTACTTAATAACATACCATATGAGGTTAGAATGTCCACCACTAAGATAGTCAATAAGAGTTTCTTTTCAAGAAAATCATCTAAAGCAACTTGGGAATCTTTTATCCTTCCCACAAGTGGGACTTCTTTAGTCTCCATAGAATAACACTAGCCTTTAGCCCGTGTTAGGGAGAGACCAAGGGAATTAGATACTTTAATTGGCATCACATTGTCAAAAGAACATGTGTATATGATACAATTGTTTAATTGGTAGCCTCTGACGAGAGGAGAAAGATAGAATGGTTCAATCTTGTCAGACTTAGATGCACTTAATACATAGCATGTTTTGGGATTATGAGGAATGAGGTGTTGGTAGTATGCCTTTGGAAGAGGGTGTGACATTATTGGGCTTTGGGTTACTACCTTTAATAAACTAAACTAGTTTATCAAATTGTTTTGGATGGGTTTGCAAATATTCAGACTTAGAAATTTGGGACTTAGACCATTTGAAATGGTCTATGATATCAAAAGAGGAGGAAGTTAATGTCTTTGAGGTGGTGGAAGGACTTAATAAGCAAAGGAGACACTAATTTGGAAGCAGGGGATACTTTGGCAACAAAAGTAGGCTTGGAAGCTAGAACATGCTTATTAGATACCAAGTTCAACAAAATTCATCTAGGTGTTGCTTCCCATCAATGTAGAACTTGGGAAAGTTCTTTCATGATCATCTTGGTAAATCATGTAAAGGTGGGTTGAGAGCTAATGCACCTGTGTTTTCCCCCAGGGTAGCATCCTTGATAAGACATTTATGGCTCTTCTTCCTCTTATTCTACAACTTATTCCCCCAAAATTTCTTCTGGTTCTTCTTGTTCTCCTTCACTTGGAGGAATAAATTTTAATGGTTCTTCTGCTATTTTAACAAGGGGAAAATCAAGATCAAAATCTGTAAGATATTATTGATCAATTTTCCTTCTTATTTGACCAAGGGAAAGTCTTAAATTTTCTCTTAGTTACTACTCAAAGGCTGGGTATGTAATTCCACTAGCCTGACTAGACCTTGTGTAACTCCTATCAGCCAGTTTGCAAACTTTAAATCAACTCAAATCAAAATTTTATCAAGCTTTTCTTTGTTGAATTTGAGTTTGTCTTTCTCTTTCCAAAGCTTCTTCATGTTCTTCTTCAGAATATAGAATTCTTGTAGCTTCTTGGTAATGAAAGAAATTTACTCTATTATGTCAAATTTCTTCCCTCAAGTTAGATGCAATATATTATTGGGTATCTAAGAGAATTTTAGGTCTTAGGACTGGGGCAGGACTAGGAATAGCCATTAGTGGAAGGTGTAAGAATCAATGGATGCTCAAATTTCAGATTTTTTTGGTTTTTTAGATATCTGATTTTTTTTGTATTTTGTGGAATATAATTTTTATGGATTTTTTGTGGTATTTTATGTGGTGCAGAGACAACAAAATATTCCCCATGGTGGGTGCCAAAATTTTTTGGTGAAATAATTTTTTCATTAGGGAAAATTGTGAGATTTCACCAATGCTCTAGGACTAGGTCCCTCTTGCTTGAATGGGGAAATCTCCATTTATTGAAAGAAAGGAAACAATCATAAACTAAACTAAATTTTGGGGGTGGTCCTGTAGAACAGGAATCACACATGAATACTTCCCTAAACTTGTGGTAATTGCTTATATAGAATAAAAGGGAGGAAATTTTCTTATAGAGGGAGATAATAGAGGGAAATAGGATGGATATTTTAACCAATTAAGTAACATAGTTGAGTTCATTACATTAAATTTAGTGTATTTCACTTACATCAATAAGAAGAAACCATTCACATAGAAAGAGGAATATTAGACCCTAAATATTGGCTAAGTACTAAGAGGTGTGCGCACGTAGGACTAGTGAGAAGAAGGGAACTCAGGGGAAAGTGCACATGAAAAAGGGGTTTAAGAAGGGTTTAAGTGAAACTAGGGCACATGGGAGAGGCAAAACATGGGTTTAAAGGACTTAGCCATATTTGGCATTCTAGAGTCACTTGAGGAAAAGTGTGAGGACCCAAATAGGTGTGATGAGTGGATAAGGTGCCAGCCTAGAACCTTGGAGGTCAAGAAAAGGATATTACCCCATGGAATATTCCTAGAAGACATCATTACAGAGAGTGGAGGGTTTGCAAAGGGATAAGAATTCACCTATGGAGGACCACATCAACACTTGACACATGATCTACTTAGGAGAGAAGGCATGATGGTGGGTGTTGATCTTATATAAAGAAATGCTTGGGCCAGAGACATATATGGGGAGATAGATGAGAAGTGGATAAGATAGCAAGAGAGAATAGATAGATAATGCTTAGAGAAGCAAATAAATAGAGTAACGAAGTGCTACAGAAATGCTAAGGGTTTAGAGTAATGTTGGGTTTAGAGTACTTAGTGCTAGAGGGTTGTAAGGGATGCCATAAGCATATGTATGGGTATTGGGATCTGTAACAAGGGATAAAATGGAAAAAGTATAGTTAGGATCTCATATCAGAGAAGTTTATAGGAGTTAAGTCTCTGTCATTTACTATATATGGTCTGAGATGACCCTTTTGACTGTAATGTGGCTACCATAACTCTTTTAAATATATATATATATGTGGGTTCATTTTGTATAAATTCATTTATGGGTGTAAACCCTCATGTTATATGACTTATCATGGCTCATATCTAGTTTATTATACTTCTTACAATGTTATTTAGCTTATGTAATGCATTAATGTGTAGATTTGTTAGTTGCATCTTCTACCTTTTTAAGTAAGTGAATGTACTTCTACTTCTGCAAATAATCCTCCATTAATAGTGGAACCTTCTCATAAAACTCACATAAAAGAGGGGCTCGACACCCGTGCATGCCTTGGGTGAGCACCCAGTGCCGGCTGGGTGATAGGCCAACATGCTTGGGGTTAGAAAAAGTATTAAGGGTAAATAAATGACTACATCTTGGTTATGTTGTCAGGACCTCTTTTCAAAGTTGTTGTGAGAATGGTGCATGATGACAGAGCACTTGACCTTGGACAATGTCGAAGCATGGCTTAAATCATAAAGGAGGATGAGTTTTCTCAGAGATTTAGTACTGGACCTGAGTTTGATGCATGTAAATGGGTAGAAGAACATCTATATCATGAGTTGTATGAGACCTTCTTTTGTTGTTTTCTAATGGAGTTATACGAATGGCTCTCGCGTATGCATCTAGATCAAGCTTGGTACTATAGACCTCTTGTATGGACCCAAGATGAGTATTAGAGGTTGCATGATGCTGATCTGGATTGGACACATGTTGTTGATCATTGGTGGAGTAGAGTGTTGATGAGTTACACCTTGGAGTACATGATTTCTACATATTCTTGTCCAAAGATTGTTGAGTTTGAGTTCTTAAGGGAGCCAAGAGGATTATTTCTTGTGTGCTATCCCTTTAGCTATAAATATCCTGATCATTACGCTGAGTTTGGAAGCATTTCCTATGGCTGGCTAAGCTTCTTCTGAGTGCTGGGAGAGGAAGCTAGAGTGGAGGAGGATGGTGGACCTTGTGGATAAAAAGGAGAGGGAAGAGAGATAACTCAAGTATAATGAAGCTCATGAAAGGGAGTTAGATAGACAATGTGAAGTTGCAGAGTGATGGATTTATGGAGGAAGATGTTGTGGGAAGGAATTGAGGTTCACATAGAGGATGTGGAGCCTAAGAAGTCTGTGCTACCCCATCTTGGCAAGCACAGGAGAGAGACCCCTTCAAATTTTGATGAGAGCTCGTCACTTAGAGAAAGGAGAGCCATTGGCACACATTTAAATACACCTGGTACCAACCCTTGGCACACTTAGTTTTCCAAATCCAGAGATAAGTATTACTAACCCAGTTGGTATTGGTGGAAGTAACTGATCAACACCTATGAGGTATAACTTTTCATTTGGCACATCTATGGCTGCACAATCATTTCTTATGTTTGGAGGTATATTGTCTAGAGTGACATTTGGGAAAAGTATGGGTACACAAAGCTTGGGTATCACATTTGGAAGTTGGTGGGACACACATCTGGTAGTGGTGTAATATCACAGACTGTTGGCACACAGTTCAGTGTGATAATTGGGGACATAAGGCATGACCACTTCAGGACCTTTACCAGCTACAAGAGGTGGATTTGGTGGGTTAGGTGGAATAGGAACTAGTAGATCTAGTGGACCTGGTGGATCTGGAGGATTTGGTGGGTCAGGAGGACAAATGCTGGTGGATCTAGTGGTGTGGTGGAGGAAACATCAGAGGGAATCTAGGTTATGGATCAGGTGGAAAAGGGCCTCAACCACCTCAACAAGTATTTTTTGAAATGTCTTTGCATCTACCAAATTACAAAGGTGTTGAGGATGCTGCAGAACATGTACACAAATGTGAGCTACTATGACACATGCACAAAGGGGATCACTACCTTAGAACGGAAGGTAAGTCAGTTTGTAACAATGTTGCAAGGACACATGCATAGTTGGTACCAAAAGTATGACCCCCACCAGATAGTAGTAGATTATACCGCATTGCGTAATGCCTTCTTAGTTGAATTCCATATTCTTGAGTTTGAACAAAAGAGCATTAGCACACTGAAGGAGATTCAACAAGGTATGGAAAGAGAGTGTGTGGGAGTATGACACACATTTTAAGACTCTCTTATAAAAAATTATCTTATGATATTCATCCTTCTCAACATGCTCAATGGTTTGTTGGAGGACTAATAACACCTTTCAGGAGAGCACTATCACATAAGACTTTCACAACCTGTGAGGCCTTGGAGGCTTCCCTGCATGCTGAGGCTGTAGGAAGCATGGATACCAGTGTTAGTCCTTTTCTTGAAGCTTAGATTTCTGCAATGGAAAAGAAGCTAGAGAAGCTATCTGTGAACTTATCCCCATGAGACTTGTAGTGGCCTATGGTGCATGGATTGTGAGGTAGAGGGGCATACAAAGGAAGTTTGTCCTTAGAGATTGGTACGCACCATGATGGTAGACTGTGAGATTTTCCATGGAGATCATGATGCAAGTAGGTGTCCACTACTACAACGCATGTGATCATAAGAATGTGTCTTGTTATTACAATATTTTCACCTCTACTACTCATGACACCAAAGGATTGTAGATTAATTGACCAGATACATGATGTCATTGATATTGGTGTGTGCCAGACCAACATTGTAACAATTCTAAGGATGATGGTTGTCACTATGAAGGACATGTGGATGGAGGAGCTCATGGAAGAATCTTTGTGGAGGATTTAGAGGTCATGGAAATCACGGAGGTGGAAGAGGTGAATTCCCTCATGGAACTTGTTATAACTGTGGGTCCACAAAGCATTACAAGTGTGAATGTCCTGACCTGCTATAGTGCTCTTGGTGTGGGAAGAAGCACAAGTATGAGGAGTTCCTGGAGCTATTTGAACACATGAGCTAGCAACAATAAAAAGACAAGGGCACTGGGATGGTAAGCGTTAAGAAAGAAGACTCGTAGTGGATGCCAAGGGTGGTGTGTGAGTTAGAATTAGAACCTATACTAGGTGACGACACAAGATGAGGTTGCATGTTTCAGGGAGATACCAAAGAAGAGACCACTGATTATAAGAGAAGAGGTGGTGTATGGGAAGTATCTGGACCCTACCCATCAGAAGGAAGTCTATCAAGAGACCATGGATGTAATCAGGAGTCTTCAAGGGGAAATTCAATGTCTAAAGGAGAAATCCAGGAAGTTGGGGTAGAAAGAAAAGTGTTGAGGTGCCTCAGTCAGATATAGATGATGTCAAGGAGGTGTGTAAGATGTACGACACCAAGAGAATATCATTCCTCTATTAGGAGAATGGTTAAGGAATAAGATACCAAGCACAAGAGTTGGAGTAGTGAGAGGATAGGTTTTACATGCTAACCTTCCTCCCCATAACCTCGACTATGATAAGGAGATTACCTTGAATGCAGTTGTTGATGGATGAATCCTAAGCAATATTCTAATTGACATAGGTGCATGGAAGTCAATGTTCTCACCCTGGACACCTAGAATCAAATGGGAAGGCCCCCATTATAGTCATCTTCAAATGTGTTGTATATGGCTAATAAGACAAAGGAAATTCCCATTGGTGTTTTAAAGGATGTTGCTATTACTATCCAAGGGGTGAAATTCACTAGATACTTTGAAGTCTTAGTGCTTGCTAAGGAGGTAGAAAATTTTCAACGCTACTTGGGTGCCCCTAGTGCTATAAGAACAATGTTGACTTATGTTTCAATAAGGGGTATATAAGTTTTGAGAACAAAGAGGAATGTGTTATCATTCCTTTGATGGATGGGAAGTCAGTGCCCTATATTGAGCCTTTAGGAGAAGAAGACCTAGACAAAATTTATGTGTGCACTATCCAGGACCCTGAGGTTATGCAACCAACAAAAGAGGGAATTATTCAGTGGGAAGATGCTCAATCTATAAGTGATACAACTAGTGTGGCATGTGAAAATTGGGGGCATGGGACATATGAGTTAGTCTAGAAGGTAGTTAAGAGGATCTGTGATGAGAGTAGAAAAGGTGCACTCAATCAAGCACCTAGGAAGAAAGAAGTTTCCAAGTTATTCTAGGGGAGCCAACCCTGATGTTTTTCCTACAAGAAATGGAGACCTAGTGGAGATGTGAGATCGAAAGGAGAAGGATGCTTAGCTATACCTTGCTCAGGACCACAACACATTGGTGGGTGACCCATCACAATAACCTTCTAGAGTGGCATGAAGTGAGAATCACATTCTCTGTTAGGTTTGTCTGGAACAATGCACCTACTATCATACAAAATTATCATGGGAAGGAACCTACCTTGTTTCACATCCAAGCATGTGAGAAGGTCTGGATGGAAGGCATGGAAAGCCTTGCCACCTTCTTTATGGGTGCATAAGTTGTACTCCACCTTACAAGGTTATGCACATGCATGGTACATTCACTCAGAGATGCACCATCAGACAGGAAAATGGCAGGAGTTGATGGACTGACCTCCTTCAAGATTTCGAATATCAGAGTACTAAGCCATCAGTGGATGAGGTGTTGCAGGTTGTTAAGCACCTAACTATGGGAGATAGTGCCATGGATAGAGGATAAAATACTGGAATTATTGGGTGAACCTGGACTTAGAAGTGCGCTTTGATGAGGAAGAATCAGAGGAGATACAACTTGAGTGCGCATGCATGGAAAAAGAGAAAGGAAAATTGGTCTATGTGATCGATGGTGAAGAAGTGGAAAATTTGGATGTTAACCATACTATGGGTACATGAAAAGTTATGGATAGTGCTGATGAGAAATCACACACCTACCATGAACCCCTAAAAACCAATAAGGTTAACATTGGTTCGGACACAGAACCTAAGGAGGCTACTATTGGAGATTATTGGATAGAAAAGGAGGTTTCAAAGATCATCGATCTATTGTGTGAGTTTTAGGATTTATTTCTATGTATGGGTACCATGAGCTTAAAGGAGTTCACCACTCCTTAGGAGAAATGAAAATCAATTTAAAGGAAGGTGTGCTCCCAATTTGGAAGAGACCTTATCGAATGAATCTGAATCTTCGTGTCAAAGTCAAGGAGGAGATTGACAAGATGATCACATTAGGCATCATTGAGGCCATTGAGGAATCAAAATGGATAAGTCTAATGGTCATCAACATTAATAAGGATGGGAGGATAAGTATTTGTGTTGATTATAGGGATTTGAATGTGGTATGTGTTATTGACCCTTTTCTAACCCCCTTCATTAAGGAGATCCTGGAAGGAGTAGCTGGGTGCAAGATCTATTCTTTCAAAGATGGATTTTCAGGATATCATCAGGTTAGAATTACAAAGGAGGACCAATAAAACATAAATTTTTCCACTAAATGGGGAAGGTTTTCCTACATAGTCATGCCTTTTGGACTGAAGAATGTGTCTACTGCTGTGTTTTCGCGCATTGTGGTACATGCATTTCAAGACTTCATCCATAAGTTTCTTCAAGTCTACCTTGATGATTGGATGGTATATGGATTAGTGAGGGATCATTGTGACAATCTGAGGTAGATGTTTGAAAGATGTTGATAGTTGAGGATATCCCTCAACATTAAGAAATGTGTTTTCGCTACTCCATTTGGAACCCTTTTGGGGCATATCATATGTAAGGAAGGCTTGCTGGTGGATCCTGCCAAAGTTGTCGTTATTGTGGGATTGGGGGAACCTACCAGCTAGAGCGTAGTGCATATGGATTCCTTGGGCATATGGGGTATTACTAGAAATTTATTAGGGGTATGCTAAGATCACCATGCCATTGGAAAAGTTACTAAAACACAAAAGTGCATTTCATTGGGGAGAGGCACAGTAGATGGCATTTGATACATTGAAGAATAAGCTTATCACTACGCCCATATTATGATATTCCTTCTTGGGATAAACCATTCCATGTACATGTCGATGCTTCAGGGATGGCGATTGGGTAAATCTTATCAAAACCTGGAGAGGGAATTGTTGACCACCCATTATGTTTTTCTAGTAGAAAGATAACCCCAACATAACAGAACTATAATACTATTGAGTGCGAGGCATTTTCAATGATCTACATATTGCAAAAATTCAGGCAGTATCTATTGGCAACACCCTTTATATTCTACACCGACCACATGTCATTAAAGTACTTGGTAAACAAGCCCATTTTACAAGGGCACATATGCCGGTGGGTACTGTTATTTCAAGAGTTCAAGTTTACGGTTGTTGTGAAACCGGGTAAGAGTAATTTAGGACCTGACCATTTATCAAGGATTGAATCAAGGGAGGATGCACAGAGAATTGAGGAAACAATGTCAGATGTGAAATTAATTTAGATTGCAGGGTGCACCCTCTGAATTGGAAGATATTGTTATATTTCTCAAAACAAGTGTGGAACCAGAGGGAATGAAGACTTTGGAAAGGAAGCATTTATCCATACATGTCACACCCTACATGTTAATTAGTGGAGACTTATACAAGCTAGGACATGCGATGAGGTTTTTTGCTAGATGTGTGTTAGAATATGAGTGCATTGCAATCATGGAGGAAGCACACTGTGGGATTGCAGGAGGACACTATGCAGGGAATGAAACCGCGCATAAGATCCTTCTAGCTAGGTTTTTGGTGGGAAACAATTTACAAGGATTGTATCGATTATTGCAAGGCATGTGACCATTGCTAGTGGCTTGGTAAACTAGGGAAAAGAGATGAAATACCATTAAGACCAATTACCAATGCAGAAACATTCAAGAAGTGGGAAATTGACTTTGTAGGCCCTATTTCTTGAGCTGTGTGAAGGTTAGGTTCACCCTATATCATTACATGCACAAATTATCTTCTGAGGTGGAAATAAGCGGTGCCTACAAGGGATTACACAATGATAACAATAACTAGGTTCTTGTGGTAAAACATAATCAACAGCTATGGATGCCCACTCAGTTTAACAAGTGATAGGGGAACTCATTTTTTTAATGAGACAATTAGTATCTTGTTGGCAAAATTCATGATAGCCCACCACAAGACTACCCCTTATCACCCACAAGCTAATGGGACTTCTGGGGTGTTTAATAAAATTATGAATCACACATTAACCAAGATTTGTGATGTGGGAAGAAAGGATTGGGATGATATAGTTTTTGCTATGTTATGGCCATACCAGACTACTTATAAAAGACTGAACAAGGTCACACCTTTTTAATTGGTGTTTGGTGTGGAAGTAGTGTTACCTATTGAATTCATGTTACCATCACTTCATATAGTATGTGTAGGAGGATTAGTCGATGAAAAATTTCTTGAGGAAAGGATTGATAAGTTAATGTAGTCATATGAGAGGTGGGCTATTGCTTGTTGGAGTAAAAAAAACAAAAATCTAGGTAGAATGTATGACATGATAAACACATCAATAAAAAATAGTTTGAGGTTAGGCAGATGGTTATATTGTATGCTTCCAAGTTTCTACACCATCCTTAGAAATTCAAAGTCCATTGGATGGGCCCATACATTTTATCCTATATAATTGATTCAGGCACTTGCCAGTTACAAGCACTAGATGGAACACAATTACTAGGACATTTCAATGGGAGTAGGCTAAAGCCCTACTATAAATAATTTTTCTTTTTGTTTATAAATAAGGTAGTATTTCCAATTAGCCTAGGATTTCATTAATAAATTTCCTTTCTTTGTGTTTCCCTTTCTCATTTTTTTGTGTTGTGCATGTTTGTGCACTTGTAGGCACTTACAATTTCAGAATTTTTATATGTGTAGAGGACCAGACATCTATTTTTTGTGTTGGGTGAAGTGATGCAACATGCACTGGAAGCTGGTATTGGAAGCTATGTTTTGATGGTCTGGGTTGAAGTATCAAAAGTGTGTAGTTTGGAAGAGCACGCATAGAAAAGGTGAACATGAGGAATTTGGCGTCAAAAAGGCTTTACAAAAACCATGTACAAGGGTGAGAAGTGCAGAAACAACATGAGATAGGTGATGTCAAAATTTAGGATAAGGACAAAAGAAGTGCTTTTAGCACTAAAAGCGCGTGCGTAAGGATCTTCGGTCAGTAAGGGTTTTTAACGTGCCAAAAGGTTGTAGAAGTATTCACACCAGGATTGGGTGTGGGGATAAAAACATTGAAGGTTGGCAATAGGAAAAAGATTCCTTTATTGCAAGAGTACATTGGTAGGTGGCATGACATTTATTATGGGAAAAAGAAAAAGCTATAAGTAGAAGGTCAGGGTGCATTATTGTTTACCTTGTATTTGTGTTATCGAAGAGATCTCATGAACTAGGGAATCCTTGAAGAAAATGTTGTGTGAAAAAGGGTTGTGAAGATTTGCATGCATAGCTAGTTTGATCAACGAACCAGAGTGGAAAAAGAGTACATAAACGTGAGCAAAGAAGGTTGTCTGGAAAACTCCCATGATTAATTATGTCATTTTGTGGGAAAAGGGTTTTCCAAGTTAGGGTTCCGTAGCTAGGGCACATGATTGAAGGGATGTTCACAAGGGAGTGAATCTGTAGAGTTGAGAAGAGCCAAGATTGAGAGAAAAGAATAAATTTTAGTGACTCGACGGAGAAATAGCACCAAGGAAAGTAGAAAATGTTTCACCAAAGAAGGGTAAGGGCAAAGGGAAACAAACCGTTTCCACCAGTTTCAATGAAGAATGGTACGCAGAGATGCAATATACAAATAATGTATTTCTTAGAAAATAATGGGTGTCTGATGTTAGAAAGATGGCCATGACTGACTACAACCATCAAACGGGCACCACTGAGAATGAGATGACATTACAACTGGTTCACCCTAAAGACAAGAGGACACCAGATGGAATGCCTATCTGTGATGATGAGGTAAAGGTGAAAATGGAGAGGGCCATGTTATTGTAACTCTGTGAGTTGCCCTATTTTAGAAAAATTGAGTGATACCAGCGGTTAATGTCACGAGTACACGAAGACCACTTTTACTTTGTGGGATGAAGGATGCAAATAACTCCCCAACTGATTTCTAAGTTTATCGGTCTTATTTATGAGGTAGAATCATTTGATGATGATTTGGATGATAAGGAGCCGCCCCATCAATAAGACTGTTGAAGCTTATGACTATGAGAAGGGTTCGTGATACTTTGACATTTCTATGATTTCTGACCCTGTAATGAGGATGGCTGTGTGCTTGGTTAGAAATTTGAATGGAAAGGAGAGATGGACACAAATCAACAAGGATTAGTTGAAAATTTTCCATAAGATCTCAGAGGGAATAATCTACAACCTATCGGCTTTCATAGAAGGAGAAATCATCAACACTGCACGTAATGGAGAAAAGATCATATTTGGTAATGTCCTACTTACCATTGTCTTTTCGGAGATTGGAGTTCCTGATGGGCCAGATAAATTTGTTTGGGAGTACCCAAATGAGAAACCTTCCCCCACTAAAAGATTTGAGAAATACACTTGTGACACCATGACGAACGCCCAAAAGGTGCTCCTAGAAAAATGGTATAAGCGGATGTGTGACGTATTTGATGCTGAGTAGAGACTACCTGAGTAGTTACCTATTTTACTGCAAGGTGAGGCTGAATTCACCATGTACCAACATTTCTGTATTGGCAGGTTTACTTTGGAAGATGGCGCCAAGGGCCCCTTGTGAAAATTTCCGTTCTCCTTCATAACACAATACTTCCAGGCCGAGGTCAATTGATTCAAAGAGGCAAAGAAGCTAAGATTTTACCTTAGCACGGTAGACCAAGATTACCACGAGCTACACAAAAAATTGATATATCCAAATAAGCACACCTATGTGCAGAAGTATGTCTCCCATGACATACATATGTTGAATCCAGTGATATTTCCTGTTGCTAAGAGGACCACAACAAGGGTATACCTGGGTAAAAGGCCTAAATATGAGAAATACACTAACATTGAAAATGATGTATCTATCCTAGATGACCCCATAATAAGGAAGAATTCCATGCTAAGGAAAAGAGAGAGAGAGAGGAGTCCCATGAAAAAAAATCACCAAGTACACATACAGTGCAGTCTGTAGGTGTGCAGGAGTCAGGCGCAAAACCAAGCACCTATGCATGGAGGAAGAATTCCCATGCAAAAGAGAAAGAGAAGACATATGAGGAAGAGGTGCCAGAGCAAGAGAAGTCCCCTGCGAAAGAAGAATCTCTGACAAGAAAGGATTCACCGAGGGAAGAATAAAAAGAAGAGTCTCCTATATTGGAATCGCCAGTTAGGAAGAAGCAAAGAGTAATAGAAAACATGGACTCAGAAGAAAAAGAGAGCATGAAGGCCAACAGGGGATATGAGGATGATGGAGAGAATGGTGAAGATCAAGACCATCTTGTGTACGATGTACATGAGTCAGAAGAAGAGGGAAATGAAGAGAAGGATGAGGACGAAGGAGGCACTCACGCCAAGGGGGGAAGTGAAGAAGTAAACATGAAGGATCAAAAGACTCCAAGCTTGAATAAGAAATAGATAGAGGATTTCATAGAGAGGAAGGTAAAATGCATTATAAAGGACTTGGTGGATCAAGAGGTGGAGCTCAATGCTGAAGAATTACTAAAAGAGATAGAGGAAAGTGAAATTTTGGGAAAGGAGTATGGAAGCATGGGCGGACACCCTAGTTTAGCAGTAAGCTTCCCAAAGGCAACACACATAGGTGGAAAGGGCATAGTAGCAGCGCAGAACCAAGAAATGACTAACATCTATTATATCAATAAGGTATTATGTGCACATTTCCAAAGTACCATGCCTTCAAACCAACTCCTTATATGGTCTTCTTTCATCGAAGAGGGTGCGTACCTGCACACGAGGAAGATGTTGTCTTAGGATTTTAAGTCCTTGAATTTGAGGTCAACTGTGAGGCATTGATGAAGATATCATATTTGAAGGGAGTAAACCCTCTGGTGAATGCCCAACAACTGTCTAATTAGCAAGTTTGCAACGCACTCAACAAAGTATCGATAGAAGTTGAGGTGAGGATCTTCGGAAGAAATGGCAGAATAAAGGTATTGGAGGAAGAGATTGAGAAGAAAAATGAAGAGATTATTGAAAGAGACATGGAGTTAAAATAGGGAGGATATGATCATCTCACAATTAAGGTGTAAGTTAAGGGAGGAAAAGGAAAAGGTGTGTGAGATCCATAAGAAAATAGAGATGATTTCAGACGTCAAAATCTTAAAGCACCCAGACCTACCCCTGCTTGAGAAAAATATGAGTCAACCATGTAATACTTGGAAGAATTGAACTGCATCCTCACCATGGAAAGGAGGCCACTCATATAAGAGTCAGTGTAAGAGGCAGTGGTGCACCAAAGGAGGAAGAAAATATGAAGATTGGGGATATAGTTACTTGGTATTCTGAGCTCCTTACCGCTGTAAAGACTGCCACACAAATGGCCAAGGTTGTATATGAAAATTACACTAATAGAGACAGAGTATCAAGCATATTAGTTGTTATGCATGAGGTAGATCTGAAGGAATTTCAAGAAAAGAACAAGGGAAATAGGGCAAAGCATGATAAGATCCTATCTGAGGTTGAGAAAAAGTTGGAAGCAATCAAAACCTTCCAGGGTTCAATTAAGAATCACGTTAAGGAGTTATATCCTTAGGTCACTCGTAGAATGGATGTGTTGGATGATCTTAACAAACAACTAGAAGGCATTTTAGATACACTGAATGCTAAGGGAAACAAATTGAGTTTTGATGAGGTGAGTGCTCTAGTAGGTGACCTACTTCAAAAGATTGAGGCAATAGTGAAGAAGGAATTTCCAGTTCTCCAACAATAGAAAATTATTCTATTCTTTCATTCTTTATTTAGATTGTCCTAGTTCCACTATTCTTTATTCTTTGGAGAAGAAATATGTTTTTGAAGACATAGAACACGCATAGTGTGGGGCGATGTTGGGCCCTAAATATTGTCTAAGTACACAGAGGCACGTGCATGTAGGACCAGTGAGAAGAAGAGATATTAGGGGAAAGTGCACAAGACAAAGGGGTTTAAGAAGGGTTTGAGTGAAACCAAGATGTGCACGGGAGGTAGAACATGGGTTTAAAGGAATTATCCATATTTGGCATTCTAGAGTCACTTGAGGAAAAATGTGAGGACCCGAATAGGCGTGATGAGTGGATAAGGTTCCAGCTTGGAACCTTGGAGGTTAAGAAAAGGATATTCCTCGTAGGGAATATTCCTAGAAGACATCATTACAGAGAGTGGAGGGTTATCAAAGGGATAAGCATTCACCTATGGAGGACCACATCAACACTTGGCATGTGACCTGCTCAGGAGAGAAGGCATGGCGTTGGGGTGTTGATCTTATATATAGACATGCTCTAGCTAGGGACAAATATAAGGGATATAGATGAGAGAGGAGAATATAGAAATATAGAGAATACAAAGATAATGCACTGAGAATGCATAGAAAGAGAGTAACAAAGTGCTGTATAAATGCTAAGGGTTTAGAGTTCATAAGTGTTGGGATTTAGATTACTTAGTGCCAAGGGTTATAAGGGATGACATAAGCATATGTATGGGTACTGGGATATGTAACAAGGGATAAAATGGAAGAAGTATAGTTAGGGTCTCATATCAAAGAAGCTTATAAGGGTTAAATCTCTATCATTTACTGTATATGGTCTGAAATGACCCTTTTGACTGTAATGTGGCTACTAGAACTATTTTAAATTAATATATATATGGGTTCTTTATGTACATCTCATTTAGGGGTGTAAACCCTCGTTTTATATGACTATGATGGCTCATATTTGGTTTATTATGCTTCTTAAAATGTTATTTAGCTTCTGTAATGCATTAATGTGTGGATCTATTAGTTGCATCTTCTACCTTTTTTAAATAAGTGAATGTACTTCTTCTTCTGCAAATCATCCTCCATTAATAGAGGAACCTTTTCACAAATCTCACATAAAGGAGGGGATCAAATCCCGTGCGTGCCTCGGGTGAGCGCCCAACATTGTTGGATGATAGGTTAACATGCTTGGGGTTAGAAAATAATATTAAGGGTAGATAAATTACTATAAGGAACAATCAACAAGAAACACAAAGTTTTATTGCATCGTGTTGCACAATTTACAATGCTCATGGAGTACAAGTTGAGATGGAGATAGAATAAAAATAGACAAAAGAATAGAGGAAATGAAGGCACTTGTTTGTAGAAAGAGAATGAGAGATGTTAAACTAGAATTAACCATCCCTTTACAATGAGGAGGTCATCTCCTTTTATATCTTTACAATCCATATCTCCATCTACCCCCCACATGAATCTTCATATTCCCATTTCAAGTAACTTTTCAAATATCCTTAGGAAAGACAAAATAAGTTCCCTTTTTATAATTGCAAAAGGGAATTTTACGTTACACAAATATTACATAGTCACTTTAATGAATAAGATAAAAAAAGTCATTATTACACACAATGAAGAATTAGAAGAAAAAGAGTAGAAGGGGAGGGATAATAAAAGAAGGAGAAATAGAATAGAGAAGGATGAAGTATCCTCACTACTTAATGAATACCATTCCTATGCTAAAGATTCCACCTTTGATGCATCCCATGGAAATTCAATTAGTTTGAACTCAAGCCCCTTCACTTCTCTAACAAAATGGACAACTATAGGTGTGATCATCTTTGATTGAAGAATGCTCACATACTCCAATGTGTTGATCCAAGTCTCTGGAATGTTGAATAAGCTCTTACACTTAGAAAAAAAAATTGTGATCCCAAACAATGTTTGAAATAGAACCACATATTTCTATGAGTGACTCCAGGGTGTTTTTGTTGAAGGAGAAGGGGCCTCTTGTCTCTTTCCAAACCATTTATTTAAGAGGAGTCATGAGATCTTCCCAGGATGTGTTTTCACTAATTAGAGGGGCCCTAAGATCTTCTACACATTTTCTTAGATCTTCGAGAATCTCTTGAGAATTTTTCTCACTCTCCTCAAGCTCTGGTAAAGCATATTCTAGTACATCACACTTTTATACCATGGTATATAACCAAATAGGAGTCAAGTTCTCGATAAGAGTCATCAACACATTTTTTATTATCAAGAATGAGGATTCAAGACTCCCCATTTTAGAGGTCAATGGGAGAACACTATTCCATATCATATTTTATTTCTCCATTTCCACCGAGGTGTCTTTGATTCTTGAGATGGTACCTGAAATGAAGCGAAAAAAGGAGAGGACCTCAAGAAAAAAAGCATTCCCCTTTTCAATGATTCCCCCCCCCCCCAACTTGTCATTCACACTCCCCTGCATCGTGAATCCTTAGGCTTGGTTGAGGGCTTGTAGGTCAATTATGCTAATGGTTCCAAGAATGACTACACATATGAAGATGAGGTCCTTAGATGTTTCTTCAATTGGTTGATGGTTCATTTGTATTCTTCATTCCACTCCAATATTCAAGTCAAAGATTCCTTGAAAATATGAGCATTGCCTTCATGTGTAGCCTGAACAAGTGAGAGTTTGGTCATCTCATAGTCATTTCGGGTCATTTAATCCAAATTTTTATCCACCTTAGTTCTTGCAATTTCCAAGAACTTAGCTCTTGAAGCCTCAGTTTAGAATCTTGAAGTTATTTGTGCTTTCCTTGAATTCTTGGCTTATGTGTACATCCAGATGGCCTCAAATTTTGGAGCTAAAACTTATTACACCATTCATTATTATTTGCCAAGAAAGTCACATACCCCTGGGAATGGATTTGATGGCATGGAAAATAATTTAGGGATCTCCATTTCTTATTATGGGATAAATGATTACTCATTCTGAGATGACTTAACTTCCTCAGATGAGACACTTGGCTCCACTTGATGCACGGGGGATTGGGAGGGGTCAATATTTCCTTGTTCCAACTCTTTAACTTTTTCTAGTTTTTCAACATGTTTCTCCCCAACCTTAGCTTTGTTGCGAGACTCTGTAAGAGGTGAAAAATTATTGCTCTTGGTTTCCATCACCTTCCTCTTTCATGTATTCTTAGAATGGGATGATTCAAAAGCTCTCTCAGGATCCTTGAGAGATGGTGAATGTGATAGTTGTCTAGGTATGGTTTAAGTGGTTCCTTATTCCCTACTATAGGCCTTCTTTCTTCTAAACCATTCCATTGATATTTGGACCACCACTCTAGTCCTTGATATCTCCATCTTATCAAATGCTATATGAGGGAGGAGGAAGGGGAGATATATTTATTACCTGGTACTTTGGATCAAACAACTGGGAACCATCTTCTTGAACTCCTCCAATGAACTAGTCAAACCCGAATGTTTCCATATGTTCCACGGTCATCCTCATGTAGTCCTTCTTCCTGACCTTAAGGTAATCCAAATGATTTTCCCAATAATATTTGAATTGGGGAATGTGATGCAAACCAGGAACATGGAAATACTTAGGATATTTCTATATGTCAAAGTTGGGTCGAGAGACATATGAAAATAGATGAAATACAACATGAGAGGTATCAATGTTTGTGGAATCCATTGCACTCTTATAGGAGAATAAACTAAGTGATAAGGGGAATGAGACACCCTTATTCTTTGAACCCTTGCATTTGAGATGCACATGACAAAGTTACCTATAGAGCTATACTAGGATGATCGTATCACTAGGACACTTGGGTAATCTGAGAGAAGCAAGGTAAAAGCCACTCACCTTGATGTAGGTGAAGGTATGAAATTGCACGAAATGACACCCATAGTTCTCAATCAACTTCGTTTCCTGAGGAGAGATTATTCTTTTAGGATTTCCTGCGAGGATATGGATGATGAACATGGTGAATGCATCATTCACCTGTGTGAAATGAACATTTCTTTCCTTGAAGGTCATTTTCTTGTACTTCTCAAAGGAAATGGATCTATAAGGAACATTTTGTGTAGTAGAAAATCCTTGGTAGTGTCTAGTGTATATGAGAGCATACACCAAATAAGAGGTCATTGTGAATATCTTGATGGTGAAGAGTTGCATCAGCTGCTAGTGGAGATTTTCACTGATGATCTAGCCCCAATATATCTTTTGAGTTCCTTCCATGATCATCGACATGAACTAAGCATTCAGTCTTGGAAGTACTTGGTGTGTTCCTCACCCATTACTCTAATATGTAAGACAATGACATATGAGTAGGATTCATGAAACTCACTCATGGACAATGACTTTTATAGCCTTGATGGTTTCCACCCAAGTTTCAGTGAGGAACCAATTGTAATCCCTTACAAAAAGGAGTCTATCTTTAGTCACTGTTGGGTTGTAACTTATTTTGTGATGATCACCATGTTGGTTTGAGTCATAATTTGTAGGCAGCTTGAATTCCCTTTTGGATTTAGGACTTCCAACAGTGATTTGTCATCTATAATGACTATACGAGAGGCAGGGTCATAGTGTTTGACACAAGCTAAAACCAATTCAGTGCTCCGAACTAAAAGTGGGTGACCTCTTGCTCTAAAAAAACCCACTAAACACTATATTTTCTTCCGCTGGTTCTCTTACTTCATTTGTCATCTGATTCCTCATTTCTTCTAGATCTAGGTGGGCTACATCACTATCTCCCACAAGTGGATATTCAATAGATAGGGTTGAAATTGGCTCATACCCAGTGTATTTAATCTTCATGGTTACTTGGAATAGTGGTGGAATGATGAGATGAGGGTGTCTAAAATTTTTGGATGTGATATGAGCACTTACCATTTATAGTAAGTTACACCTCACTTTTACTTCCTAAATTTAGCCAATTTCCCCCAATTTCACAATTTTTTTAGTTTTGGAGTCCCGAACTTATAATGTGCACCGAGGGTTCAGGGTGATTACTTAATCATTTTCATACTTAATTTTCTTAGTAAGGATTGGATGAAAACTTAATTAAAAAATAAATAGGCCTTTCGATTGTTCGATTGGGATGAAAATTGTCTCATTGTATTAGGAATTACAATGTGATTTCTTACTCAAATATTCAAGTGTTTCTATCCTTCGAATCTCTCTGAATATGAAAAAAGTAATTTGTTCTTGCTGAAAAATTTAGATAGGGAATGAAAAAACTTCATAGGATCAATGGTGATGGTTTTTGGATCATCTCAAATGTGTTCGGCATTGGAGTGCACATGCAAAAATTTAGGCTAAACGGAACAAAAATGGGTGAGATATGAGTAGATTAGTGGTTTTTAGCATAGGTTTTCTTGGTGAAATTTTAGAATGACCAGGTTGCAGAAGAAATGGAGGGAGGGTAATTTTTTAAAATGGCTCCAAAAATTCATAAGTGATGTTTAAGTATTCAAAAATTAACCCTGGTTGAGAAACCACCACTTTGACTCACTTCGAGCACATTTACATTAACCTAGGTTAAGGGTGTGTTAGGACTTACTAAATGGGTATGAGAGCCTCTCATTCCCCTTATAAAATTTAACAAGGGGAAATGAGGTGAAAATTTGAAACAACATGGAAAAAATGCATCATGGGGGTAGACATCATGAGAAGGGGGATAAGCTTGTTGAGTGGGATGAGCTGAAAAACAACACCTAGGGAGCAAGTTGTGTTGGCAAGTGATGAAAGAGGGTGTGAAAGCATGGTAGTGAAATTTTCACATGATGAAATTTTTCTCTAGGTGCAAAGGTGTGAAAAAATGTGCCATGGGTGTGGTGTATCATGGAGAGGGGGTGGTTGGAAGGTGTGAGTGCATGACACTTTCCTAACACACAATGTTGTCACTTAAGTGACGAAATGGATCATCTCCTTTGATGGCACACTTTTTTAACCTTCTTCACTTTTGCACTAGGTAAAAAGGTGAATCAAGGATTTCCAAGTACACCATGGGTCATGCTGATCATGTGGAGGGGGTGCAAAATTACCCATGAGTGTATAACACTCACCTGACCACAAGAAAATCACTTACGTGACAAAAACTTCAAACCATGCTCTCCTCACTTTGGCGGTGCATGGTTTTACACCAAATACACCTTTGAAAAAATTGAAAAGGTAAAAAAGTGCATGTAAGGTGTGAAAATGTGACATGGACACATTTGGAAACCCCACCTTCACCAACAACTGCTAAAAATAAACACTGGAGAGTGATTCTTTGCCTCGGGAGCTTCCCTGAGAGTTACATAGGAAACAATTATATGATTTTAACTCAAAGATGTTTGTTGAGATAATTACCAAAAGTTTCAGGAGCCAATTATGCCTAAAATTTGAAATTTACCCCTCTTTTTGCTTTTGATCAAGCTTGTGCACCGGTGAAGGTGATTGCCACCAAAAAAATGATGATGAAAATGGAAACCAGAAAATTTTGAGTGAAGAGAATTTTATATGTCACATTAGGATTTTAAGTAGTTATCAAATCCCCATATAACTCATGAAATGACCATTTGAATCTCCAACGGGATCGAGGATCTTCATCTGCACTATCCAGACCAATATCTCAAAATCTTGATGATAGAATCTCCTCAAGATTTTACAGTGTGAAGTAGGCCTTATTGTATTTTTGATGAGTATTTTTTAACTTCACAAAATTACCCGAGGTTCCTATAACATCCTGAACAATCCTACTAGAGTTTTTACTACTTTCATTTCCCTACACTGTGCTATAAGTAGCACAGTGTTGCATATATTGTTCCTGAACATGTTTTTCCTTGCAAAAATTTCCTAAACTACCTCTCACAATATCATAGATCTTCCAAACACTACTTGGATGCATTATATCTTCTTGGTTTATCTCTAGAGGGTGCTTACCAGGTGCAAAAACCTTGAAAATAAGCCTTTTTGGGCCTCTGGGAGCAGTTCTTTCAAAGTGGATCAAAATGAATTCATGAATTACTTCCCACCAAATTACGTGCACATGAAACATAGTTCAATAAATCTAGGTAACACATCCCTCTCAGCCATGATGGGGTTTACATAATCAACAATTGGTTAGAGGGTAGGTTTAAATTACCCGGTTCAAGGATTTTTGAGTGTGGGCTTAGTTGTCATGGAATTTTTTTTCAATGTTTCATGCTAGACATTTAACATGATAACAAAAAAGAAACATGGCTATTGTATGTATAGTGAGAGGATTCTTGTGAATATGAATAAAAATGGATCTTCTGATGGCATTTTTGTATGTAAGAGAATTATTATGAGTGTGAAATGATGTAATAGTGTGTATAATTATGCCATGAAGGTTATAAATACTGGAAATGATCTATAAGTTAAGTAATGGCTAAGAATGGCTTGATTTGTTATTGGTTTTGTGATGAAATAGTAAGGTTAAATGTCATTACAAGGAATAAATAAATATACAAGTGTGTAGCACATGTGGAAGAGGTCATTTAATGTGAGAATGAAGTTTCTTAGGGTTTGAAATCATGAATAGGTTGGAACTTCTCTGTTTGACATAGGTTAGGTAAGGTTTATTGTGCATTTTTTTAGCAAAAAGGAGGAAATATGTAATAAAATTATGAATGTGGTGATGTAAAGAGTTGTGACATGCATGTACATGTATGAAAAAAGATTCTAGAGGAGAAAAATGATAGAAAAAGGAGATTAAGTGAAGATTTGATAGATTGTCCTTTTGAAAATAAGGTTTTCTTAGAGAAAGTGAATGCATAGGAGTGATTTGTGAATTTCCATGTGTTGGTGTCAAAAGAAGAAAGATGGATGATTCTCTTACAAAGCATTAAAGGTAAGTTTGAGGTCTTGAATTGATCCAAAAATGGATCAGGAACAACCCAATTCTATGTATTATCTATATATAACACTGGCTCTACATGTTCTCAGCTATGTATGCATTCAAAAGATGGTCTTGTCAGGTTGGGGGTGATCTAGACACCTTTGAATGTTGTTTTTGGCCATTTAATGTTCTGTTTCAGGGGATTTAGTGGAATGGTTGCAGTCAAACTATTGTTCAGCTGTTGTCTAGCTAGTTTTAGTCAACGGTTACATGACCACCCTGGCGGTTACATAACCACTGCTCTGTGTAGAGCGGAGATTGCGTAACTATGATGCCAGTTATGCAACCTCCTATGTGTAGCTAGAAACAATCCTGTAACTAACGGTCTAGAACGTGGGGATTTCAATATTTGTAAATGTTTGAGATCCCCAATTAATTTTTTTTGGATTCCCGTGCCTTCCTGAGTTGAGCATCTATAAATTCAATCATTTTAAAGGATTCCAACAAGTGTTTGTGGGTGAATTCATTTTGAGCAAGATTGGAGAGTTGGTTTCTTTTCATGTTGTTCATTGTTGGATAGTTCTTGTTGTTATATGATTTTGAGAGCAAGTAGATACAATTAGGATGAGCATTCATCTTCCAAAAGGTCAATTTAAAAGTGAAATTATATCTTTTAAGTTTACATAGTGAAGGGGTGCAATGCCCCTGCTATGATGATATCTATAGTTTCTTCTTTGAATGAGGTTTGCAAATGTTGACATGTGATTTTTGTTCTGAGTTGTTTTTCTCTTATGAAATGGTTGATCGTGTTTACTGGAATGATATCAATTGCTTGTTAAATGTGATTTTTCTAATCATACTTATGGTAATGTTGTACTTATGAATAATTTATCATTGGGTACTCACTCAACTGGTTGTGAGATAAACTAAGTGATTTCAGCTTGTGGAAAGAGAAATTGGATTCTTGGGGTAGATAGACATACAAGTAACTTGGTAAGTTATCTAAGTTCGTTATAATTTTCTATTTCTAGACTATGATATGAATATTAGATGAAGGAAAATACCTTGGATCAATTTCAGTGATCCAAGGCATTCTCCTTGATCGATATACTATTTTGATCACATTGGATAAGTCTGAATGGTCTCTTAATTTTTTCTGATATACCATTATAATAAGACTTGATTGATTTTAAGCTTTCTTTAATTGTTTCTTAAATTGCTTCTAATCTACAGTCATACTATCTAATTTGGATTAAATTAAAGTGTTAGGATATTTTAATTTATTGAAGGCCTAAACTAATCTATCCTAAGATAAAGACTATACACTAAAGGACCTAATACTATTATATTGTATTTAATTCAGTATTATCAAAGCTAAGGTTGACACTTTACTTTGATGGGGATTTAAACCTAACTAAGATCCTAATATCTAAACCTAAGACCTAACCTAACCTATGCTAAAAGGTGATATATATAACTTCCCTTGGGCCTAACTAAATCCTATGTACATGAGATCAAGTATTAACAACCTAAGATAAGGTTGAGACATTGATATTAAATAATATTTGACCCTAACTTATCAAAGGGAGGGGAATCCTAAGCCCTAACCCATAGCCTAACTATGGTTAACATTAATAAGATAGGGTTAATGGAATGGTAAGAATTAAGCGCCACTTATGTTGTACTTGGAAATTTAAATGTCAAAATTTATTGGAGGCCACCAAATTTAAGTGGAGACCAAGTCAAACTTGTCATGCACGCCAAATCTGGCACTAATAGTTAGTAAAGGGAAGTTCAATGGAAATTTTTCTAAGCCAAATTTAGTTGGCGATGGATGAATGGAGGAATTAAGGACTGTAACTGACAATCCAGTCATGCATTAATTGAATCCCCAAAATTGCCTTGGGAAAACACGACAGTTTTTGGGGGAAAAGAAGGGAGTTTGGTTTTATTTTCATTTTTGTTCATTCGAGCTATTTTTATCTACATGTAAACATGCCAGATTTCTAACTGGTTGTTTGTTTTGGTTAAATTTGGATCCAGAAGTTGCATGGAGGAAATAGTGGAGGAAAATTTATGGTGAAGTCTATTAAAATGGAAAGAAGAAGAAGATGGGGTTTCTGTGGAAGCCATTTTGATTTCTCTGTGAAGGTCTTCGTGAAAACTTGGAGAAGAACTTGGGGAGCTTGAGAAGGATTTGTAGGAGCTCTATAGGCATGATAGGCTCTAACTCTTTTAAATAACTTGATCTATTTAATGGCATTTCATGAAAAGAACTCTGCTCTTATTTGAAATCTGTGTTTTGAGGTTCTGGGTTTTGTGATATTTGTCCAAAATATTTTATCATCTAGTTATGACATGAATCTTTCTAATTTAGTATATCGTATTGATACTTATTTATTCCTTCTGATAAGAAATGTATTTTGTTATCCTAATTATGGGTTGTTGGAATGGTTTGTGAAAATGGCATGTGCTATATGTTTTCTTGAGCATATGAGTTGTGATTGTTGAGTGAATTTTTTTGTTGGATGCAACTATGTGCCACTTCAAGATACTGTATTTTTGTTGTAAAACATTTTTCCTTCACAGGGTTTTGGGACTTTTATTTTGTGCAATATTAAATTGTAAATGAGTTGGGTTTGAGCCCAAATAAGTTCGGTTAATAGTTTCAGGGTTTTGTAATTATATTTATCCATCCTGTAGTTAGTGGGTGGTTACGTTATTGTGTTACTTTCACCTATTCTATTGTGTAACCTTGGCTGTCATGATGTTTTGAACTGAAAAATTGCATGATTTAATGTTATTCTAACTCTGTGATTATAGATATTTTATTAAACTTCCATTACCAAGTCGTTTCAACTTGTAGCAATGAACAATATGTTATTTTGACTTGGGACAATGTTGGTCTTACTCTTTCGATTCGAGTCCATTAATGAATCCTTGAGATTAAGCTTGGGTCTAGTGTACTCTTTGGTAGCCATTGTGTATCCTTGATTCTCAGCTTCAGTCGGCTGAATGATGTTAGTTTAGAGTTAAATACAAATGACACTTTGTTCCTTCATTTACGGTTTTTTCTATCGCTGTAACTTGTGTCAAAGCTTTAAGGAGTCGGCTAGGAGATTTGTAGAGGTTAAGTTGAGGTTAAAAATTGGAATACAATCACTCTGTATTTTTGTTTTAATTCTTTTTCACTGTGAATTGTGAACGAATCAGTTCATTGAGGCCTTGTATGAACGACCTAAACATTTTTCTTTTTGTGAGTGAATTAAGACTCTTTGAAATGATTTCAATTTAAGAAATATTGCTTTTCTTTAATGATTTCTAAGTTCACTTAGGTTTAAGATATCCTCATCTTCTTAGTATTCATGTTGTTTTTGTTCCATTAAATGAAACCATGTTGTCAATAAGTTGATTACATGGTTGGATTGATTGAATAAATCAGGAGTTACTTATCTTCCTGTACATGTATAGCATTTAGATTCATTAATCTTTATCTTGGGAAGTCATTGCAATTAAGATTTTGATCTTAAACTTATATTGTTTTAGGTATATGTAACCCTGTAACAATTTTTGGTAAAATCTTGCTAGAGGTTAGACTTGAGTTTGAAGGTTCGATAAACGTTGCATGTTTAGTTGTATCTTGTTCCTTTTAGAGACTGTAAAGTCTTCCAATTTTTTAGGGAGTCTTGACTTGTTGGCACATTTTGAATTTTTGCTTACGTTTGGTTGAGAGAATTTAGTTATGTGGATGTGAAACAACACTTAGTCTCATTTGCCACTAATATTTCATTTAATTAAGGAACTCATGGTAACTTATATTATGAGGTGACTATAGGCTTATGATTTGAGTCTCTGATTGGATGGTATAATTTTTGTATTGTATCTTATTTTGGGAGACTAGGTTCATACTTACTGCTATGATAACTTAAGGTGTGTTGAACTTACATTGAAGTATGATAAAAATTACGTTGACTTTGGGTCCTATTAGTTATATTAATCCTTATACAATTGATTGTATAGGAAGTAACTCATAAGATAAGTTTTAATAAAATTTACCGAAGTCTAATGTCTTGAGTTAAGAGGAGTAATTACCTTAGCTTATTGTATGATAGAGTATGTATAGCTTATAACCTCAAGTTTGGAACTATCATGCCTCGTTAAGGTACTGAAGGATTTTTATATGTTTGATTACTATTTGAAGTCATGTTCTTTTAACCTCATGAGGGCTAAATATAATACTATAGTGATATAGATATGGGATATATGGCTGTAATATATTTATTCAGTCTTGACAGTTCTTGGGATAGTGTGTGTTGCTATATGAGTTGATTTAAGTAATTTTTTACTTGGTTTTACTATTATCGATTATGTTTGACCAGTTTACTTATGTTGACTTGAGTAAATACTTGTCTGGAATTATCAAATGATGACTATGTTATTTTCTTTGCTTTAGATGTTTCTTTATGATGTCCTTGTGGTATATTCAAAATGGATTGAGTTATTTCTGAACCTTAGAATAATTTCATTTAAAATCAGTTGACTGAAATTTTATGAAATTATTAAGTTAAAGCATGTTGTTATGAAGATTTAGTACCTATCATGCTAATAGTTCGTATGAAGTGACACATGCTAACAATCTTGCAAATGGAATTCATGAAAGATGAAAGAAAGAGGACATATAAAGAGTTGCATTTATTCTTTGATTGAAGAAATTTGAATTGATTAAATGATTATTGTTGATTTCATTACTGATGTCTTCCAGTATAGAGATGAGAAATGCCCTTGGTCATTTTTGTAAACTATTTTGAAAAATAAAGATTTGTTCTATGCAATGAATAAGACTTGACACCTATTTCTGGAAAGTAATAAAGTTAGTATATTTTTTATATGAACATTGAATGAATATTTAACCTTTAAGCATTATTCTAAGAAAGGTAGATGCATGTATGCTACTGTTATATCAAGCCTAAGTATAAGGTAATATAGTGTTGCATGACTTATATGGTTGGATCCTATCTTGAATACAAGAAAGTTGAATGAATTACATAGAAGTGGTTAACTTAGCAATTGAAAATAAAGTGTTGAATGTTTGTATAAGTAACTTATGAGTTATTCCTAGTAACTAAGTTTATTAAACTATGGTTATTTAGTGAATGTACATGTACTTGGCTATTTCTGTACTAAATATAAAGGTGATTTATGGATCATATGATTGCCAATATTGATAGGCAGATAAATTAGAACTTAAAAACTATAACTAAGACATGAAATGAGAAACTCTCTCATAATATAATTGATTTATATTCGGAGGATTATTATATCTAAGTTCCTAACCAATATGTGATTGTGTGCAACATGGAAATCTTTATAATCTATTGATATTGATCCCAATAAAGGATATTATTGGCATGAGACTTACTAAGGTAAATATTCAAATTTGGGAAATTAAATATCCTTGGATCAACTTGAGATAGGACCTTAGGTATGACTCATTTGAGGTGAAAGTGTCGTGAGACCTAGGCTAACCTGTCATGATTTAATTAATACTTTGAAACATTAAGATACAATGTTCCAATTTAGGACCCTTGGCGGGTCAACTCACTACGACTGCTACATGGTCGTATCCATTTAATGATGGTAGTCACTATTTGGATATTGTTGCTTAACAGTTATACTGAGTTGCCTCATCAAGACCTTGAATTGTGACATGGTATTGCATTAAGTACAAGCTTTGTTAGAGTTACAAAGGAGGATTGAACCTCATGGATACACACCCCGATGTCAACTTATGATGGCTATGGGAAGGGAAGTGGTCTAGTAATGATGCAAATCATTACAGAGACACTTACTTTCCTATAGGCATCGTAGGATGCTATAGAGGTACATCTTCTTGTAGGTTAATCTATGGATTTGTACCTTGTACAAGACTTGTATCTATTTACAACAACATTGATTGCTAATCCATATAACTGAATAAGTAATTAAGGTGAGATGACAAGTTCCCAATGGTGAGTGTGCTATCATGGGATTGAGCATGACATACATGAACTTGAAACTTTGCGTAAAGTAGTGTAAGATGCTTGATTACACTATCATGATTTTTCTAAGATCTAACTTGAGAGATCCCTGGTGGGATTCCATGGAGGAACCTAGGTAGACACTTAGAGAGAATCACTTAATTATCATTTCCTAATAAAGGAAAAAATGAAGGATACATTTGATGTATTGGCTCATAAAGAGCATTGAGGGGGATCAAGTAGGATTTGTATACTCTCACGAAGCTGCACATGGTTTATGATAGTTATTGAAAATGGATTGCATTAAGGTTTATATTTGATTTAAATATATGGGTATTTAAATCATGAAGAATAAAGTAAAAAAAAAAATTCCCTAGAAGTGAAGTGACAAAAAATGAGTGTTACAAGGGGAGCTAATTTTCTCACCCAGTTGGAGTTTTCCCACATCGGGTTTCTCCAGGATAACTCTTGTCTCTTTGTCTCTCTATTTCCCTCAACTTTACATTTTAATGGTGGTTGTTATTACACACTTAACTATTTTAAAAAATAAATCCTAAGTTTCATTCATTTTCATGAGCACATTGATTTGTATGTTAATAGCATTAGGTAATTTATGGATCATGAATCTTTAATTTTCTCAAGTCATGTCAAAAATACCCTCCCGGGACCTATGAAACCCTAGATTAGGGAAAAAATTACAAAAATAGTGTAACTTGTGTTTGTATAGATGAAACTTCATGAAATTTGAAACATATAATCTTGACATAATGATAAAAGATTATTTTGAGGTGTTAGGTAATTTGGAATTGTACGGTATGAAATACTCATGATAGTCGTATTTGGAGGCTAAATAGACCTAATTAAAACAAACAATCTAAAATTGGTATTATCCCCCTTAATAAATTATTGCATGGTTTACATGTCAATTATAAGGGCTTAATGGGTTCCTGGAAAGTACATTTGTTCCTTCAAAAAAAAATCTATGAAATGTTATTGAGGAAAATCATGATTCACATGGCTACAAGACTGTATACTTAGTCTTAGGTGGAAAAGAATATTGGACCTTTACATATCTATTGCCAATTTCTTCATGAGTTTCAAACACTGGGAGGAGATATGTGAACATGGAATGAGTATGTGTAAATGTGGATAGGTGTCTTTATAGCATTGAACTTGAGTTTAGGAGTGTAAGATTGTGTTTGGTATTTAAGAACAAGAAAGTTTCTAACATTCTTGGAAAATACAATAAGGTGGTAGGTTTCCAAAGAAATAAATAATCTCTTGATAGGAGTAGTGAATACTAGAGAGAATAAATGGAATACACCCTAGAGATATAATTCTAGTTGAGAGCAAGAGGACCAAAGCCAATTGAGGGTCAACTAGATGAAGAATACATAGCCTAAAGGGACAATCCTTGTGAACAAGTTTAAGGTTGAATATAGCCAAACATTGTGGTTCCAAATAAGGAAAGTATAATATAGTCTTATGGAGTAGGAGGAACCTCACCTCTATGAACACACAAGTAAAATAACAATCAAAGTACTCTTTTGTGTAAAGAAAAAGTTAAAAAAGATTAAGGTGTAACTCCTTTTTGCTAATATTAGGAAGGTAAGGGGATTGAAACATGATTGGGCCAAAGTTAAATAAGAAGAGAGTGTGTAAACAGTGAGAAGAGAGAGAATACGTTAGCCCCTGATCCACGGATAACAAAAACAAAGAGGACAATCAAGAAGGTCACTAGTCCAAGAAGAAGAAATTGATATCATTATGAGAACATGGAAGTATGTATGAGGGAAGAATGTTGAAGGTACATGTGGGAAAGAATAGAGTGCATGAGTTGGAGGAGATTAGAAAAACAAGGTCAAAATTATATGCAAGGGAATTTATTCTTGCTAGAGAGAGCTGGTAATCTAAACACAATGATATGTTTTCTAATCTGATTTTTTGGGTTTGCATGAACAAGGTATAACAAGGAGCACATTCGACAACATTAGATGGAAAGGTTAGAAACACAAACTAAAGGTGACTTGGATTGATTCCTTTTATGAATCAATTGGAAAAAAAATCATGAATTATGGGCTCACATTGCATTTAAAAACAATTTGTACATAGATGTTTGACTTGATTCTTATCCCACATTGCATCATGCCTACTCCTAAAAATGTCCACGAGGTGTGTAACTTTATGGGGCTAGCCAATTATTATAGAAATTTATTTATTTGTTTTTTCAAATATTCACCTCATTTTAAAAGAAAAGAAATAATTTTATAGTGGAAAAAGAAATATGAATAAGATTTTAATCTCCTTAAGGAAAATCCTTACATCGACACGAATAAATTGGATACATGATCCATATGGATTTTTTTGGTAATAATAGATGCTTTGGTTGAAGGGTTTTTTGTGGAGTGTTAATACAGGATGGGTAATTCATTTCTTATGAATCTAATCAAGATTTATCCTTATGAGTAGAATTATGATCCACATGATTTATAGTTTGCAAAAATCATGAATGCCTTATAGATTTGGAGGCATTTCCTTTTGGGAAAATAGTTTGAGTTAAAGATAGATCATTTAAGGCTGCAGTATATATTTATACAACCCAGTTTAAATGCTATAAAACAAAGGTGATTATTATCTTATCATAATATGGATTTGATATCAGTTTTATCAAGGGAAAGGAAAAAAAATTGTTGATGTACTTGGTCGCAAGAGGTATATCACTGTAATGTTGGAAGTAAGACCAAATTTAAAGGAGGAAATTTTTTTGATGAAAAGGATCTTATATTATATTAAATTCAACATGATACAAGATTCTCTCAACAAAAAAGCGGGGCGAGTATGAGAGCACGCCCCAAAGCCACAAGCAAACTAGGCCAAGCCTAACAAAACAAAAAATTAACAAAATAACAATATAACAAAATAAAAAAATAACAAAGCAACAACTATAAGGGGGTCTAAGGAACACCAAAAACAAAGTTACTCAGGTCCAATGGAGAATGAGAAACAAGAGGCTCAAAACACCCCTTCTTCTCCGTAGAACGTGTGACAATAGTTCATGGCGCGTGTTGGGGTGCCAGGTCAAGCGGAGGATCAAGGCACAGGATATCCTAAGTGGGGTCAGAGTCAGAAGAGTTAGATACATGCATCCTCTTAGCACCACCGCCAGCATGGGGAAGCTCGACAATCATGTCATCTGGTTGATCTTTAACTTATGGCTGGTCTTTGACTTCCGGCATAGAGAATGGCTACCAATTTTTAGGCAGTTGAGAAGCCCCTTTGTTCTTCTTTTGTTTATTCTGATTGGGTGATAGCGGACAAGCCTCCTGAAGGTGCCTAGTTTGATGGCATAACCGGCATCGAAAGGTCGTGTTCTCATAGTCGAGAATTTGAATCCACTGTGAAGCCATCATGGATTAATTCCAATTTGTTTGGAAGACCTTTGCTGAAATCCACCTCAATGCAAATACGGGCATAGGTGAACAACCCTTATTTAGACCGCTCACCATCCAACTTGATGAATTGACCCAAGAGAATCGCCAATAGCCGCACAAACCTCAGGGTGCCAAAAGGGGAGAGGAAGATTGGGTAGACGAACCCAAACTGGCATTTTTGAGACCACCATAAAAGAGGGATCAAAATCCAGAAACCATGGTGTAATAAAAAGGCTAGCCCTACCCCAAAACCAGGGACCCTCATTAAAAACAGTTGATAATTTGTAGGAGAGGAGAACTGAACAATAAAAAAACCCTTGGCACATAGTTGGATCTCACAATCACGGGACTAAGTAGAGTAAATCCATTGATGCAACTCTTCACTCTGAGGCCAAGATCCATTAAATTTACAAATAATGGAATAATTTTTAAGGGCACAAATTGAATTGGTTACCCCTGGGAGTGAAAGGGTAACAACAGGGGTGTCTTTTCCTTTTCCACAATGTACGGTGCATCAAGTAGCCCTCAAAAAAACCTATGTTCATGTTCCATTAGTAGCCACCAAGAAAGTTTTTGGAGGATCCATTGGAGGGCCACGAGGGAGAGAAAAACCATTGCTGTGCCTAACAAAGGATCCACTGCCTCTACTATTGCCATATGTGATGGCACTATCAGATCTACATGGCCATCCCCCATTCGCAAATTCATTCTGTCATGTCATTTTTGAGTTAGGTTTAGGGTTTTGTTGCCTTCCTTATGCATCTCCCGCCAAAATTCCAGTCAGATTTGTAGTCTAGACCAGATCTTGTGTTCCCCTGCATAACGACTCTTCCCCATTGCTGGAAGGAGGAAATTTTGAATTTTTTTCTTGGAGATAATTTTTATCAACGGGTTAAGGATGCACTTGAGGAATATCCTAGTAGGGAAATATGTCACACCCAAAAATGTCTACTTTCTAAAAAATATCTAATTTGAATAAATGAATTATTATAGATGAAATTGAACATTGTATTTGATAATATTACACATGTTAGAACCATTGGTTTAGATGGAATTTATGATTATATTTAGAATATAAGATTTGATATTAGTGTAAATTGTAGTTTATGATTTAATAAAATACATCTCTAAAATAGATTGAATTTAATGTCTATTTTAATCAAGAATTTTACCACATGTGTTTTTGTGAGTTATGGATACAGTAAAAACTTTACCTCACTAAAAATAAGACATCCAAAGGGAGGGTATCATTGGGGAGAAGGAATTAGATTGGGAATTTACTATTTAGAGATTTAATGGATAACCAACATATACAGACACACGTGTGTGTATGTACGTGTATAGCTAGCTAGTATTTATTTAAATGTAAGTGTTTATGTACCTTCAACTAGTGTTGTGTAAAGATTGTGTTTACGTGTTGCTTGTTTTGGAAATTATTTGATTTTGTATTGTTTAAAATGTGATAATATTTCCTTGAATCTTGCAAATTCTAGTTTTGGTGAGTATCATATTTACTTGAGTTAAACTAGAGTTAATTTCATGATTTAAATGTAATTAATTTAATTAAACTTGAGTTGGAAACACCCAACTAGAACTCAACCTTATAGAGGAAATTATGGAGGAAAAAAAGCTATTTTCAAACCCTAGGGACATCCTTGAATCATACAAAAATGTAGAATATATTTTTGGAATAAAAAATGTTATTTGTAGAATGATTTAATGAGTTTTAAAGAAATAAAATGAGTTTACATGTAATTAAATATTTAGAGAAAGTGAATTTTTTTGTTAGAGAATGAATTTAGAGGATACAAATCATTTTTTGAATGCATTGGATTCATTCATTCATTATTAATCAACTTTGAGAATTGAATATGGAGGAGAAAAGATGATCTAGGAAGGAAAAACTCATAGGTTAGAGGGAGAAGAAGATAGTTTTTACTAGTTTGCAAGTGTTTACAAATTCAAATGAATTACCAAGCATGAACTTATTTGATTAAATGTGTTTTTATAAGCAATTCGAATGATTTCCTTGATTAAATCCATTTGGGTACTTGTTAGAAGAATTATCTTCTTATTTAGGATATGGGTATGTGAATTTAGATGAAAAATTGTAATTCTTCCTCTTCCTTGAAAATTGGACTTTTCCTACGCGTTTGTATTCCAAAATTCCTATTTACACAATGGGGAATCTTTCCTGTGTGCTAACATTTCTCAAAAGCCCCATTTACACTATGGTAGACTATTGCCATGTGTGAACAACCCAAATGTCCCATTTATTCTATGGGGGAATTTTTCCATGCGTTTGTAACTCAAAAGTCCCATTTACACTATGGGGGATATTTCCCATGCATGAGCAACCCAAAATTCCCATTTACAGTATGGGGAACTTTTCCCATTTATTTGCCACCCAAAATTTCCATTCATACTATGAGGAACTTTTACCATGTACTCTTTACACACATAGTAAAGAGTAATGGTAACCCAATCGATAAAATCACATTTACACTTTGGGGGACTCTTCCTGTGTGTTTGTAACCCAAAAGTATTGTTTACACAATGGGGAAATTTTTCCGTGCATCAGAAACCCAAAATTATGATTTATACTATGAGGGAATTTTCCCACGTGTGTGGAATCCAAAATCTTGTTTTAAACTATTAAAGGAGTTTTCTCGTGCTTTTGTAACCCAAAAGTTTGAAATACACTTAAATTGTATGTGAAGTGATGTTTGAGCATCCAAAATTACAGGAAACAGACCATGAATTTAAAATGACAATTTTAAGTGTTTTTATCATAACATTAATATAGAAAAATAGTAAATTTTGGATAAACATTTGTAAACTCTAATATACATATTTTTTCTAGTTTCTTGGGTTGTAAGATATCTTACAAGTTGTTGAAAAAAATTTATTAGTCTTAAATCCTACATGGGTGAAGGGGTTTATTTATTTATTCTTATGGGACTATACACATAATATATGTGGGTTAAAAAATGTGTATTTGATCGATATGTATATATAGTCATGTTGAGATGTGTATGAAAGGAAAATACATGTCTCATGCTTGTGTGTAAAAATTGTTGTATTTTATGGAAATAATGCCATATTTATGTCACTTTTGTGTTTAAAATTGATATTTTTGGGGTTTTCGATCGCGATTATCTGATGAACTTGTGTAATAGATGTGACACAAATCATGATGCAAACAGTTTGAGCCATGTTTGTGCCATAGTTGCACTGCTCAATTCATTCAATAAAGTAATATCAAGTGGCGTAAAAGTGCATGAAAATTTATTTTGATAAATTAAATCATACAATTATTTGAAATATTAAATATTTATTTTATATTAATTTTTTAATATATATTTGTGTGTGTGTGTGTGTGTGTGTGTGTGTGTGTGTGTGTGTGTGTGTGTGTGTGTGTGTGTGTGTGTGTGTGTGTGTGTGTGTGTGTGTGTGTGTGTGTGTGTGTGTGTGTGTGTGTGTGTGTGTAAGTATATGTAGAAATACATAACTAAAATGATATTGAATACCATTTCTACAAAAAAAATTTAATAAGAAGTAAATGGAAATTATGTAAAATTATAAAATTCAAATGAAAATAAATTATTTTAAAAATATAAATCAAAATGATAAAACAATATATCAAACTTATCGAAAAAAACTACATATTTTATAAATGTACATAAGATTACTAATTTTTTAAAATTCTTGAACCATTTTCTTTAATGTCATGTGCATGTGGATAGTTAAGATGTTGAAATATAGTAGTGGTGTTAAGGTGAAGGATTATGCTATTTCTATTTCAATATCCAAAACTTTATATTCCAATTGATACATTTGTACACCTCTCCTCCATTTTTTGTATTTTTGGAGTAGATTAATTGGAAAAGGATCCACTTAGCCAGAGTATTATTTTCACTTGCACTTGTTATATTATCATTTCTTGTGCCTAATGTTTATCTTATTACACCTTATGTTTCTATTTTCCCCATGTGGTTCCATCTCTTGAAAGACTCATCCACTAAGTCCTAAAATATGCTTTCTGTCATGTTTGTGCCCATCTGACAAGTACAATCAACAATACATCCATAAAGTTTTTTTTCCTCCAAATGTAATATTGCAACAAACAAGATAAACATAAATTTTTTTATGGTTTCAATTTGGGTAAAGGTGAAAACCATATACCTGTGCCACAAGAGTGTAAAAGGGAATAGAGTTACATAGTCATACAAGATCTGAACAATGGATCACAAATTTGAATAATAAATGAGCCTTGGTTAGGTTGCCATATATTGTCCTCTAGTCTCAAATATTATTTGGGAAATAAGAGATAATTTTTTTCTTAGTTCTTCAAGTAATGGAATTTAATGAATGGGTATTGGTCCAAAACTTATTAACTACTTACCTGCCACATGCTCAAATGTACACAAAATCTCTTCCATAGTTCCATGAAAGTACTAGTTTTAGGTTCATGTACTTGTACTACATTAATTGTATAAGGACATAAAATCTGTATTAAAATATTGTGATGAATAGATTTAATTTACCACTCAATCAAAGTGAAGGATTACACATGAAAAAAATAAAAATACAATTTGGAAAGCATTCCTACAAAACAAATGTCAACAATTTGATAGTTTATCAATTTCAAGTGTTGTAAAATGAAATTTGTGAAATATACTAAGATAATAAGGAAATTTATCGTGTCCATTTACAAGCAAAAATAACACAATGAAAAATCATAAGGGGAGTACTGTCACAAAAATTTTATTCACCTCAATAGTAAGATTAAACAAACCATAGTTTACTTAAATAAAATTAATATTCAAGTAGAATACCTTATGGAGACCACAACATTGAAGTAATATTCCAATGGTATCTTTAAACATTTTTGAACATTGAATCTTCTCTGCAGATAAAAGTCGGGCTTGTAATAGTAAAGAAGTACTTATACGATCAAAATAAAAATAAATAAATTATAAATCAAGTTTTCCCTTTCCATTGAATCAGGAGAAAATTATAGGCATACTAAGGAGACATACTCAGTAAAAATCCATGGACACAATATGAGGTAATCAAGTTTGGGGACAAACCTCAAAAATTATCTCATAAAGTATACTTGCAAGAAACATACATGTCATGTAAAAACTAAGTCCATCGCTATTGAATTGTAATAAAAAATAATATATATATATATATATATATATATATATATATATATATATATATATATATATATATATATATATAATTTTTTATTAATACAATCTAGATGAGATAACTTACAAATGAATCTAAAAAATATATTTATTTTTTATTACATCATATAATTATCAATATAAAATTCTATCGTATAATTTTATTTTGGAACAACAGAAAATGATACGCAACTATAACAATAATTGTAAAATGAAACAATGGTTATTCATGATTTTGGTAAAAATAACAATTATGGTTTGTACAATGTGACACAATACAATGGATTTGTACATTATCCATCTATTGCATGGATGTTTGTAAAGATCAATGCATCACTAAAATAAGTGACAACTTAAAATATTTATTGTCTTCAAGAACATGACTACACTATATTTGAGATGGAAAGAAAAATTATATCACAACTTATACTCAAATTTTGGTAAATATTATATATTTAAAATAACGAAACATTTGTTTTAATGTGTAATGACATATGCCAATTGCTAATAAGCTTTGAAAAAATAGGCTAGAGTAACATTATCACATTACAAACTATCTAGTGTAGCATTGAAATGAACATATAATATGAGGACCCATGTATATGCTCAATAATGTAAAGGTTGCAAATGGTGCACCATCACTTGAAGAGAATTCAAATGAGTTTTGATACCTCAAAATCCTAGTTATTTGTAAGGGAAAAACAATAATCACGGTTCTTATATTAACACAATGAATTATTAACAGTAGCAATTAGTGCATCATTTATGAATCGTTTTGAACCATTTTCTACTATGAAAAATCCACTGGACGTATACCATGATTCTTGATTCTGGAATTGTTTTGGTGATGCATAAACAAATTACTGGATTTTTATTGTGTTAGGACCCAAGGTTTAGGTCAATGGCAATTTTGTGGATTTGTGGTGGGTACTCTGTTTTTCCTAAAAAAAATTCCATTGGTACATTTAGTTATGGCCCTACTCCACTCGAGTGGGTCTTGGGCTTGATTGGAATATTGGCTTAAGGAATTGGATGGTGATTTTGGAGTATTTATTGGGAGTAGATGGGATCCTTACTAGGAAATGAAAAGTATCCCATCATTGTGATATTAAATTTAAGATTGAAATGACTATGTGATTGTCAAATATATGTCAAATTTGATGTTGTTATTAACTGTTTATAAGTAGACATTGGAAATATCCCCCATATAGATATATAGTGCATATGGAGTGTACATGGGATATCTATAAAACACAATAGTTTTTATTCAACAGTTATAAAAAACATAAAATTTGTTTTTCCTTAAGATGTTAATAATATCCTATTATTTTTCAAAGAAGGAAAAAAATGATAGTTTTGAGACCACCACATTTATCCCCGTATGCTAACACATCTATGTGTTATCTAAATTCAAAATTTTTGAACTTTCTTTATATTCTATCATATGTAACCATTTATATAAGGTCTCATATGTCAATTTGAGAGTTTTGGTGACCTAAAATGTACATGCCAATTACCAATTGCAAATAACATTAATATAATTCTAAGTCAAAAATAATAATAACTCTAAGATTTGTATTGTTCTACCTTTATAACATCTTTTATGGTTGTAGCTATTGCACAAAATGTTATCCCTTCTACCAATAAAGGTTGTATATCATTAATTTTGTAAAATAATTATAGCCATCATTTCAAAATATATTTTTTAAGTAAGAGGGTGTCGGGATTAAAACAAAATAAGGAAAAGACTAGTGGAAAGGAGGAAAAAATATGTTCGCCACTAATCGTCAAAGATTTTCAAGATCGGTAGTGATTATATTTTTTGGATTGTCATGCTAATCCAATAAGGGGACCAATTTGGTGAAAATATTGTTTGAAATATTATGCAGTTTCTTCAATAAATGCTAAGGGTTAAATATGATTCATTAATTTACAAGCTACACTATGATGAGAACATGTAAAATAAATGATAATATTTTATATTTAGTTTCTCAAAATCCTAAACAATTTTTTTAAAATATTATTTGTTGAAAATTGGAATGAACATTGATTATTAAATTATTTATAAGCATATAACATTTTTTCCACTATTCCTAGGTAGGATAACACATTGGGAGAAATGTTTGATGTGTTAGGTCATTGGTGATTGACATCCATAGGCATGAAACTATAGAAACTAGAAAAAAAACCTTGCCCATAAGGTATCCTATTCAAAAATACTAAAAACAACATAAAACACAATAATCCCACAAAAATAACTAAAAATATAAAACCCCATAAAATGGTGACAAAAGACACCTCATCACCCATTTACTAACCCTCATGCACTCACATTTAATTTTTTCCATCCCACCTACCCATTTGCATGCCTAATGCATCGTCAACCATTATCATCTCACCCACCTATGAGATTACACCCATATTTGTCACATTCTTCTATGCACTCCAAAAACTATAAAACATCACTCATCCCCATCATTTCAATCTCTTAACAACTATTAACTCCCCTTGAATCTTTGTGAACTTGAGGCCATACTTGAGTTTTTACATTTTTGCTTGCATATTTGGGTATTGCAGGTTTTGAAAAGGTGAGAGTGGATCACAAAGGACTAGTGTAACTCGGAAGATCATTGTTTTGGTGAAATTTCAACATAAGTGATAGTGGTAAGTATGATTGGATTGTGATCTATGTGCCATTTTTAGTAAATTATACATATGACTGGATTGCAATCTCCATGTAATTTTCAGTGAATCGCACTCGTGACTAGTTGTTGACTGAGTCAAGTATACTATTTAAGTTTTATGAATTATTTTGTCATTTTACTTCAATAAAATGTTTTTTATCTCCTTAAATGGTTAGGGATATAATTGAGGCAGGTCCCCTAACCACCAAAAAATACTAATATATTTCTAAGTGTGTTTGTGTGTAGGTTATAGATTCAAATCAAGAAGATTTTACCCACTTTATTCATTGAATAACTTATGATTGTCCATCATTTTTTAAATTGTAGCGTAAGCCCATTATTTTTAGTAGCATTAATTTATTGATTTTTATATCAACTAATACATCTTGTAGGTGATCCAAATCTAGGCATACATTTCAGCGACCACAGTGGGATGATTTTGGTCATGGATAAATTAATTTATTTTCTAAATCTAATATTGTTTTGTTTAGGGTTTTTTAGTACTTCCTATTTTTTTAATTTTCCACTAATGTTTCTGTTGTAGATCTAACACTTGGTTTTATAGTGCCAAAAAAACTTGTTGCAAGCTAGTCACAGACATGCTTACATTGTGATTTTTCTCTAAAAAATCTCATAATTTGGTTACAGGGTAGTCGTAAATGTGATATCAAAAAAACATAAAAAATACTTGTTTCTTCTTAAGTAAAATAATTGGGAATACATACACATTACATACAAGTAAATAACCATCCACATAACTATGGGAAGTATTTCGGCATAAGCCCTAAAATTCATTGTGAGGAGTACCACAAAAACCCCAAAGTAGCTGACACATTGAGAGGACTCATTGGTGAAAAGGGTCAATATCCCAAGTTGATTGACTAGTTTCACCCATGAGATAGACCCAATGTTGTTTTTGGTAACAACCCCATCTTGATTGATCAAGGGGTAAAGTCCGTGAATAGAAATTTTCTGATGAACGATACTCATTCGGTTAACATTAGTAGCTAAAGAGATATCTTTAAATAGGAAACCAAACTAATCATGACCATATTCAACCTAAAAAAAACTAAACAACATTATCCCTATCAAAACACCTCATCTCAATTTCCACCGTATTTGAGTAACATCTGCGACTATTTCTATTCTTAACAATATTCTCTCACACTTCTATATTTGTTTCTGATAGTCATTTAGAGTCCTGATTTTCCCAGTCTCAGTTATAGGTGTGACTACCTTATGATTTTCCATCAATAATATTTCCTATATAACGTAAGTTTTCAAAATTTTCCTAGAGATAGTTGTAGATGTGACTTTCTTGTGATTTTATAGTCAGATCATTTTCCCATTTTCTTCCATTCTACTCATCCTACTCATTTGGTTCATTTATATTTAACAGTCATAGTTGTAAGTGTGACTAACCCACATATGTACTACACATTGTGTGCTCTAGTATCTTGTGTGATCTAATATGCCCATTGTGTGCTCTGACTCATTTAACACTTCGGTCATCCATTGTGTGTTATGGCCCCTTCAACTCTCCATTCAACCCATTGCGTGCTCCAGACCCTTTAGCATTCTGGGTAGTCCCTTGTGTAATTTGGTCTCTTGTATGCTCTGACCAACCCCTGACATGCTTTAGTCCCTTGCACACTTTGATCCACCATTTTCTCCATCTCCTCACTTTACCTAGTCATAGGCATGACCTCTCTATAACCACCCTGTGACCACCCTATAACCTTCCTATAACTACCTCATAACCTTTATTCGACACTTTTTCCAGCTCACCACCCCAATTTTGATCATTAACTACCACATAGTCTCTGCTCACCACTTGTTGGTCCCTGCTACAACCAGGTTATCCCTAACTTCTCATCCACTAATGTTACCCCACAATACTCCACCAAGACCCTATGTCTTGCACTGCTTCACACATCCTACATGCAAGTCCTAGTTGTGCATATGACCAAGCATCCATTTATCTCCACCTCGCTAATCTCCACACCTATCCATTGAGATCCTCACAAATTGGCCCAATTTTAATCATAAACGAGACATTTCCTCTCCACCAATTTCCCATCGTCACCCTACTCTACTCATCAGTCACCCTTGCGACCACCCGCCTACCCACCACTGTTCTTTCGAGTTCATCCCCTTCACATTCAAGCCGCCCATTCACCTTATCGACACACTCTCACTCTACACTGCACTCTCTATCCCTCAACTCTCCACTCCCTTTTCCTTCAACCCTTTACTTACCCATTGTCTTCTCATTAATCTTCCCCAATCTCACAACAATATAGTCCTTGTGCATGCTCTCTGTTGGTCCAAGAAAATTGACTAAGTTTCAGTAAAGGAAAAAGACTCACGTGTAAGTGTACACATATATAAGAGATCAGAGTGGTGTGAAAGAGGAAAGCACAATAGTGTAACATGACAACACACATGCATACAGAATATCAAAGAATCAGCCAATTTTCCAAAGACAAGGCCAAAAATAGAAATTCAGAGTTGGAGTGCCACTCAAGTAAAGACCCAAAAATAGAGAAAAACATAAAGACTTAGTGGAAAAGCAAGGGAAAATAAAGCACATGTAGAGCAAGATAAATAACACATATGGACCAAACTAATAATAGGGATTAAATCATGTTGTATATTTAGTCTGAGTCTATTATTAGGAAAGCATGAAGATTGCTATTAGAACATGGCTATGTTAGGAAGCATGCAACTATTTTTTATGCACACCTATTATTAGGAAAGTGCATGAAGTGGTGATTGGAAATTCCCCACCCTTATATATAGTAGTGTGATCTTATAGGTAGATAAATTGCTACATTTTGAGAGTAAAAGTTTATGAGAGTGCTTAGTCTGGTATAATGTTCGAGTCTGTATGAAGAGCGTACATGGTCTGTGCACAATGGATGTATTGGTATACTATGAATGTATTTAGCTTCTTTGTTATGTAATTGATTATGGTTTGTAATGGATAAATTGTACATTTGTAGGCTATGCTAAATTGACTATGTCTAAGTATGGGATTATGGGAAGTTTTGGGAAGTCTTTATAATCATTCTTATGTTGATTAGTTTCCTTATTATATGTGTTTCTATATTTCCATGGATTATGTTACTTCTTTGTGCATGAATGAATGTTTTAACTATGAATCTAATGAACATGCATGCTAACATTCTGATAAGCAAAGAAAAAGGAGGGACCAAGTGGTTGTGCGAGTGCTTTGGGTGAGCTTCCATATTGTATGGATGAAGTGCCTTGGCATTCCTAGCTTTAGTTTGGGTAAATAAAAGACTACATTTTGGTTCCGTTGTCAGGACCTCTTTTCAATTTGTCTACCAAGATGTTGCATGTAGATGGCATATCAACTATCTTTGGAGAGTATTGAGAGATGGATAGAAGATGAGCTAAGACACTTTTGCACAGAGATATAACACTGGACCTGATTTTAACATGCCGAAAGTGGGTAGAAAATATAATCTATATGACTACTTGTATGAGACGTTCTTCATACTTTTTCCTAGTAAAGTTGTACCAGTGGTTGGCAGCTTACATGAAAAATAGGGGTCTCCACTCATGAAAGATATTTTGGATGCAGGAAGACTATTAGACACTATTGATTTGACTGAGACATGGACTAAAGCTATAGATCATTGGTGGGAAGGTGTACTTCACATCTATACTTTGGAGTACACAATTTCAACATATTCTTGTCAGAGGAGGAAGAATTCTAGTTTTTGTGTGAACCAAGAGGATCTTATTTACGTGTGATACCCTTAGCTATCAAGATCTTGATGGTAGAACTCAGGAATGGAGAACTTACCTATGGCTAGCTAAATCCCCACCACATGCAGAGGTAGGGGGAAAGGTTTAGAAAGGATGTGGTGGATCTTGCAAGAAGAAAGACAAAGAGAGGAAAGAATGACTCAAGTATAATGAAGCACGAAAAAGGGTAGTTGATGTAGCACTACTGTCGAGAAGAATAATGACTGGAGGAAGTTGATGAGAGCCCCGTGGAAGACAAGGAGCTGTCATAGTATCATGTCCTCCTAACATTGGGAAAGTGCAAGTAGAGAGACCCCATTAGCTTCATGATGAGAGCATGTTAGAGGAGAGAATGAGGACCGTGGGAATGTATCTGACCTAGCCTGGCTACCTAGCCCTTGCAAAAGGTATTCTAGATCCACAAGGTAGTTGTTGAAGAGAATCATAGTGAAAGGTGATCTCCATGTTGGGAAGGAGATACATGTTAGACATATTATAGTTTTAGGTCATGAAGCATAGTAGATTAGGGATGTGCACATAGGCAGTGCAATAGGCACCAGTGTTTAGAAGTAATTTTGGAGGATTTTTACAGGTGTGTCATCATGACAGAGTGTTGGCATGCATACCAATCGTTGAAGAAATCCTATAGGTGTTGCTATAACATAGACAATGGGTTTCTAGTTCAGCACAAAAACTGGGACATAAGGTAAGTTCATCTACAAGACCACAAGTCATTGCATGAGGCTCAAGAGGTTCAGGTCAGCCACTGCGTGGAGGAAATCCTGGTGGAGGTTCAAGATCTGGGTCTGGTTTCTAACCCAAGGTAGGGTCCACCACCACAAAAAACCACCACTAAATCAGCCATCGGCAGTCACATGACCTCCACAACCATACAGTAGACACCTCAAGTTTCTTTGAGATGTCTCTTCACTTTCCAGAGTATAGAGGTGTGGAGGATGTTCTAAGCATGTGCACAAGTGTGAATTGCTATAGAGATCCAAGGAATTACAACCCCTAATAGAAAGGCAAGCCAATTTTCCACAACACTTCAAGGGCGTGCACACAGTTGGTATAGAAAGTATGATCCACACTAGACAATGTGGATTATGATGCATTACATGCATTGTGTTTTTGGCTGAATTTCACATTCCAGAGTTTGAGCAACAAAGTATTAGCATGCACTCAAGTACATCAAGTAAGGGCTTATATAAAGAGTGTGAGGGAGTATGATGCATGGTTTAAAACTCTCATTGTCTAAGCTATCTTATGATATTCATCAGATCCAACATGCACAGTGGTTTGTTGGAGGCTTGTCTGACTCCATTTCAAAGGGATTTATCACATAAAACATATACTGATTTCTGTGAGAAGCTTTGGAAATAGCTCTATGTGTTGAATAAGTTAGGAGTGTAGACACTGGAGTGAGCCCTTTTCTTAAGGTACAAATAACAGTTATGGCTAAACAATTGGAGAAGATTTTGCCAATTCATTGCACATGAGACACAAAGTGGGTTATGGTGCGTTCAATTGTGATGTAGAAGGGAATACTAAGGATATTTTTCCATGCATGAATGTGTGTGCATTGTTACAGTATTGTGAGATTTTCCACAAGAATCATGATGTTTAGAATTGGCCCCCTCTTTGTATCTCACAACAATGAATAATGTCTCTACTACTGTAACATTTGTGATGCACATACCCATGATACAAAATGATTGTCGGTTGATAGACCAAATTCATGAGGCATGTGAGACTAGGATTGTGACGATACCACAGTGGTCAGTAGCTCTCAGAACATAGGAATCCCAACCTACTGAAGGGCACAATAATGGAGATGGTGGGTTTCAAGGTGGATATAAGAGTAAAGGCCATGGTGGTAGAGGAAGGTTTATGATGTGGGACTTTCTATACTTGTGGGTCCCTAGATCATTACCAACATGAGTGTCCCAATAATCAAGGTGTACGTGTATTGTGGAAAGTAACATAAAGGTTAAGTAGGTTCACTAGATCTTTATGAGCATATGTGTAAGAAAAAATAAGGACAAAGGCATGGGGATGATCAAGGTATAATGCACGAAGAATGAGAAATGGTCCACTAAGAAGATGCATGATCTAGAATTATAGCCTATGTTAGTTACTACGCATGCAGAAGTAATGAGCATGTGGGAGCCTCTTAAGGAAAAACCACTCATATCAGGAGAGAGGAGATTATGCATGTTAAATATCCAGATGTTTCTCATTAGAAGGAGGTCTATCAAGAAACCATGGTAGTAATCAAAGATTTACAAGGTGAGATCTCAGTGCTTGAAGGATCAGGCACATGAGAGGGAATGCATGAAGAATATTGAGCTCCCATAGAAATATGTAGATGATATAAAGGAGGTATGCAGGATGTTGAGGTATGAGAACATCATCCCACTGCTTAGGAGAATGGTTACGCAAGAAGGTGTCGCAGGTGCACAAGAGTTGATCACAAGTGTCAGATCCTTCATGTAAATTTTCCACCACAGAACCATGAGTATGACAAGGAAATCACACTGGATGTAGTGATTGATGGTTGGCTGGTGAGCAATATTCTGATTGACATATGCACATAAGTGAATGTTCTGACTTTGGATGCATGGAACTAAATGGGAAGGCCACCATTGCATCCATCTTCTAATGTGTTATATATGGAAAATAAGAAAAGGGCCATGCCTATTGGGGTGTTGAAGGATGCTTCAATTACTATTCAAGGAGTCCAAGTTTATAGGATATTTTGAAGTATTGGAGCTGGCTGAGGAAAGAAAAATTCCAGCATTGCTTGGGCATCCTTGGTATTATGCGAATAATGTTGATCTTACACTTCAATATATATATATATATATATATATATATATATATATATATATATTTAATAAAAGATATATCAGTTTTGAGAACAAGGATGAGTGTGTTGATCATACCCTTGGATGATGTGAATTTTTTCACCTTACATTGAGCCTATGAGTGAAGAAGAGATTAATAGAATTTATGCATGCACAATGTGTGACCGTGAGAATGTGGAACCATCTAAGGAAGGTGTACTTTAGTGGGAAGACATACAATCTGTCAATGAAACTACTAGTGTTTCCTATGATAATTGGGCCCATGACACATATGAAATGGTTAGGTGTGAGGTTAAGTGGAAGAGTCACTTAGATGATCAGACCATGCATGATTAGGCATTTGGGAAAAACTTTGTTACCTAGGTATACTAGAGAGGAAAATCCTGAATCTTTCTTGTGCCATGGAGGAACAATGGAATAATGAAGGGAGATAGAAAGAATATATGGTTGTATACCTTATGGAATAATAGTTACATGCTAGTGGGTGATGCACAGAGATAATATTTTGGGTTGGCTCGAGGTAAGGATAGCCTTTTTGACAAGGTTTACTCAGAGCAATGTTCCTTCTCTTATACATGAGTATGATGGTAAGACTCCTGCTTTGGTACATGTCCATAACTCTGAGAGACAATGGGAAAAAGGCCATAGGAGGCTTTACTACCATCTCTCTGGGTACATAATTTCTACTCCACTCTGTGCAGATGCACGTGAGCTTGGTATGTGCATGCTGAGCTCAAGCAAGAGACCACAAGCTAGCGAAAGACATGACTGAAGGTATGGATCACACTTTTAATTATTTTTCATAATAATCCACAAGTACATGAAGCCTTTCAGATCATGAAGTTACATCACATTGGGGGATATCTCAAAATCATAGGATATCATGCTTCTTGATCTTGAGGCACATGAAGGATATATTAGAAACAGAAGGAGACACTTTTGTGATGCACCCGGAAAGAAAAAGAAAAGGGGAAAATGGTATACATAATTGATGATGAGGAAGTTGAATAACCTATGGATATTATCCATACAGAAGGTATGCACAAGGTAATGAACTTTGATAGATGAAAAGGCATGTGCATACCATGCTCCTATGAAGACTAGGAAGGTTAATATTGGCACTGTGGATATGCCCAAGGAGGCCATCATTGGAGATTACTGGTCAGAACAAGAGGTAGTAAATATCATTGAGCTATTGTTGTGACTTCCAGGACTTATTTCCATAAGAGGTTACCATGAATTGAAGGGGGTGCATCCCTCATTGGAAGAGATGAAGATTAAGCTGATAAGAAGGCGCGCGTCCAGTTTGGAAAAGGCCTTATAGTTTGAACCTGAACCTGTGTCGTGAAGGTAAAAGAGGAAATTGAAAAAATTCTTAAATCTACGATCATTGAACCAATTGAGGAATCTAAGTGGGTTAGCCCCATGGTGATTAGCATCAAGAAGGATGGTTGAATTAGGATATGTGTATATTATAGGGAACTCAATGCTTCATGTGTCATAGATCCTTTTGATACACCATTCACAAAGGAAATACTTAAAGGTGTTGCAAGGCATGAAATTTATTTATTTATTGATGGATTTTTAGGGTATCACTAGGTGTGGATTACACACGAGGATTGACATAATATTACTTTCAACCCTGAATGAGGAATTTTTTCATATATGGTGATGCCTTTTGGACTAAATAATGCACTAGCAGTGTTATCGTGCATCATTTTTCAAGCATTCCATGACTTCATTCATAAGTTTTTGTAGGTTTATCTAGATGATTGGACTATTAATGGGTTAGTAAAATATCATTGTGATAATCTGAGGCTCATGTTTGAAAGATGCAAGAAGTTAATAATATCTTTCAATATTAAAGAAGTGTATGTTTGTTACACCATTTTGTAACTTCACTTGGGCACATTTTTTGTAAGGATGGGTTGTTGATAGATTCAGCTAAGATTGTAGTTATTTTGGGATTGGAAGAGCCTACCAACCAAAGTGAAGTGTGTAGTTTCTTGGGGCATACAAGATATTACAAGAAATTTTATCAAAGGATATGCAAAGATTGTTACACCCCTAGAGGAATTGTTTAAGGCTAAAGGAATTTTTATTGGGGTGACGTGAAATAGAAAGAATTTGAAACATTGAAGGATAATCTCACTACTAGCACCATGATCTTGCACTTCATCTTATGGAACAAACCATTTCCATGTACATGTTAGTGCCTCTAGCATGTCTATTGGTGATAATCTTAGCACAACCTATAGAGGGTAATGTGGATGATCCCATGTGCTTTACAAGTAAGTAAGTTGACACTAACAAAGAAGAACTATATGACGACTGAGTGCAGGGCATTATCCATGATCCACACACTTCAAAAGTTTCAACAGTAAATTTTAGCCACACTTTTTCATCTTCTATACAGACCATATGGAATTAAATTACTTGGTTTAAAAACTTGTTTTGTAAGGGTGCACATTTTCCAGTGAATACTACATTTTTCAGGAATTTGATTATATAGTTGTGGTATGAATCCAGGAAAGAGCAATCTGGGACCTTGATCATTTATCCTGAATCAATTCTACAGAGGATGCACATAGAGTATAGAGGACACTATGTCTAATGCATAGTTGTTCAAGTTGCATTGTGTTCCAGATTGATTTAGAAAACATAGCATTATTTTGTGCACATATGGGCTTGTGCTAAAGGGAATAAATACATTAGAAAATAAATAGCTTGTTATTTGAGCACCACCATATCATCTTATTGGAGGAGATTTATATAAAATGGGTAGAGATGAGGTCTTACACTAGATGTGTGCTAGAGAAAGAGCATGAATCCATTATGGAGGATGCTCGTGGAGGAATCGCAAGAGAAAATTATGTAGGAGATATGCGAGTGCACGCAAGATCCTCTTAGCTATTTTATGGTGGGAGACATTGTATAAAGATAAAGATTTTGTAAAAGTCATGTCAAGAGAATTGGAAATCCTAGGAAATAGAGATAAAATACCAATATAACCCATAACAAGCACAAAACCATTTGAAAAATGGGAAATTTATTTTGTAGGACCTATTACACCACCCGCACATAGGAATAGAGCATACTATATCATCTCATGTATACTAACTACTTGACAAGGTGGATAGAGGTTTCGCCTATAAATGATTTCACATCAGCCAGTGACAATAGCAAGGTTCCTGTGGGAGAATATTATCAGTAGGTATGAATGCCCTTTGAGCTTCAAAATTGACAAAGTAACTCATTTCTTAAATGAGAAAATCAAAAAAATTCTAGCAAAGTTGATGGTGGCACACCATAATACTACTCCTTATCATCCTTAGGAAAATGGAACTAAACTTAGGAAACTTTTAACAAGATATTTAGGAAAAACACTTAAAGAAGATACATGATGTTGAAATAAAGGACTGAGATGACAAGGTATTAGCCATTTTTTGAGCATACAGAACAACCTATAAATGGTTGAACAAGGACACACCATTTCAGTTAGTGTTTGGCATGCAGAGGATGTACTACTTGTGGACTTTATTTTACCATCACTGCATATTTGCAAGTGCACATGGTGGATTGGATGATAAAACATGCTATATATGAGTGTTTTGAAAATTTGATGCAATTAGATGAGTGGACATGCCAATGTGCATTGGATAAAAAAGACAAAAAAGGCATGACAAAAGGCTTGGCATGACTGGAACATCAAGAGATAATTATTTCTCCTGTTAGAAATATAATAATTTTGTATGAATCCAAGTTTATGTGCAACTGAGGGAAATTTAAATTTCATTGGTTGGGACCTTTTTTAGTGGCTAAGATACTCAGAATCAGGTGCACGTGTCAGTTTTAAGTGCTGGATGACACCATGTTGCCTAGTTACTTCAATGGGAGTAGGCTGAAGCCCTACTATAAATAAGCTTCCTTTATGTTTGTAATGAGGTAGTATTGCCACTTAGATTAGATTTCCCTTCATTTTTTTATAATTGCTTGTTTTTTTGTAATAACTGTGTTTGCATGTAGGATATGATTACTACTTATTGATTTGATGCGGAGACAACCATACATACTTTTAATGTGGGATGGAAGAAGGTGTAACTGCTCCATGAGCATGAAATATTTGGATGATGGTACTTTCCTTGGAGTTGGTTTAGAGGTGCATGTGACAATTGTAATTGAAATGTGCTTCGTGGACATGGCTTGAGAACATGCAAAAGAAAAGGAAGATGTTATAGGTGCTTAAGGATGATGGTGCGTGAAGGAAACTTGCTCAAAATTGAAAACCATGTGAGAAAGAGGTCACACAGTGTAATGCAAGGGGGGTAGTAGTAGGATGTAATAATTGGCATATGGTGTAGAGGAAGATGGGTTACATTTCAGGAAGATACACACAGGGATGATTGCGGCCTGGGAAGTAGTGACGCACCAGAAGGTTACGAATTTTGTGCATGGAAGGAAACATGAAAAAGTGTGGAAGAAATTAAAAATCATATTTAAAGCTGAAGTATGGTGGTAGTTAATGAGCAAAAAATGTGATAAAAATTTAGATATTTATAAATGGAGCACATGCGAGTTCATTCTTACCCTACCTTGCGAAGATTTGAAGAGCAAAAAAGTGCAGATTTGTGAGAAATTGTGAATAACCAAGGAAAATTGAAGCAAACAAAAATGAGATAGCACACTGCCTATTTTAGGAGATCCTTCAGTGGAAGTTAAAGCATGACGAAGGTGTGAAGGTTTGAATTCATCGAGAGAGGGTTCGAATTCACCAAGATAGGGTTTACAGAAGCATGAGTGCACAAAATTGAAATTAGGGGATAAGTAGTTGTTAGATACGGATCCTAATTATTTTTATTCTCAGGGCATAAGCCCATAGTCTTATCCTTTATTCATTCATTCAAGGAATTATTCGATTGACATATTTCCAATGATGGACAATATCCCTAGTGTGGGGTAATGTAGGTATGAGAAAATTGACTAAGTGTTTGTAAAGGACAAAGGCTCACACTTAAGGGTACACACGCATAGGAGATTAGAGTGGTGTGTAAGAGGTGAGTGTACTAGTGTAACAGGGTAACCCATGGGGTTGTATTCAAGCATACATAAGATCAAATACTTAGCCAATTTTCCAAAGACAAGGCTAAAAATAGGAAAGTAGAATTGGAGTTCCACTTAAGTAAAGATTGAGAAATAGAGAGAAACATAAAGACTTAGCGACCAAGCAAGGGAAAAGAAAGAACATGCAGACTAGGATAATACACATGCATGAATCAGTCTAATAATATGAATCAAAGCATATTGTATAGTTATCTTATTTTATTATTAGCACAATGTAAAAACATGCAAGCTCTTTTTTTACGCACACCTATTATTAGGCAAGTGCATGAACTGGTGAAGGGAAAGTCCCCACCCTTATATATAGGAGTACATCCTTGTTCTAGATAGAGTGTGTGTATCAGAGAAGAGTTTTAATAGAAAGTGCAATAGTATAAGGTTTGGAGTCTATTTAAGAGGGCACTAAAAGGAATGATAAACAAATCGTACCCAGCCACAAAGAACTAAAATGCTAATAAAGCACCACACTTAATAAGATGAAATTAATTCGCCAGAATAAATTTACAAAAATTTTGCAAACAAATAAGAAAAAATATCATATATTATCATGGAACTCTATGAAGTAAAAAAATAAATGTCCTTGCTTATGTAGAAAAATAAGATAATTCAAAGAACTAGTCAAGACTATAGATTTAGGAAAGAACTAGTCAATACCATACATAAAATAAATACCTATACCTAACAACTAGATAATAAATTCCTAATATCTAAATAAGATAAATAGAAATATCCACACACATAAGTGAGTGAGGATAAATAGAAGAAAAGGTAAATAAATTACCTAGGTGAACATGATATAAGGTAAATACCTACTCTAACACCCCCCTCAAGTGAAGCTAGGGGCCCAAAATTAAAGTTGCATATCCACAGTATGAGTCTCAAAAACTAGGATTGATCAGGTACTCGTGTACAATATATCTATAAAGAAATATCAAACCAAAACTAGGAAAGAATCCTGCTAGAAGGAAAGAGAAAGAAGAAGAAGAAGGAGGAATATGTTCTCATGAACACCCCCCAAGAACAACTTCCAAAACCCCAAGCATGCCACACAACTCCAGGTAGCAAGGTGATATAAAAGTCTTCGTAAAGATGTCAACAACTTATTGCTGAGTCGGAATTTACTCCAAGCAAAGAACTCCATCCTAAATATGTTGACAAATGAAGTGTATGTGAATCTCAATATGCTTGGTTTGTCGGTGCTCAATAGGGCTGCAAGAAATATGAATTGCACTTTGGTTGTAACAAAAAATTACAATCAATGAATCTTGTGGGAATCCAAACTTTGTCAATAATTTTCGAAGCCAAAGAATCTATTGACTCGGTGTAACTTCTTCCCTATACTCTACCTCTGAAGATGAAAATGCAATAGCCTGCTACTTTTTGCATACCTAAGGAATTGGAGAAAAACCAATACAAAAAAGGGAGCCATAAGTGGAAATCTTGTCATTAATAGAACCTGCCCAATCTAAATCTGTATATCCAACTCCCTAGTGTAGTCTAGTCCAAAGTGGGAAGTTCCCTGCAAAAAGTACAAAATACTTTTATCATCCTATCAATGACTACTATGAGGAGAATGTGTAAAATGAGATACAAGCCTTGCTGTAAATTAAATATCATGGCAAGTACAGTTTAAATACATGAGACTTTTAACCAACTGCCTATACAATGTATGATCACAAAGTGGAGTGATACACATGGAAGTAAGAGTAACCCCTAACTGAAAAGGAGATGGACTTGGCTTGAAATCAACCATATCAAAATGTTGAAGAAGATCATGGGTGTAATTTTTCTAAATCAAATGACTCCTTGAATATGTCTGAGAAATTTGCAAACCAAGGAAATAATGCAATAACTCAAGATTTTTCATGCCAAACTATGTGGAAAGATCCCTATGAATAGTATGAATGTGGCAAGAAGAGATTCTAGTACGTAACAAATTATCAACATATAAGACAAGTGTCACAATATCCTCACCAACATGTTGGAGATATACTATATGATCAGAGTGATAATGAACAAAACTAGTGGATAGAAGAAAAGAATGCATCTTATCATACCAAGCCCGAGGGGGCTGTTTGAGACCGTAGAGAGACCTTCAAAGTATACAAATAAGAGAAGAGTTGTGAAAAAATATAAGAAGTTACTCCATGTATATTTCCTCTTATAAATATCCATGTAAGAAGGCACTCTTCACATCCATTTGGTAAACAGGCCACCCTGTGATGCAATAATAATAGTCACAAGGCATATAAAATACATCTTGGCAATGGGTGTAAAAGTCTCAGAGTAATTAATACCTTCAACTTGTGAAAAATCCTTTGCAACAAGACAAGCCTTATACTTATCAATGGACCCATCAACTACATATTTGGTTCAGTATACCTACTTACACTTAACCATATTTCTTACTTTAGGAAGAGATACCAAATCCTAAGTATTATTCTTCATCAAAGAAGAATACTCATCTACCATTGCATCATACCAATCTTATATCCCATGATCCTGTGAAAAAGACTGTGGATCCTCAAAAAATTCTTGACAAAAAAGTTCAGAACCTATAGAATGTGCATGATGATGCATAGTGAGTGGAAGATCTTATATGAAAGGTGTTACCTCAAAAACTATAGTATGAGCCCAATTAGGGATAGTGACAACATCTGTAGGAATAAGATCCTTGTCAGCATGTATAACCTCCTTAGAAATCTCCTCAAAGAAGGGATTTTCAAGATGGCATAAAGAATAAGTAGGCACAAAAGAAGATGAAGAATCATGAGGAGAGAAGCACTCATCAAATTGAACATGTGTTCAAAAATGAACCTCATGAGTATCAAGATCTAAAATTCGATAATATCTCATGTCCTTGCAATACCATACAAAGATCAAGGTTTTCTCTTCTTATCCAAGGATTTATTTTTCTTCTTTTTCACAAAGGCCAAAGCATGGATCCCAAAGACTTAAAAAAATGAGACATTGGGCTTAGCTTTGGACCAAGCTTCCTCTAGAGTCAAATTCTCAAGTGCTTTGTGTGGTGTATGATTATCAATGTAGTTAACACAATTAAATACTTCTACCCAGTATATAGGAGGTAAATCTCTAGAATGCATCATGTAATTAGCCATTTCCTTTAAATTTTGGTTCTTCCATTCTGCTAATCCATTATGTTGTGGATTATGAGGAACAAATTGTTGGTAACTAATGTCATGACTTACCAAAAAATCAGAAAATTTGTTGCTAAAGTACTCCCCCCATTATCAGTGCGAAGGTTCTTTATGTAACTAAAAGATTGTTTCTCAACCAAAACCTTGAAAAATTCTAAGTGTGAAAAAACATCACTTTTGTAATTGAGAAAATAAACCCAAGTACGCCTCGATAAATTATCTACATGGTGTCAGAGCCAGGCAGTTAAGTGCGCTAGCCCCAGAGTAGTGTTGGGATGGGTGACCTCCTAGGAAATTCCCAGTGTCACTGCCTCCTAATGCCATTGGGCCTAATTGGGTGTATACGTGGTGGGCCCAGAGCTCACGTGGTTGCATCTGACTTCATCGTGCGGGGGTGTGTTGGCATAGCAGCTGATTAACATGATGAGATCCCTCTCCAACATCAGTTCGAGCTTTTGGTGTGATGGCAAATCATTTGGTATCAGAGACAAGAAGTTAAGCACGCTGCCCCCAGAGTAGTTCTGGGATGGGTGACCTCCCAGGAAATTCCCAGTGTCACTTCCTCCTAATGTTGTTGGGCTTGATTGGGTGTATACCCGGCTCCATCGTGCGGAAGGGTATTGGCGTAATAGATGATTAACACAATGAGATCCTTCTCCACCATTAGTTCAAGATTTTGGTGTGACGGCAAGTCGTGTAGCTCTGATACCAGGCAGTTAAGCGCGCCACCCCTAGAGTAGTTCTGGGATGGGTGATCTCCCAGGAAATTCCCGGTGTCACTTCCTCTTAATATGTCATTGGGCCTGATTGGATGTATACCCAGCTCCATCGTGTGGGAGGGTATTGGCATAACAACTGATTAATATGCTAATATTATCAATAAATGTAAATGCATACTTATTTCCATTAAAAGCGGGGGTAGGAAAAACCATCAAGTCATTATGTACAAGATCAAGTGGTGAAAAAGATATATTAGAAATTTTTTTAGGGAATTGTTCTTGGTGTTATTTCCCTAATGCATAGCCAAAGAAAATTCCCTCAAGAAAAGAAACTATAGGAAGACCATCAACCATACCATGAGTTCTTAACTCCTTTAAATATATGTAATTAATATGTCTAAATCTCTCGTGCCAAAGCTTACTCTCTGAATCTACATGAGAAACCAATCATGTCCCTATGGAGGAAGTGCCATCAAAACCATCGAAGTGATATAGTTTAGAACCATGATCAACAATACCTTGAGAAATAACTAAATGAGGCTCCAACAAAGTTCATACTTCTACCCCATGTGGTGTAAAAGTCACTATTTTTCCTTGACCACAATGAAAAATTTGATATACAAAAAGCAAATTTGTAGTGATGTTAGGAACATACAATGCATCTTGGATACTACCACCATCAAGATATATGTAACCTTTTCCCTTAACAGAAAGAAAGGAAGAATCTCCAACTTCAATTTTGGAAGTAGAACTCAAACCTAGAGATATAAAAGACTCCTTGTAAGAAGTCATGTGATGAGAAGTACCAGAATCTATAACCCAATTATCTGGAATTCGTAATTGAGATCTCCCAACAAAATTAAGTGGTTTACCATGATGATTAGAAGGAGGTGGAGTGGAGATGGAGATTTTTTGTTTCTTAATTGCATCATCTAATACTTGCATTCTCTTGTAATATCTATGTTCTTCATGACCACTACCCCCACAAAAAGAGCATGAAAGGCTAGACTTATTCTTGGATTTAGAAGACTCCTTGGGTTTAGATTTGTTTTCTTTGGGTTTAGGAGAACTTTTAGATAGAGAAGGGGTGAATTTGGATTTACCTTTTAGTTTTCCCTTTCCCTTAGGATTATATGATACTAATGCCTTTTGAGAGTTGAAAGACTTAAGGTCAGACAATTTGGATTCTTCCCTAGTATGTATTTCACAAAATGTTTCTAAGTTAGGAATTTGGAATGTGTCACCTAAGACATCCATGCTAGAGAAAAAGGTAGAAGAAAAGATTTGGAATGGTCCTATCAACTTGGATATAATTAAGTAAACACATTCTTCATCTTTCTTATCTCTTACACTCCCCTTCAATTGTGTCAACAAATTATTGAACTTGGTAAGATAGTCTATAGTTTATGGAAAATATTTAGTATCAAGAGAGGTGATCTCAATTTCAATTTTCATGGCTCTCATGTGATCCACCTTACTTAATAAAACCTCAAATTTCTCCCCATTTTTGAAAGTATAGTCACATTTTTACAAATGAAGCAAAAGACTATCACTTACATAGGTTCCTATCAAACCCATACACTCATCAAATTTGCATTAGTACTAACATTTCTAATATTTTCTAGTAAATGCTAGTTTTTCTGAAGAAGTAAAAGCCCACAATCCTTTTTGTTTAATGATTGTTTCCATTCTTGGTTTCCATGTGTGGTAATTATGTGTTGTTGATGGCTTAATTTGATCTAGTGTAGCAGTAGATAAAGATGCCATTCTCAAAATCACCAAAAAAAATGCAAAAAATAAGCAATGCAACAAGCCCCCCTAGATTTGGAACTTTATAATTGAGTGTGTGTTACAATATGAAAATTTATAATTTTAGTGCATTTATAAAAAATAAACAGTTCCAATGGAATAAGCACAAAAATCACTATTGGAAAAAATGAAACTTAAATCTGAGTTACCGATCAAAAGACACAAGCTTGTCCAGTTACTGCTCTACTATTTATTTCATTTTTCACTATTAAAAAAATATGCTTTTTCCTTCACCACATAAATTAAATCAAAGGGGGGTGGAGTTAAGAACCTACTACTAGGAATCACAAGCTTAATCCCTTAAATGACCATACCATATGACCAAGGGCTAAGGATTTTAATGGGTGTTACACAAACCGAACACAAGAATCTGTGTGTCCACCCAAATAAGGAAAAATGATCTGCTAGAAAAAAATTTCTCCATGCCAACTGGAAATGCTGCAACTGAGAAAAAAACCCAACTTGGATCTTGACAAATCGAGAAAAAACCAGAAACCATTTTTTGGGTCTATTTCCATGGTGACATGGATTCCAAAGTAGGTCTATATGTGCATCTATCTCTGCAAAACTTAAAAAACTAAAAAACAATTGTCTCCATTGTTGGTCGAGTTTATAGTCATTCTTAGGGTTTCACCACCTTTTGAATTCAATGGAGGGCTTTGTTTTTCATTAAAACACATGTTGTAACAAAATACTAAAAAATCGAATATATGACTATACAAAAACCTTGTTTGTAAAAGGAAAATTGCAGATGGATGTCAACAACAATCTCCTACTTTGATACCATAAAAGGAATGATAAACATATCATAAAAAGACAAAAAGAACTTAGATGTTAATAAAACACCGCACTCAATAAGATGAAAGTAATTTGCCAGAATAACTTTATAAAAAACTTTGCAAACAAATGACCATCAATATCATATATTATTATGGAACTCTATGAAGTAAAATGAGAAAGGGCCTTTCTTATATAGATAAGGAAGATCAATCAAAGAACTAGTCAAGACCATAGATTCAGGAAAGAAATATTCATAGAAAAAACTAGTCAATACCATAGATCAAAGAAAAACCTATACCTAACAACTAGATAATATCTTCCTAATATCTAAATGAGATAAAAACAAATATCCATACACATATGTGGGTGAGGATAAATAAAATACAAGGTAAATAAAGTACCTAGGTGAACATGAGCTAAGGTAAATGCATAGTCTAACATGCACAAGGTCCAATGCATGGATGTATTATGGAGAATGTATACAACTTCTTTGCTATGAATTGATTATGGTTTAGTATGGGAACTTGAAAATTAAAATGTTAATGATTATTCTCTAAGTTAATTAGTTTTCTTATTATATATGTTTATGAACTTTCTTGATTATGCTACTTCTCTGTGCATGAATGGGTGTTTTGATATGGTGAAATTGAATGTTAACATTCTGATAATAATAAAAAAGGAGGGACCTGGTGGCTACACGTGCTTCAGGCGATATTCCAAGATTTTATAGATGAGGTTCTAGTGGGCCTAGCTCTGATTTGGTAAACAGATACTACACTCTCCACCTTGCACTTGCATACGCTCCACCCCTTTTAGCACTCTAATCACCTCCGTGTGCACTCTTCCCATTACACATCTTGGTCCGCTTCATGTGCACTCCACCCCCTTGTGTGTTCTTCATCCACCCCTTTTACCTCATCATTATCAATGGTTTCTATTCTCTCCCATGTTTAGTCACACCCCAAATTGTTCCACTAACACCTCATCAATTGCATTTGCTAGATCATGAGTCCCAAACATTTTGGGGAACTTCCACCCACACCAACTTATCACACTATTTTAAATGAGGCTATCCACCCCATGGTATCACGTTTTCCCTTTCCTCCACATTTCAAATTTTCCACATTTAACAAATTAAATGGCACCAAGGACCATCAAAACCACATGCATATATTTCGTTATGCATACCACCTCATTCAACATGATTAAGCACTCATCCTCTACACCTTCCCCCTTTCACTCACAAGCCAAGACACTTGACTAGTATTCACTACCTCCCACAACATAGACATTTACACATTCACATAACTGCGTGACCACATTCATTATCCCACTTATTCATCCATATTGCACCCACAATAAACACTTGTTGACCTTCACATGTCTTTGGCAATCCCATAACAAGTCTATTCTTGAATTTTTTTTTTGTTGGCATGCAACTTGATCACCGCTTCTCATTTCCACTATGACTATATGAAGATCATCAACCTCTTTTCCAAAACTCTAAATCCCTTACATCTCACACTACTTACAAATTCATCCACTATGTACATTTGACGAGGCCATGCACATGGCACAATTCTTCAAGGATATTCATCTTGGTCATCGTCCTTCCTTACCACATGTTTTAGTTTCCCCCTCTCACATACTACACCTAGGACATTCTCGATGTTCACAATTTCATCCAACCATATCCTCCTCACCTCTCATCGACCTTATACACCCACATATTCACATTCATTGCAAGTTCTCCTCAGAGCTCATAGATTCATCCAACACCATCACAAATTTACTCAGTCTGACTGAGTCACTTTCTTCTATTCCCCACAAGTTGCTTGATGCCTATATCATCACTCTCCCTCCCATAAACCATCCCCTGCCATTGTGGCATGGCTCCCATAAAACATGTGCCTATCATCATACTAACGGTCATTCCACTAAATCATGTCCCCAACTTCACAACCTCACTCACGATACCTTATCTGAAAAGGGGGAATTTGTTGTTGATCTTCCATCTCCTCTAACTTCACCCATTAACACCAATGCAATCACTTCCCACTCTACTAATACTCCCATTTCTTCCCCATGTGTCATGTATCCATCATCCAAATCATCATTTTCCTACAATATCTCAATCACCATGAACACCTAATATCTCCTCATATAAGTCACCCCCTTCTCAATCTCCACCATTATGTGCTTCCACTTTGGACACAATCTCATCATAACCTCATTTATTGATTTCTCCACATTTCCATTTTATCGATATCGTTACATGTGATTATATCTTTCCCACCACATCTTATAATTCATCACTTGGTTCGATCCTATACACTCCACTTACCAAAAAACCCATTACCACACCTACATTGCACTCTTTGTCACATATGGTTCCACTGCATTACTTCACCTATCTTACATACATATTCCACATGCATATCAATTCCATCATCATCACTCATGCATGCACCATTCTTATTTGTGGACACGCATCTCCATTGCATCCCATACCATCGATCACATTCATTCACACTCCTCTTGCATTTATTCCCCATCATTTGTATCCACTTGTTCTTACTATATATTGCTCCCAAGTCACCTAGACTTTCTCTAATTGCTATCCACCTCTTTTAGAACATTATTATACATGCACCACTCTTTCCTCCATCACTACTTGTTAAGGAATATTTATTATTACCAAATCCTCCTTCACTAAAATCATCTATCATAACCACACTAACCATTTTTTCATTACACATTTAGCCTCACAATCATCCTATTCCACATCTAATTCATACTTTCACATCATTTTGATTTTCTCGTACATTCTAATTTGTTTGAACATTCTACTCTTACATACCCCTTCCTATTCAATGTAACCATCATCTCATTAAACCCATTCATCATAAGACCGCACCCTTAGAGCTCACGCTTCCTTCAAACATAAATATGTTCTTTACTCCTCGTCCACATGATATCATCACTATGGAACCATGATTCATAACAATTTATCTTCTACCATTGATCTATTTTCATGTCCTCGTCCACCCGACATTATCACACAATCTCCACACTGTGAGCATCTTTCTCATATGCTTCATCCCCACACTCACGTCCTCCACTCACCACCATTCTATGGCTTATATTTTACTATCATTTATTCACTCCTCATCCGCATCATCCAATCCAATCCCATTATCTACCTCATCTATCACTTTACTCCTCTACATCATGTATCTTATTCATTCTAGTCCATAAACACGGACTTGGGGGACTCTCATTGGTCTTAATTATGTACCTTATACGCATGCTCCATACATTCCAATTCTCTTTATCCATGGCCTGGATTTGAAACATGTCCCGATTCTCCACAAATCCTACACTATCATCATTGATACATAGAAACAATACACACAAACCTCTAAACACATTACTGAACATCTTTCAAAATAAAAAAATCCTATATATCCCAGAAATTGTATAATAATACATCTCTTGCTCGTGGATATTTTTCCATAATTTCTCCATTCATTCATATGTCATTTCAATTAATGGTTCACTACTACATACTTCACTTACAATGTCATTCATGTTACATGTTTTAGTTTACTTCACAAATTTTGGTGAACTCTTGATTATCTTGTTGTGACAATGTTTTGTGAGTCAATAAGTATCTACTACAATTACTTGGAGCTTAGTCTCCCCTTACTTGGTGAATTAAGAATGATTTTCCTCTGTCAGATATCCATATAATATCACACACATAATAACTTATCTGTGAAGACCCTAGGGACATTATTTGTCAAATGTTTTCCACTGTCATCTCCATAATCACTTCCAATCCCTCCATCAAGCCATTTGTGGTTCTAAACCCCTTGAAAAAATGAGAGAGATGAACATCATGTAAAAAAAAAAAAAAGTCCAAATTCATAAGAAAATAAAAAATAAGAGCAATATAAAATTCTCTCTCTCTCTCTCTCTCAGGGGTCTTTTTAGTATCTCTACCAAGGCTATGGATTCCTGGCTAGCAGTAGAGAAATAATATGAATAAAATCAAATGTATCTCTGTTGGTGGCTATAGATGTACTGGTTGGAAGTGGAGCAATAAATGAATTGCTTACAATTAACTTCTATTCCATCTATCACCAATTAAATATTTCCAACATACCCACACATTGGACTCGTGTTTTCAATCATTGTCTTATAGATCTTCACTTTAAGAAAGAATTAACTTTCACTTGAACATACAAGATCTAAATGAGATACACAAGGATATTATGTCTGCCATCATGATTTTTAGAACTTGTTCAAGATCATTTTTTTATCTCACCTTATTGTCTCATGACTCATGCCTTCTCTCTCATCACATGTTCACCAATACTCATGTATTTCAAACCATGTTCAATATCATCCTAATACTAGTTATTACACTCCATCATTACAACCATGTCACTTTCATAATTAAGTTCTACCTCATTTGGAATGAGCATCCATGGGCATTCTACTTCATTCTACACACTTTTACATAATCACCACTTTTCATATCATTTACCTTGCAATCATTTCTCATCACTATGGGATTAGGGAAACAATATTCTTTACATGCTCTCTAACTTGCATAAAATTTTTATACATATCATATTGTCACATTTTCATCTACACATGGCTGGGGGAAAATTCTCCTTACTTCCAATCATCATGCCTTCTGCTAAGGTTCTTTTTTCTATCATTTATAAACTACCACTTTTTCATCCCGCATGCTATGTTAGGACAATATGTGGCTCCAAAAATTGTCACTTGAGGGGGGATATCACTTCAAACCCTTCTTGTCAATTTTATGACATCCAATCATCAATCACCTTATTCTATTGACTCAATAGTATCTGCCTTGTGAAATCAACCTATCGATCCCTTCACAAAATCTCAGTTGAAGGTGGCCCATTGTTTACATTTCTATGTTCTTTATCAATCTATTCAACCATCTAAGCCCTTGCATTGTACGACAACCATTGTCATAGGGTTAGATGACCCCCATCTCATCTTCAGTTTTACGTGATGCATCCTACCTACTGTTAAAACACGTAACCCAAAAAGGGGTAAAATATAGACACTATAAAACATCACCTTGTGCATAAGGTATCCTATTCATAAAATACCAAAAAACATCATAAAACACAATAATCCCAAAAAATAAAATAATCCCATAAAATCAAATAAAAATTACAAAACCCCATAAAGTGGTTATAAAAGACACCTCATCATTTATTTACTAACCCTCATCCTACTCACATTCAATTATGTCCATCCCACCTACCCATTTAAATTCCTAATGCATCATGTAGACCCTTATAATCTCACCCAACTATACACATTACACCCATATGTGTCACATTCTTCTATACAATCCAAAAACCATAAAGCACAAACTCATCCCCATCATTTCACTCTCTTAGAAACTCTTAGCTCCCCTTGACTGCTTTGTGCAGCGTGATCCCATAATTAAGAGTTTTTGCTTATTTTCTCAGCATATTTTGGTATTGAAGGTCTTGGAGAGGTGAAGGTGGATTAAAAAGGACTAAGTGGAACTTGTAAGCAGAAATTGTTTTAGAAATTTTTTAACACAAGTGTTATTCGTAACTACAATTGGCTTGCAGATCTCCGTGTGATTTTTAACAAATCGCACCTATGACTATATTGTGAACTGCTGAATGATTTTCAGTAAATCATACCTGTGATTGGTTTGCGACCGAATTAGGTATACTATTTTAATTTACATGCATTATTTTTTCATTTTTACTTCAATAAAATGTATCTTTGATCTCCTTAAATGGTTAGGGATATGAATTAGAGTCAGGTCCCCTAACCACAAAAAATAACTAAAATATTTTCTAAGTGTGATTGTGTGTAGGTTATAGATTCAGATCAAGAAGATTTTACACTACTTTATTCAATAAAGAACTCATGATTGCCCCTCAATATTTCAATGACAACACAAGCCCATTATTTTTAGTAGCATTGATTAGGTGATTGTTATATCAACTAATACATCTTGCAGGTGATCCAAATCTAGGCATACAGAAACATTTTTAAAAATTGCAACTTATTTGAAAGTAAGATGAGACATAGGTAGGTAATTGATCTGTGAAAAGGTTACAAAATGCTATTTGTGAATTTATTCCCATAATAAAATCCTATCAGATAGATAATGAAGATTTATGAAAAAATTGGTAATAATTTTATAATACGAGAAATACAATTTTTAATACCCTTAATATTTTTTTCTTCTTATGTTACATTTTATAATGTAATACATTACATTTATAGGATCATGTCTCCACTAATCAAGGAAATCACATTTAATCAATCATAACTACGACCTCAAGACTATCATGCGAGTTGTTACAAGGATTTTTATAATGTCTATTTGACCTATACTACCTCATGAACATACTATTTTTAACCATGAGATGTTACTAAAAAATATTTACACTATTCAACACATAAACACATAATTATGTTACTAATTAACTAACTTTCATGTGAGTATAACAAAATATTCTTAACATTCCCCACCTTAGTATGAACAAATGAGATATCACTAGACTATGGAGTTGTATCCTTCTAGAACAAAATCTGCTAATGATCTTGATCCTTATGCACCACATTGGTTTTTCACATCCAAAATTACAAACATGAAAAATTCTTCTTGAAAACATACTCAAAAAATATGTGTGCATAATTGGGATTAATCCAAATAAGATAAGGAACACATCAACCTTAGAACTAGGACCTTCACCGACCAAACAATGGGACAATCAACCATAAATCAGGCATGAGTAGGGAACACTATCAATCAATTCTATGTACATCAACCTATCATCTCATCTCTACATACAAATAGCTTTACAAGACAACCAAGAACTTACACATCTAGATGATTTTATAATACAACCAAAAACCTACAAAAATAGTTTTACATGATAACTAACAACTGACACATATTATTTTATTTTTTTTGGATTAGGTAAATATATTAGTTTTGAGGGGACCCAAAAACCCATATTACAAAGAGTAACCAAAAAACTAGGGAGGAACACTATCCCAGCAAAAAGAAAAGGCCATGACAAGACAAAATAGCTTGGCCAAAACAACAGCCCAGAAGGAAGAAGGCTCATACATCCATTAGTACATCAAATATATAATTTTTTTTGACATAGATGAAAGGACAACCCAAGAGAAACAAAAAAGGAAAAATAGAACTAACGATGCAATCAACACATAGTCTACTAACATTTATTTTTATTACAACTTCTAGTTCTTGAGCTTGGTCCCTATTTCTGGATGTTAAAATTCTGAGCCTACACAATGATGAGCTTCATGCAGGTTTATCTTTTTTTTGCGTTCTTGTCATCCATCCTCATCCTCAGAGTTGCTGAGAAATAACCACATGCCTTTCTTGGGGGTCTCCATCCTATGGCAATTTGATCCATGAATAATAGAAACCCTTTTCTCCTGTCATAATAAATTCCATCCTTAGCATATTGAAGCCTCTTATCCTAAATAGTCATCTTCCTATGGAATTCCTTCATTTCCTGAACCAGATTCTTGGTAACGTTTAATAGGGTATCTATAGATACCTCTAAATCCGTAGATCGAGATTACTTCTTAATGTCACTAGTGTTATCCTCCCTAGTCCTCTTTCCTTTAGATATTTTCCCAAATTTTATATTGGAAAGGAATTCCATGGCCACATCTTCGCTATTGTTCTCCACATGGCCTTTCTTCTTACAACGTCACAAACTATTAGCTAGATTTTTCCTCATCCAAACTAGTGGGAACAAGGTTGTGGGGGTAACAAGGGTTTTACCATTATGGAAACAAGAGTAGGATAAGGCCAAGGTGCAGGGGAGAACCCATTTTCCCTTCTTGAAAATCCATGACAGACACAGTGAGAGAGTGTAAGAGTAAAAATGGGAAACTCGTAGCCTGAATTTCTGCGAAGGTAGTTAAGAATAGACAAATGGTGTGTGAATATTTTTTTAAATTTTCCTTTGCAAGTGTTAAATATTTAATCAAAATTTTACACACATCTTCCCACCTCTCAGGAAGATAGCTTCTAGAAATTCCATCAGTAAATAAATGCACTCTTTCATTTGGCCCCGAAAATATCTCATGATTTCTCCTATTTTTATCTTTAAATTTTTTTAACCCTTCCATTGGCATGCTAGTGACTTCCGCCATGTTTTATTTCAGTCACTTGTATCTCCACTCCCCTAATCACAACTTTACCCTTATCCCAAGCATGACCAAATTCAAGGGAAAGGTCAGGATCATTACCTTTCAATTTCTTCATGTATTCAGTTAGGCCACCCCTCCTAAGAAGACGCCAAACCATGGGATATTGTTTGTTAGGCTTGGAAATAGGTAGGATCTATTCTCAATCTGTCTCCTCCCATGGATTTAGAATATTACCTGGTTTTTTCCCTTACCAATACTTCTTTTCTTTCACTTTCCTACTTATGGTAAACTGCTTTATCATCATCGAATAAGTGCCATCATAGTTCTTAGCTCTATCATGGGAATCATAACATGATCCCTCATCATTATCATGATCCACCTCACCTTTTCTTTTAATTATTAATGAAATAAGACACATTACTCCAAGGTACTTGGTTATCCTATCCCTCCATTTTGTCATATCATCTCCTTTATTTGTCCAAGATGTCTGCACAAAAATTACATTCTCTAAAGATGTGGATTATGACCACCTCATCAAATGATGTAATTAAACTCTTAGCCTCTGATACAATATTCTTAGTATTCCAACTGAACTTTGGTTTTTCCTTCAAGAGCTTTAACTATCAACACAGAGTCACCCTCGATGACCAAATTATTAACATGAGTCTTCCTTGTTATCTTTATTCCACATAGGATTCCCATAGCCTCTACAAAGTTGTTATTTTGATTCCCCATGGGTCCTGCAAAGGCTTTGATACAATTACCCAAATGATCTCTTATCAGTCCCCCACCACCCTGCATTTCCCTCTCTAACTTTTGACGATCCATCAAAGTTTAGTTTGAACCATTCACCAAGTGGGGGATTCCATTTCAAGCTACTTGTAATAATATTTACATTTGGATTGGATTCTCCTTTGGGAGGATTAATGTTTAATGATTCAAGAATCATTTTTCTTCCTTAGAATAATATTCCCCCATTTTTTGCTTAAAAATCAATACGAATTGTCCCTCAGGCCCTGACATATTTTTCTAACTGGTCAAAGACAAACTCAAAGCCTTGTTCTAGAACATTCTAAAGTTCCTCTCTTTCCAAATAATCTAATAGATATGGGGAAAGGTACATTTCTAGATAAATTTTATGAGGGATGACTTAAAAGGGGAGGACCATTGGTCAATCAAACTATCAATATTATGTGGAAGAGGAAATTGCAAGTTGAACAATTTTAAGAAGATTCTAGAAGCATGGGAGGAGAAATTGCATTCTAAAAATAGATGTTGAATTGATTCCTCATCTTCCTTGCACAAGGAGCATATGTTGATAATAATCATGCCCCTTTTTCTCAAATTATCAACAGTAATATTTTTGTTTTGGATCAATTTCCAGAAGAAGAAATTTATTTTTGGAATGAGATGCTTATTCCATATCTTCACCCATATCTTTGTGCACCTCAATGTCCTCAAAAGCTAAGGCATATACCCATTTGACCTCATAGTTTATTGAAATCAATCTACTCCAGATCAGTTATTCTTTGTAGATTATATTGGGTATATACATATTCCTAAGCTTATTATTAAGGTCGTCAAAGGGTCTAACATATCCAACATAACCCTGAGGAGGGGTGATAAATATCCACTTGTGCTCGTGATTATCCAAGATCTAGTAATATTTGACAAACACCCCAACTTCTTGAAAATAATAAAGTTTAAGATTATTCCAGGGTTCAACCATGCTCAAATTCTCCTTATCCTCATAATCACTAATGACTGCTCCTTAAATGTCATGGCCTCATTGGACATTTTCTTGTCCCAATAGGAAGGTATCATCAAAAAATTGTTGCCTAGGATTCATTCATAAGGTTTTCCACTCCATTGTAACACCACCTTGATACCTGTTAATCATTTATCCAACATAGCTTTATATGGAACCTTCATGTGACTAAAATCCTATGTTTTCACCTCTAAACTATGATTTATAAGAAAATAGAGAGAGCTTACATACCCTCTCTACCGTTTTTTATTTGTATTAAATGTTTTCCACTCAATTAACCCTTGGGATTTACCATCAATAAGTAATCTTTAAATTTAAGAATCAGGGTGTAGAAGTGTATACTTGTATCAGTTGAATGATCTTAGATTATAATATAATTAACCCCAAATTTTCCAAAATTAAAAGGCCTAAGAATTGTCTAGGAGATTTCTATCATATGCCTTATGCATATCCAATTTCACCATCATAGCTTAACCCCCTTGTAAGGAACTCTGAAGATTGGAATTTTCCACTTGAGAATGAACTATTTTATGGATGGTAATAATAGGGGATTCTAATCTTAAAATCTACCTTCTAGGGACAAAGCTAATCTTCGCTCCTTGATTGGGTGAGATGAACTTGTGAAGAACCTATTTCCTTTAAGCCTCATTGAAGGCAGGAAGGATTTTGGAAGAAATTTTGTACATACCTGTTAATCTGTTATAAAGCTTTATGATATGTGACTGAAATCCTCTACAAATATGATGTATAATAAAGGAGAGAGGGGGTCCCCTAGAGTATACCTCTCTCTATATTGAATAACCCTTGGGATTTACCATTGATAAGGATAGAGAAGAAAGGTGTAGAATTTCATACCTGTATCAGTTGAATGAACTTAGAATTGAACCCCAAATTTTCAAAAACAAGGCCAGGAGAGTCTATCATATGCTTTATGCATATCAATTTTCACCATCATAGCTTCGCGGTTGTATTTTTCCACCAAATGAAAAATTTCATGGATGGAAATAATATTGTCTAAAATATGCCTTCCAGGGACAAAGGCTCCTTGATCAGGTGAGATGAACTTGTGAAGAACCTACTTAAGTCTGAAGGTTATGATTTTGTAAAATAATTTGTACGTGTTACAAAGGATGATAGGCCTAAAGTCTGATAGGTTTTTGGCTCCAGTCATCTTGGGAATCAGGAAAATAAATGTATGATTGTTTTTTTAAGCAATAATCCATTATTGAAAAATCTTGAACAACTTGCACTAATTATTTTTTAATAATATCCTCATAGAGTTAAAAGAAGAAGGCTACAAATCCATCAGGACTAGGAGATTTATCTCCTTCCATCATTAAAAACAATGGCTCTAATTTATTCTTCAGTAGGAATTCATAAGAATATCCCTATTCTCCTCATCATTTATCACCTTGTCAAAGAGGGAGAGGTTTTTCTGCATATTGAGGACATTAGCTTGTAGACCCTTAGCATGCAGGTTATGAACATCACTTAAGATAGTTCCTATAATCTCATCCTCTTCTACGGCTATGGACCCGTTGGGTCTAATGACTTCATAAATTATTGATTTGTTAGCCTTAATGGTATACTGAAACATGGAAAAACCTAGTATTCATGTCCCCTTCCTTCAAGCCATTTTATTATGGATTATTGCTTCCAGTAAATATCTATTTTTTAGCAAGAAGGTTATGGAACTCAACAAGTAGAAGCATTTTTTCTTGTTCTTTCTCTTGTGATATCCTTTACTTTTCCTCCATGATTTTTTTCGAGGCTTCTCAATTATTCTACAACTTTTCTAATTTTGGCAAAACAAAATCCCCAAAAATCTCTTTGTTCCATTTTTTTATATTAGCTTTAACATTCATTTAATTTTTCAGTGACTTGAAACATGTTGTTTCCTCTAGTTGGGATGTTCCACCATTTACCTATTTCATTTCTTAAATCATGATGAAGGGTCCACATATTATCAAAATGAAAGTGTCTTCCCTTGATTTTATGAGATTCCCCAAAACTTTATAAGTAAAGGATTGTGGTGAAAACTAGTGCAAATAAGATAATTTTGGTTATATACTTGCGTTTAAATAAATTGATAATAGGAAACAAATATATATATCTAACTTAATTTGAATGAGGTATTTACCAGATATTTTGTTTTTCTAGGTGAACTTGGGTCCTCGAAGCTCGACATCAAAAATCCCATTACTAGTGGACAAAATTGGATAAGTCCTCCATACTTTTAGAGAAGGTAGAGATATTTCCTTTCTTATTAGAAGGATGGAGTGGAGTATTCAGGTCTCCACCTATAATCCAATCCTACTCCTTAACATAGATGAATTTATAGGACAAAAAAAAATCTACACATATAACTATCATGATTCTACATAACTTTTATCAGACTCTCCATTATTTTTTACATTAAAAAAATATTGAAACTTCATACTCACATAAAAGTTATATTTTTATACACAAAAACTGAAAATACTAAAAAGGAAATGATGAGAACTGGTCCTCGTTGTCTTTGTATGTAGCCATACTTTTGGATCATTAGAAATATGATCACAAATGGTATGAGATGATCTATGTTACCATATTAAAATCATCCTTGACATTTGGTCATCTTGGTGTAGATGGTTGTCACTAATGCATTGGGAAACCTTGTCGCGAGTGACTAAAGATACATTATTGTTTGATCTCCCCCTTCTATTTCCTCTATGCTCCAACATGTTGCTATTTTCTTAGATGAATGTGATCATTAGGTTCATGTTCTAGTGTTTTTAGAAGATAATAACCCCCCCACAAGACTAACATACTCAACGAACATCAAGTTTTACCAAAAATTCATTTGTGAAGTAATTTTTATTTGTTTTATTTTTTAACATTTTTTGATGACACAATACTAATATAAATATATTGAAGAGACACTTATTTCACAAAAAAATTATTGTTGGCTAGATTTTTTGCATAGCCGAAAACCTAGGCAGTCATGAGATAAATCTTCCTTATTTACCGGTGAGGCTCCCGTGTATGATTTTTTTATCAATTATGGATTTGAGTAACTGTTTGTGGATTTTAATTTAATTGCAAAGCTCATGAGCCATAGCTAGGATTTTTTGGAGTAAGTAAGCATCTGTAAAGAAATATTTACAAATGGGGGAAATAATTGAATCCAGAAAGAAAGCAAAGAAGATGTGCAATCCAACCAATAGTTCATAGATTTGGTCTCATGCACATAGATGAAACAAACAGAACTCACAATATAAAATTTAAAGAAAAGGAAAGTTTCAAATCTAGATATGAGGTAACACAAAGTTTATGCAAAGATCTACACAGAAGTAAGAAACAAATGCATCGTTGACACAAAGTTCTCTAGAAATTTGCTTCCTTTCAATTCCTTAGATTTCAGAAAGATATCAAGGATTTCATCTCAAATTCTGGAAAACAAAAATACTGATTACAAATTTTGATCCATTAACCCTTAGGTTCTTCTTCTATTTATAGTGTATAGAGAGAAATTTACAAATAGGAAACTATAACAAAATTGGCACATGTGGAAGTTGTAAAGGAAAAAAATGGTAATCTCCCTCTTGAAATTCCTCTTTGCATGACATGCATGATTTATAACTGAAAATAGAACCTTCTATTTTGCATGTCTTCCACCTATTTCCAAGTAATTGACTTCTTCAAGTAATGGATTTTAAACCAATCACTTAAGCTTGCTCAATTACTTTGTCAGAGAAATTAAGATAAAGAAGAAGGAAGAGGAAAAGAAATTATAAGAAAGTTGCAACACTCCCAATCTTGTTCTTCTTCAATATTCTACATGTGGTTGACTCTTTTGCCTTTGATTCTCACCAAACTAGATCTAGAAGTAGTTGAATGTGATTTTTCTTACGGATGTTACCTCTGACATGTCTTCCCTCTTATCCTTAAATCTCCTATACTTATTCTCCAGTACGTGCACCAGTGTAATGTTTTCCATAAAAAAATAGACAAAACTCATAATCTTTTATTTTTAATTGCATATGAGAAATTTTAAATTATGAAAAGCACTTTGGGTGAATGAAAATACAAGTAAACACAATGAAGGACTCAACTTGAAGATTGGGAGCACATTCACAAGATCTTGGAAGGAATTTTCCATGCACTGACTTCCACATGGGTTGCGTTAGAAATAAGAGGATGAATTTTTTTCTGGAAGCCTTTGTAATTATGAGATTTGGATCTATCAAGTAAATTGGTTATAGGTTCAGGGCCTATGTTTGTATCATTGACTTCCAAAAATATGGAAGCTATGCATGATTATGTTGATCCTTCTCTTTCATCATGCTTAATTATGCCTGGAATAATCTTTGTCTGAGCTCTTTTTCTTTTAATTTTGACAAAATCCTTTGTAATCAACTCAATTTGTGCAGATCTATCAATTTCTTTTGATTCGGAAGATATATTCAATGTATCTAACATTAATTTAAACTTCCTTTCACTAATATCATCACTTGTAATGAATACCTACAGTTAATTCAGACAAATATGGATTCCATGGCATGAATACTTGATTTTTATCACCAAAATCTGCATATAAAGCTTGCTGCCCTAAAATTTGAGGCTTTGCTTGCATACGAAGCAAGAAAAAATATTATTTAACTCACCTGGGCACTTATACCAACATGTAGATGCTTGGAATGATAAAAATAAAGCTTCTCAAACCCTAGGCGCCAAAACTGGAAGCTTCCCGATAGTGGAAAATACTCTTTAATGCAAAATCCTCCTTCCCTTGGTGCCAAAACCTTTCTAGGCTAAAAAATTCATCAAAAACAATTAATTGCTTCTCCCTTATGGTGTCCCATACTTATATAGCCATCTGCATACTATTTTTTATAATTACGCTTTCCAATTTTTCGCAATTTAATTAATTAAAATCCATGCCTCTTCATCCAATTTGGGTGCCCAAACCTACATGCTTCTAATTGTTTTTTTATGAATTTATCTTATTTATTCTTAACATGCATCCTTGACTTCTGTTTAGCTCATCCATGTGCATTGTCTTTCCTTCTATTTATGGTGCCAAACTTAGCTAGAAATGCCATTAATAAATATCATTAAATACATGTATTAATACCAAGGTGGGTCACACTTTTTGGCAAGGGAAACTACTAAAAATAGGAAGCCAAAGTAATCGGAATTTCCACCCTACATTGCAGCTCCAAAAATCCCATCTTCCACTTAAATGATTTGACTTTCATAATGGGAATTTTCACCCTACTAAGCAAGTAGGAAATTCCCGCCGGTGCTTTAAGTGATTTTATTTTATAATGAGAATTTTCACCCTACATTGCAGGTAAAAAATTCCCACCTGCCTGCCACCTCTAAAATTTCCATTACAGCTTAAGTGATTTTGACTTGATGGGAAAAAGTAACCTATTATGCAAACAAGAAATTCATGCCTACCTGCCACCTCTAAAATTCCCATTGGCAGCTTAAATATTTCCTTCCAAAAAATGTGACTTTCATGGAAGAAAGCTTCTTTCCAAAAGTGCGACCTGTATGAAGAAATCAATCTTCCCAAAAAGTGCGACTTGCATGAAGAAAGCTTCTAAAGTCGTGTGAAAACTCATCAACAACATTTTATTTCCATTTTTGGATTTTTAGTGAAGAAAACATAAGGGTAAAATAAAATTTTCCATTTTTGGAAAGGGTCCGAGAAGATGTAGCAGCAAAACTTGCATGTGCCATAACTTTCATTTCATGGCTCCGTTTTAGGTGTCATTTTCTCTAAAAGTGCATATTTTCTCAAGCTCTACGCATTGATGGAAATATTTTTCTTATTTTCATAAAATGAATTTTTGCACCTTTTTGGACCAAGTGACTTCTTGTAATCTTCTAAAAGAATCCTGAGCTCTGATCACCTTTAGATAGATTAGTAATTAAAAATACTGGATAAATTTTCCAAACCCTATCCCTGGGGAAATATTTGGCAAGAATAATGAATAGGCTATAGGAATTACCAGAGAAAACAAACCAAAACACAGACACAAATAAATAAAACAAAATAAAAGAAGTTGTAGGCAATTTCTCGAAAAAAATCTCTAATTAGTTGATCTACAAAAATTCTTCCCCCTGGGTGAATGTTCTGTGGTAATAATGATGGGGTGAAGTGATTTATATAACCTAAATCCTCCAATTTTAGCTCAATCTATTTTTAAAAGAAATTTATTTATTTAATAAATAAAACACTTGCAGACAAGGTCTGACAAAGGGATTGAGTGATCTTTGACATGTGGGTATTTGTCTAATTTAGATTTTATGACTATTTGGGGATACCTTAGAGCAATGTAAACAACTGCAGGAAAAAAAAACACAAAACAACCCATTACTTTGAAAAGAACATTTTTTGTAAAAAAGGGGTAGTCCTAGATTTCAGGGTGAAATCTCGGGGACACCAATTATGAATTATGAGTTTTATGAAATAGATCACAATTATTTGATAGGAATTTACCAAATTACTATTTTTTTTAACAAAACTATTGAATAATAGGAAAAAAAACTAATTACAATCGTAAACAACTTACTAGATTATAGACATTGTTTTAGACTGGACTATTGGACTTTAACAATGAACCTACAAAACATTAACAAATTATTAATTTTCTTTGAAAATTGAAAACTTGGAGTACAAATGACAATGAAGACTTATTGATAAAAAATTGATACTAATTTAAGACACAATAACTTATAAATAGACTTCAATATACCATGCTCAAATAGGTCAAAGAAAATTTTCACATATATTTCATTGAGAATTCTTATGTTGCAATGTCTAAGACTTATGGATTATATTATCAAGACTATAGTTCGAATCACACACTACTAGACCAAAATTAAATACCATTATTGACCTTAAAAGGAGAATACATGGCTGCCTTTATATATTTTCTCAGGTTTGTACCTACTTTCAGAGAAATGCAAGTGGGTATGTCAATGAGTTCACTTCCTTGACAAGATGATATATGACATACTTTTATGTCAGGTGGGTGTTGAATGGTTAATACAATGCAAAAAATATGATTCCAAATATAACTGAGGTGAATGTATCACTTCAAAAAAATGCAAACTTGTACATCAACCTTCACACATGTATGAAGAAAATAATAATAATAAATCAATGTCTTCCTTTGATTTAAATAACTCAACCTTCGTACTTATAACCGACCTTGTTGCTATGAAAACCTTTGGATTTTCCTATATGTAAGGACTATGAAATGGAATGTTAGTTTGGATCTCCACAAACTTTTGAACATGTTATTATTGAATTAAATTTACGCAAAGACAAAAAATGCAAGGAAAATCGAGAGAATCCACAACTATTCAAGGAAAATGTGATCTGCTACAAGATAAGAGAATCAATTTAGGATGAAATTTTCCCTTTAGATAGAATATGAAAGAGTTGTTGAAGCTATACACCACACATAATCAACTCATTTTGAATTTTTGAAACTGATCTAATATATATGAAAAATATTTTACAAATAGTAGTTAGGTGTTGTAAGTTCATGTAGCGGAACTGAAATTTGCATGATCTATTTTTATGAGATACGAAATGGCAAAGTGAATTGTGATATGACATATGTACATGAATTGTGGTTTGATAGTGAGTATAAAAACATTGACCGTTAATAAAAAGTCATGGAAATATGATTGGATGGACCTATAGAATCTACACAATGAATGAAAAATGGGTGAAAGACACACCCACAACCGATAAAATAAACTGTAATAATATTTCATGGATTGGGGCAGAAATGATTTTAGTAAATATCCTTCAAGAATCTAACCCACCATATCGTTTCCCAAGACTATGACTGATCTGAGACCAATTGAAAGAATTTGGTAAGAATGTCATAATATGAGGAATATAATTTTTAATACACTAAATACTTTTTGTAGACACTAAATCATGCACTTTGGGTGCATTTCTAGGTCCTAGTCACATAATACTATTCATATGATTCCTAAGTGATAAAACTAGTAATTGACAACTATATTTGACCTTTTATATGTGTTTCATGTCTTATTTCTAGCCTCTTACACCCTAAATCCTAGTCTGATCTTCGTTGATTTATCTTTATTGACTCTGGAAACTAGCACCCAGCCAAGATGCTAGCACCTAGACGCCCCCACCCTTTTGGGTGTCCCCGAACTCTCTTTACTTTACTTGCTCCTTTTGGGCATATTTTATCTTTTGGGAATCTTGTTTTCTTATGGGTCAGCCTTGCAGTTGTTAATTGAAAATTTTAACCAAGGGAATCATATAAATACAAAGCTATGTGACCATAATAAAGGATCAAGATCTAAGAATCTAATATCACAACCTAAGGTTGAATCTAAAGGAATTTGAAGAGCATCAAAGAATCCATATAGCATTCACTCAAGGGAAAAGGGACTGCATTTTCTATATACACGCATAGGAGGGGAAGTTCATTTTTCCATCCACATAGCTTCTTACATTGCTACATCTATCTATTGCTCATTATCAAGTGTATCTTGACTTTGGCATACACACACAAGAATTACATGGATTCTAAAATGTAGTACAATGATCAATTGTAAGCTCACTCAGTTGGGTGATCACCAGGGTTAGTCTGACTCCCCATTTGCATATTTTTACTTTTTAGGATTTGACGTGTTTTGGGGTTTTTGTAGGTCACAGGTGAATTTTGTGATCATCCAACGACATACAGGTGACAAGAAACAAAGATTAGCGAAATTAGTACAACACAAAAAAATGAGTTTCTAAGGTCTTTTGTAGTCACGGGTGCCCAAAAGTAGTCTCCAATGCCTAGGAACCCCTGACCCAGTCCAGGCACCCTAGTCCATCTTGTTCTAGCAGTTCCACAGTTTTCTGGGTTCGTTTGTGATAATATGCCCCCCTCTTTCATCATTATTTTAGTCCACCATACTTCAAGATCAATTGGAAAACTAAGTTCTATATACTCTCTCTTGTACCCAGGGTTTCATATTTCTTTGACTTATTGCTTGTGTCAGATTTGTACTTTAGCATTTATTTATTCTAAGTTACTATGTAATTAGGATTTCACAAATTCAATATTTTTAAAATCAATTTCTTATTATTATGTTACATTTTGTAATGAGAAACATTAAATTTATAGGATCATATCTCCATTAATCTAGGATATCACATTTACTCAATCGCAACTCCCACCTCAAGACTATTATGAGATTCATTACAACAACTTTATGTCTATTATTTGACCTATATTAACTTGTGTAAGTAGTATATTTAACTACGAGTTACTACTAATAACTAATTACACTATTCAACACATGCAAAAACACTTATTTTACTAATTAACTTACTTTCATGTGATTGCTAACACTATATTCCTAACAATTCATACATTTTAAGAATGCTTCAAATTAATGGATTTATTATTCTGATATATGCTCTTTCATTTTCCATCAATTGATAATCATAATAAAAATTTAAAAATATAGTAAAACATTCAAAAATTCCATCGTAGCATTACCTTGACATATCTTAGTGTTTACACATTTCCTCAAACACTCTGAAAGCATCCTTTTTCTATAATTTAGCTTATGACATTACATGAAAATGATCATAAAATAACTTACAGTTATGTACATGATTTAAGAATGAATACACTAATTTAATGATGCATGAGCATCATCTTGTATATAGGACAATATTGGTTTTCCATCAATTTTGGCTTGATTTAGGTGTTCGAAGTTCCTTTTAGGTGTTTTATAATGTCTCATGTCCATTTAAACCTTCATGGAAATGTAATGATGAAGTTTTGGAGTTTCCCTCCAAAATATTTGATTTTTTCAAGTGAAGTCTAGGGGTTTTGGTCTTAGTGTAGGTTGTATAAAGTGATGTAAAAGGTTATTAATGACCTCTTCTCTTGTAACCAACATACTTTCATCCCTCATATAGGGTTTCATGTGTTAAACTCACCATTTGACTCTAGTTCAGTTAGTGAACCTTATGTAATTAATTAATCATGATCATATATGGAGAAAATTCGAATGAAGAGGGATTTGGATAGGTTTTTGAAGGAAGTGTGAGGTGGAGGATTCATCAAGAAGAGAAAGGAGGCTCAAGAGGTCTATCAAATGTAAGAAAAAAGCAAATAAAATAGATTTCCTTTAAGAATAATTTGTGAAATTCTTATGTTTTTGGATTGTTCTATAAGAAAACTATATTCTTGTGTTTTATGTGCTTGACAAAATGCTAGAAATATTTTAAATGAGGTACAAATTGAATGTTGAGAGTTAATTTTTAGGAGTTAAAACTAGAAATTTTTTGGAGAACAACAAAGAAGCCATGTTTCTTGAACCAATGATCAAAACATCGCCTAAGGTAAGAACTTTCTCCATGTATGTTTTGAGTGATTGTTTGTGTGAAATGGTTAAGTGCATGAGAAGTCTCTATGGAAAAATGTGAAGGGGATACTATTAGATGGTTGATAATTCTTAGAGAATAATAAACATATGACTACAGTCAAGAAGTAAATTAAAACCACTAAAAACCTTGTTATATAGTGTAAGTACAGGTTTATGAGTAAAACGTTGATCATTTTGGATTAAGGAATGAAGGGTTAAGAAGGAAATACATTGGAAAATATATAAGGGTATTATAAAATGTGTTATAAGCTTGGGAAAGGATTGGAAGAACCAAAATCACAAAATGAATCCAAAATTTAGTAACCCAGACTAGGGTTTGAAGGAGAAAGTTAGTTATAAATATATTTTTAAGCATTGGAAAAGTAGAAAAAATGGTGAAAAGGAGTATCGAGCTTGGGAAGAGATGTAAGTGAATTTTCAAAGATATTTGAATAAGGTAGATGAATCTAATGTTAGAAAGTACAATTACCCTGTTGGAACTACCCTATTTTGAGGGTTTTAAAGGAAATTTGATCAAAATCCTAAGAACCATATGTTTCTAACTCATGATATTGGTACTATAGGTGGAGTGTGGCTTATGGATGGTGATGAAATAGTTTATAATTAATGATAAGGCTTATGAATAAAAATAAACTCAAGAACAAGGTCTAGTCAAGGATTAGGGGCAACCAAAACATGAATAGAGAATGAAACTCTTGTGAAGAGTGAAACCTTAGAAAATAACTTTGATACTTGTTTGATAGATACAAGAAAGGGTGAGATAACCTTTAAAGAAGTTTATAATAGAAAATAAATGATCCCAAATGCAATCATATAGTAAGATTCTCTTAGGAACCCTATTTTTAATGGTCATGTGATAAATGGAATGAAAACTAAAAGAAGTCAATTTTTTTTTGGAAGCTTATATTCATGGAGGTTATGTTCTACATATGGTGAGAGTAAGGTGGTAAAAGGAGAACAAATAAGGATTCATTTCTTATAACATGAGAACTCATCCATAGGATTGTATAGGGAAATGTATGAGAAAGAGAGTAATTTATAAGGAAGAGAAAAGATTGGTTTCAGAGCATAATGAGTTATTTTGAAACCAAGTGGATTGGTACAAGGTAGTGTCAAAGGTGATTAAAGTTTTGAGAAAGGGAAGAACCCAAATAAATACCTAAAATTTGTTTGGATGGTGAAATGTAGGATAAGTACTAAAGGTGCATAAGGATTAGGCGCACAAACACAAGGTGCGTAGGTGCACACGAAAGGATAGTGGAATATGGGCGCGAGTAGGAAAAGTGAGGATTCAGGAATTATCCATTTTCAGTATGAGGCTAAATATAGACATGGATTGCAGAGCACGTAATAGTATGAAGACTTGGAGAGCACACAAAGGTTATTTCAGACAAGTGGAAGATCAATCAACATGCATAGTTTTGGAGCTATTAACAGGGTTATAACTGCAGTTATATTATTAGATAATCTATGATTAAGGGAGCTTGCATGCTTTTGTATTTATCATGTAAGGGCACATGGTTATTCTTAGCATATATTCTATTTTGAGGGTGCTTAGGCAGTGAAGGGAAATTCCCCACTACCTATAAATATGTATTGATTTGCACAGTTTAGGGATCCATGTTTTAGTAGAGTTATGTTGTGGAGTTTATGAGTGCACGTAACTTATGGTGACTATGTTATGTATGTATGAAGCTTATGTGTTTTACAAAAATTAATATAATGGATCTTTGTGGATGGATATTGATTGTTGACATATCTGTGACTAGTACATGCATGGTAAACTTAATCTTGATTCTTATATGAGTAATCTTGCATATGGTTAAGATCTAGATCTAGTTTATGTTCAACAATATACTTAATTATCTGTTATGGATCTAGAGTATTTATATGATCATGTTAACTTCCTTGATAATTTTTTCCATAAAAGAGGGACCTGGTACCCTTGTGTGCTTCAGGTGAGCACTCAATTCTGGCTGAGTGATGTGTCATTGTGCCTTGGGTTGTTGTGGGTAAAAACAAGACTACATTTTGGTTCCATTGTTGGGACCTATTTTTTAGTTGTTTTCCAGGATGTTGCATGATGAAGACGTACCAGTTGAATTTGGATAGTATTGAAGAGTGGTTAGACAATTTAGAGGAAGATTATGCTCACAGATTTAACACTGGACCTGAATTTGATGCGCACGTGGGTTGAACAGAATCTATATCATGAGCTCTATGAGACATTTTTTGCATGTTTCCCCATAGATTTTTACGAGTGGCTGGTTACTTATGCATCAAAGATAAATTGGAGGTTTCAAACACTTGTTTGGACACAAGAATAATTCTAGGATTTACATGATGCTGATCTAACTTCGACACACGTTGTAGATCATTGGTGGAGTGGTGTTTTTGAATAGCTATATTTTGGAGTACATAGTTTCTACTTATTCCTGTCCAGAGGTTGTTGAGTTCTAGTTCTTACGTGAACCCGAAGGATTGTATTTGTGTGGTATCCCTTTAGTGATTAAGATCTTGATCGTGACTCTGGATTTGGAACAACGTCCTATGGCTAGCTAAGCCCCACCACACATAGGGGAAGGAGCAGGTGTGGTGAAAGATGGTGGACCTAGTGCAATAGAAAGGAAGAGAAAAGAAAGGCGGCTTAAGTTTAATGAGGCATGTGAGAGGGATTTGGAGAATCAATGTGAATTTATGAAATGAATGGTGTTGTGGAGAGAGATGGATCACGAAGGATTTGGAGCTCACACAGAGGATGTGGATTCGGAGCATCTGGAACTCCCCCATTTGGGTAAGCATGGCAGAGAAACCTCTTCAACCTCAGATGAGATCACATTAGTGGAGACTACAAGGGCCATGGGCACGCATTTGATCCCTCCTAGTGACCTAGCCCTTGCGCTTGGTTTTTCTAGTTTCTACGACAGTCATCAGTAAGCAAGCTAGTGCGGGTAGTAGAGTAGTGACAGATAGATTTAATTTGTGATCAATTTTAGGAGTTAATCAGGTAGCTTATTCATCTATGGTAGTACAATCATCATTGTTGTTATTTGGAGGTCTAGTTGGAGGTATATTTTATGGTGCATCATCAACACAAAACATGGGAATGTTTAAAATGTTGGCATCATGTCTGGAAGTAGCAAAAAATTACAGACTATGGGAGTTTAGTTTAGTACAAATGTTGGAACACAAGGTAGTGCATCCTCTGGTCTGTTTCCCTACTACGAAGGAGGATTGGGAGGATCACGTGGCTCAGGATCTAGTGGATCTTATGGTTTCTAGGAGGTAGAGAAACACAAAAGGTAATATAAGTTCTGGATCTAGTGGGCATGGTCCGCACCAACCCCAACAAGTTTATTTAGAGATGTCTCTTCATCTCATAGAATACAGAGGAATTGAAGATGTAGCTGAGCACATATTGCATATGTGTGAAATACTATGATGCGTGAAAGGGATTACAACTCTCAGAGCATAAGGAAAGTCATTTTTCAACTACTTTGTAAGGGCACGCACATAGTTGGTACATGAAATATGATCCAAACTAAACTTGTGTAGACTATATCATGCGTTACGTGATGCTTTCTTGGCAGAGTTTCAACATACCTAAGTTCGAGCATAAGAGCATCAAGTGCAGCTAAAGGACATCAAGCAATGGCATGGCTAAGAGTGTAAGGGATTATGATGCTCACTTTAAAAATTTATTATCGAAGTTGTCTTATGACATCCACCCAATTCAACATGCACAATGGTTTTTCAGAGGTCTGATCACACCTTTTATAAGGGCGTTCTCACATAATACATTTATAGATCCGCATGAGGCTTTGGAAGCTGTTCTACACATGTTGAGGCAGTTGGTAGCAGTGTAGACACTAGAGGTTAGCCCATTTTTAGAAGCTCATATTCTGTCTATGGAAAAATAACTATAGAAATTGTCAGCTAATTCAACTCATGAGATGTGTAGTGGTATTTGGTGCACAAAATGTGAAGTGGAAGGGACATACTAAGGATAGTTTTCTCGAAAATCGATGCATGCCATGTTGCTGGACTGTGAGATTTGTCACTTGGATCATGATTCAAGTAGGTGTCCCCTTATTGCAACGCATGATAAGGAAGAATGTGTCCTATTACTACAAGATTTGTTAGGTCTACCACTCATGATACTGAGAATTATAGGTTGATTGATCAAATTCATGATGTCATTGATATTGGTGTATACATTAGACCACTATTGCAAATAATTCCAAGGAACAAGGTGAGCATCATGATCATAATCACAAATGAAGGGCACTCTGATGGAGGCTGAGGTAGAGGCCAGAGGATACCATGGAGGATTCAGAGGCCAAGGTCATGGTGGTGGAAGAAGTGAATTTCCATGAGGAACATGTTATACATGTAGATCCCCTGATCATTACAGGCACAAATGACCTCAGAATATTATTTGTTCTTTTTTCTGGAAAGAACCACAATTATGAAGAATGCTTGGAATTGTATGAACATATGAGAAAGAAGCGCAAACAAGATAAGGGTGTAGGAATGGTTAGAGTACAACGCGTTGTGGAAGATCAGTGGATGCCAAAGTTAGTGCCTGATCCTAAGTTGGTACCTGTGTTATTCACTACATGCACTAAGGATGCATGCGCAAGGGAAGTTCCAAAGCAGAAGCCTATTATTACAAAGGAGGAGGTATTTCATGCAAAGTATCTAGACCCTATGGATCATCATGAAGGAAGTTTATCAAGAAACCATGGAAGTTATTATAAGCTTGCAGGGTGAGATATAATGCTTAAAAGGAGAAGTCACGGAAGCTGGAGTAGAAAAACATGTTGAGCTTCCTTAAAAGGATGTTGACAACTTAAAGGAGGTTTGTAAGATGTTACGACAAGAGAACATTATTCCTTTATTCAAGGGAATGGCTAAGGGGGAAAATACACACGTGATGGAGTTGAGTGTGAGAGAAAGATTTTACATGCTAACTTACCTCCTCATAGTCTGGATTATGATAAAGAGATCACTCTGAATGTATTTGTTGATGGATGGATTTTGAGTAATATTTTGATTGATACAGGTGCAAAAGTGAATGTACTCACCTTGGATGCATGGAATCAGATGTGGAGACCACCATTACAACCATCTCCAAATGTGTTGTTTATGGAAAATAGGACTAAAGCCACGCCCATTGGAGTCTTGAAGGATGCTACTATTACTATACAAGGGCCAAGTTTACTGGAGACTTTGAAGTCTTGGTGCTTGCAGAAGTAGCCAGTTTTCCAGCATTGCTTGGGCACCCTTAGTGTTATGTAAATAATGTTGATCTATGCTTCAATAAAGGATACATCAGTTTTGAGAACAAGGAAGAGTGTGCATCATCATTCCTTTAACGGATGATGGAAAGTTGCACCTTATGTATAACCTTTGAGTGAAGAGGATTTGAATAGAATTTATGTATGCACCATTCGAGATCCTGAAGTACTTGAGCCATCAAAGGAAGGAGTTATTCAATGGGATGATGCACAGTCTATGAGTGATACTAAAACCAATGTTACTTGTGATAACTGGGTGCACATGGTTAGACTATTATGAAATAGTTAGCCATGAGATGACAAGTGTAGTTACGTTGCAATTGTGACCATGTGTTAGGCATTTAGGTAGTAACCAGGTACCAAGGTACACTGGTGAAGGAAATCTTGAAGTATTTTTGTGCACTATGGAATCCCAGTGGAAAAATCAAGTGGAAAGAAGGAATATACTGATGGTATATACCCTGTGTGGGACAACCACGCGCTGGTGGATGGTACATAGAGATGGTCTTTTAGAGTGGAAAGAAGTGAGAATCGCCTTCTCTACTAGATTTATTCAAAGCAATGCACCTACCAAGACATGTGAATTTCATGGGAAGGATGCTCATCACCATGTTCAACAGTGTGAGAGACTCTACACAGAGGGGAAAGAGGCATTACCACCTTCACTATGGGTGCACAAGTTCTACTACACCTTTCAAGGTTGTGCACGATGCATGGTATGTTTATGTAGAGTTGAAACAGAGAAATAAGGAAATTGGAATGAACTGAATGTAGGTATGATTCAGAACCTTTGACTATTTTTCCACTAAACCTCCAGTGAATGAGGCATTACAAGTTATAAAGTGCACTTGAAGTTGGGAGATAGTGCAAAATGTTGAGGAACTTATTCATGAGTTACTAGGTGAGTCAGATCTAGAGGTAAGACTTTGAAAAAGAAGAGACAAATGAAGAACATATCTTGGGTGCCTGCTTAAAAAAATAAAAAGGTAAGATGGTCTATGTGATTGATGATGAAGAAGTGGAGAATCTAGATGTTGAACATAGTGAGGGTATGTACGAGGTCTTAGATAGTGCAGATGAGAAGGCACGCATGTATCATGAGCCTATGAAAATGAATAAGGTCAACATTGGGACATGGATGTTGAACCTAAGGAGGCCATCATTGGAGATTATTGGTCTGACTCTGAGGTTGCTAAGATAATTGAGTTACTGCATGACTTCTAGGACTTATTCCCTAGAGGCTATCATGAGTTGAAAGGGTTACATCACTCTTTGGGTGAGATGAAGATCAAGATAAAGGAAGGTGTGCACCCAGTTAGGAAGAGGCCTTACAAGATGAATCCTAATTTATCTGTCAAGGTTAAGGAAGAAATTGATAAGATGTTGAACTTCTAGAATCATTGAGCCCATTGAGCAGTCACAGTGGGTTAGCCCTATGGTGATAAGTATAAAGAAAGATGGAAGAATAAGAATTTGTGTGGATTATAGGGAGTTAAATGCTGCATGTGTAATAGATCCCTTTCCCACACCTTTTATTGAAGAAATTTGGAAGGCGTTGCAGGGGACAAGATCTACTCCTTCACTGATGGATTTTCTGGATATCATCAAGTAAGGATAGTTAAAGAGGATCAAGAGAAGAAAACTTTCACCACTGAATGGGGAAGTTTTTCATACATAGTTATGTCTTTTGGATTGAAGAATGCGCATGCATTTTTTTTGTGCATTGTTATGCAAGCATTCTGAGGACTTTAATTCATAAATTTTATAGGTTTACTTGGATGATTGGATAGTTTATGGGCTAGTGAAAGATCATTGTGATAATTTAAGACTTATGTTTAAGAGGTTTCGGTAGTTGAGCATCTCCTTAAACATTAATAAGTGCATTTTTGCTACGCCTTTTGGGACTTTATTGGGACACATTATTTGTAAAGAAGGCTTGTTGGTAGATCTAGCTAAGGTTGCTATTATTTTTGGCTTAGAGGAACCTACTAACTAGAGTAAGTGTACATGGATTCTTGGGGTACATAGGATATTACAATGAATTTTATCAAAGGTTATGCTAATATTGTCACACCCTTGGAAGAATTGTTAAAGAGTAAAGGTAAGCTCTATTGAGGTGAAGCGCAACAACGTGCATTTAAGAAATTGAAGGAAAGGCTTACTACAACACCTATGTTACACTTTCCTTCATGGACCAAACCTTTTCATGTGCATGTGGATGCTTCTAACATGGCCATTGGCACTATATTAGCCTAGCTTGGAGAAGGTATTATTGATCATCCTATTTGTTTTGCAAACAGGAAGTCAACACTAGTTGAACATAATTATACAACTACAAAGCGTGAAGAATTTTCCATGATTTACGCGCAGCATAAGTTTCGATAGTACTTACTGGTAACACCATTTATATTCTATACAGATCACATGGCACTTAATTATTTGGTGAAGAAGCCCATTTTGTAGGGTGCATATTCTGTTAGATTATGCTATTTCAGGAATTTGATTTTACAGTGGTGGTTAAGCCAAACAATAGAAATTCTAGACCAGATTATTTATCAAGAATTAACTTAGGTGAGGATGCACAGAGCATTATGGACACAATTCCATATGTAAAACTATTCAAATTGAACTATGCGCCCTCTAAATTGGAATATATCATTGTCTTTTTATGTACTAGTGTGGTGCCTGAAGGAATGAAGAGTTTGGAGAAGAAACAACTTTCCATATGCACCACGCCTTACATGTTGATCAGTGGAGATTTATACAAACTAGGTCGGGATGAAGTTTTTTTCTGGTGTGTACTTGAGAATAATCGTAAAGCCATTATGGAGGAAGATCATGATGGTATTGCAGGTGGACATTATGTAGGAGATGATACTGCGCGCAAGATTTTATTGGTTGGTTTGTGGTGGGAAACATTGTATAAGGATTGTAAATAATATTGTAAGGCCTGTGATCACTATCAACACCTTGGAAAGCCTGGACATAGATTCAAATTCCTTTGAGGCCTATTGCTAGTATAAAAACCTTTTGAAAAGTGGCCAATTGAATTTGTGGGTCCTATTTCCCCACCTGTGAGCAAGACTAGATCGTGCTACATTATAACTTATATAGATTATCTTATAAGGTGGGCATAAGTGGTGCCTACAAGGATTGCATGGTAGCTACAATAGCAATGTTTCTATAGGAAAACATTATCAGTAGGTATGGATGCCCATTGAGATTGAAAAGTGATAGGGGTACTCACTTTCTTAATGAGACCATCAAGATAATATTGGCATAATTTATGGTGGCACACCATAAAACAACACCCTATCACCCTTAGGTAAATGGAACTTCCAACGCTTTCAACAAGATATTGGCACATACAATGACTAATATTTTTGATGTTTGAAGGAAATACTAATATGATAAAGTCTTTTTTGTACTTCTGGCATATAGGAAAAATTATAAGAGATTGAACAAAGCCACACCCTTTCAATTGGTGTTTGGTGTAAAGGTTGTTTTACCCATGGAATTCATGTTACCCTCTCTACGTATTTCACTCCCAAGATGATTGGATGATGAGAACACACTTGAAGAGAATATTGATAAACTTATGTAGTTGGATGAAAGGCGTGCCATTGCCAAATAGAGTCAGAAGATAGAAAATGCTAGGTAGAAGGCATGACATGATAGACATATTAAGGATAAGAAACTTGAAGCTGAACAGATGGTTCTTCTTTATGATTCCAAGTTCTTGTGCCACCCTGGAAAGGTAAAAGTGCATTTCTTGGGACCATATGTTCTGAATTACATACTTGATTCAAGCACTTACCAGTTACAAGCACTGGATGGGACATGGTTTCCTAGTTACTTCAATGGGAGTAGGCTGAAGCCCTACTATAAATAAGTCTTCTTGGTGTTTTTAAGAAGGCATTATTGCCACTAGATTAGACTTCCTTAATGCATTTACTTTATATGTGTTTCCTTCATTGTTGTTATGATTTTTCAATTTAGTTTTGTGTTTTATGTAATAAGCGCGCTTGTGCACCAAAATCTGATTACTATCTATTGAATTAATGTGCAAAGGACTACACATAATTTTAGTATGGGGTGGAGTGTATACAGGATAAATGGATAGAGTTTGAATATTCTCTAGAAGATGGGTATGCATAGTGAAATATTGTGTAGGTGCTTGAAGTAATGGTGCAGATATAGAAAGAGTGCTCATAGATGAATACCACAAGTGAATGAATGGATGCACAATGTAACACGAGGTAGGATGCAACAGTGGAAAATACTTAGTGAAAGGAGTAGTGGATAGGTACTTCAGTGCATGAAGGCATGGGAGAAGAGGTCTATGGCCGAGAGGTAGTGGGTAGGTCAAAAGGTTATGACTAGGGCATGGAAAAATCAATGCATAAAAAGGGAAGAAAATGCTAATTTAATGTTGAGTATAGTGGTAGGTGAAGAGAAATAAATGTAGAACTTTTTTCAAAGGTTATAAAAGGTGGTGTTGTGAAATCATTTTTACCTTGCGATTGAGAAGTATCCAAGTGATTTGAAGAGCAAGTTGCGTGTGAAGTGCAAGAGCACAAGATTGATCAACACTCCTTTGGGGAAGGTGTTTGAGCAAAAAAAGGCATGTGGGGAGAAGAATCGACAGTCAGGGTTTTATTTTCAGCCAGGGCATGCAGATTTGGAGCTATAGAGGGAAGTCAAAGTAGAAGTTGAAGATGCCCCCGAGAGCCATTTTTTAGAGATGCAATATCTAGAAGGGGTTTTGATGAGATGTTATTAGGAATCACATGTTCTCTATTGAAAAATAATTGATTATAAGCATAGAACCAAAGATAACAAAGATTATTTGGATACGTTTCTGACAGTAAAGACAACCTTGAGGACAGAAAATGATATGGTGGTATGCGGGTGAAAAGTTATTGTCAAATGTAGGACTTTTGTAGCTGTATGGACTTCCTTACTTTGGAAAAATGGAAAGGCTATACCAATGGTTGATAAGTAGAGTCCATGAGGATTTTTTTTAATTTTTTGGGTGTTGAATGAGGCTTACCGTACCCCTAATTGGGAGATTGACACGATTGAAGAGTTTGGATAAAGAAATTAACAATTACCTCACAGATAAGGAGGCGATAGAAGAAACAAAGAAAGTACTTGGATACATGAAGGGAGGGTGTGAAATGGATATCCCCAAGTTGTAGAAGTACCCCGTTATTCAAGCAGAAATGCACCTTCTTACCAAGTTGAAAAATCAAGAGTGATGGTTGCAGGTGAACAAGGCATGGTTGCACATAACAAAGAAGATGAAAAAAGGGGTAGTTTATAATTTGGCCAATTTTAGTGTTGAAATAATTATTGAGGAGGCATACCAAGGTGAGAAAATAAGATTTGGCACAATCCTTGTTTATATTATGTTTACAGAAATTGGAGTTCCCGATGGGCCAAAAGAGAAGATATGGCAATACCCATAAGAAAAGAGGTCTCTTTTCGAGAGATTTGAAAAGTACACATGTAATGGATCTATAAGTGGAGCTTACAATCAAAGAATTGAGATATAGTATGAGTGTTTATGTGTTGATTTTGAGCATGAGTGGAGAATACCCAAGGATCTTCCTTTGGTTTTGGAAAAATAGGTACATTTTGTCATTTATGAGCATTTTTACATAGGTCACTTTGGAATGAAGGATGGGAAGTGGAGCCCTTGGTGTAATCTTCTATATTCCTTCACCATGTGCTAGATTCAAGAATCAATACATAGGTTCCCTACCCCCACAAATGCATGTAGGTTTTTGTTCAATGCAGACAAGGTAGATTGTGACTACCTTACACTTAGGAAAACCTACGTCTACCCATGTAGGTCTGTATACATTGAGAAATTGATTTCATATGATATTAATATTAAGGCTACGAGTTTGGAAATTGGAAAGTCTGGGGTAGCACTTGTATACATTTATCTAAGGCCAAAGTTGGAAAATGGGAAGTATGTTGAAAATGAATTCAAGCTCCCTAGACCACCAAGGGGAAACATACAGTGGGAACGCTGCAAGATGAAGAGGAAACTTTTCCCCTTGGTGAAGAATAAGAAGAAGGGGAACAAGTGAAAGAAGATAGTGGTGGATTGGATCATGGTAAGAGAAAACAACCCACTAGAGGATAGAAAAAAATGATTGAGGAAACCCCTCCATTGCAGAAATAAGATGGGGAGATAGGAATAAAGACAGGTGCTATTGAGGTAGATATAGAATAAGGATATAGGTATCCACAATACAAAAGGGTGTTGAGAAGAACCAAAACTCAAGGTGCAAGACCTTCACAGCCACTGAGGAGGTTGCCCAAAACTTCCCCTATAAAGGTAGAACTAGAGAAGAAAATAAGTATATTCCTAGGAAGGATAGTGAGGGTGAGAAATCAGAGGAAAATGAACAAAAATCTCCAATTAATGCAGAAGAGGCTCAGGAAGAGGAATGGAAGAATGAAACATAGGAGTTGAAGGAGAGGGAGATAGATGATGGCACTGTGGATACAAAGGTGGATATAGATAAGGGCAAGCCATTAGGCATGCCCCATACTACACAGATAGGTGAAATCCTAGTGTTTGATTCAAGTGTGCACATTCCTAAGGGGAAGTGCTTTGGAAAAGGGAAGGAGGAAGAAAATTATGAGACTCCAGTTGTTGGGTATGTTTCTGACCCAACCAAGATCATACACACGAGGTTACAAAGCACTTTGGAGCCCAATGACCTATATGGTTGGGAGCTCATGGATGGAGAGATGGTGACCACACACACAGAGAAGCAATCATCATGGAGCATGCCCACTCATATGGATGAGCCTAACTTTTATGTATATGAAGAATCATGTGTCTCTTGAAAATTGAAGAAAGTGCCACATTTGCACCATGTAACAGTTAAGCTTACTATGATGTCATACGAGTAGGTGAGTAACATATTAACAAAGGTATCTACAGAGGTTGTTGCTTAGAAAAGAAAACAAAATGACAATTATTTAGGAACTGTTAGATGATAAGAAGGAAAAATATACTGAAAGTAAGTTCCTGAAGGAGGAGAATGAAAAATATGAGGTGAAGGTGGATGCATTGGTAAGTATGGCAGAACAAATTAGGGATGAAATTTTGAAATTAAGGCTGCACTTGGAAGAGAAATTTCTAGAAAAGTTCCCATTTGTGATGCATTATTTTCTCACCCTTGTTCAACTGGTGATGGAAGAAGTTCTAGTGCGCATGCCAAAACCAAAGGATGATGCAACACAGGTAGAGAAGGCCAAGGTAACTATTGTGCGTAAAATTACTAGCTATGAATCTATATTGCAGACCTTGAAGGATGAATTACGAAAGAAAGATTTGGCCTTGAATATACGTGTAACACTTGATGTAATAATAAAGGTAGGGACTATGGAAGAATAGGATGAGGTCCATAAGGAAACAAAGAATGAAGTTCTTGGGCATGAGGAGAGGCTCACATTGGTAGAAGAAAAGTGTGATGTGCTTGTAGCAGCCCAGATCCTGCACAAGGAAAGAATAAAGAAGATTGGAAAACTCATCGCGTGACAAATGGATGTGATGGAAGGGATGGTCTCAAGCATGGAAAATTTTCTCAAGGTGTTTTAGAATGAAGGTGATAGTATGACCTTAGATGAGATGGATGGGGTACTTGTCGACATCCCAGATAAAACTAATCAAGCGCTGAGTGATTGGAACAGGTTAGTAGCAGAGATCAAAGAATAATATACAAATTTGATTCCATCTACAGAAGTATAGGGGGGCCAAGTATTCTTTCATTCTTTTGTACAATTATTCTTTCATCCCTTATAATTTGTTCATGGAGAGATAAGTTATGACTACCTATTTTCGGGGGTGGAAATGAAGAAAGTGTGGGGTAATGTTGGGTTGATGAAATGTAGCCTAAGTACTGAAGGTAAATAAGGATTGGGCATGTGGAATCATGGTTCATAGGTGTGCGTGGAAGGATAGTGGAACAAAGGCTTACACAGGAAAAGTGAGGATTCAAGACTCATCCATTTTCAGTATGAGAATAAATATAGACATGGAGTGCAGAGCATGCAATAGTATGAAGACTTGGAAAGCACACAAAGGCTATTTTAGACAAGTGGAAGATCAATCGACATGCATAGTTTTGGAGCTATTAACATCATTAGATTGTAGTTATATTATTATATAATCTATTATTAGTGAGCTTGCATGATCTTGTATTTATCATGTAAGTGTGCATGGTTATTCTTAGCATGCCATTTATTTTGAGGGTGCTTAGGCGATGAAGGGAAAGTTCCCACTACCTATAAATATGTATTTATTTGCATGGTTTAGGGATGTATGTTTTAGTATATTCATGTTGCAGATTTATGAGCGTGCATAACTTATGGTGACTATGCTATGTATGTATGAAGTTTATGTGTTTTACAACAATTAATATAATGGATCTTTGTGGCTGGATATTGATTGTTGACATATCTGTGACTGGTACATGCGTGGTAAAATTAATCTTGATTCTTGTATGAGTAATATTTCTTATGGTTAAGATCTAGATTTAGTTTATGCTCAACAATACACTTAATTATCTGTTATGGATTTGGAGTATTTGTATGATCATGCTAACTCCTTGACAAAGCTTTCATAAAAGAGGGACTTGGTACCTTTGTGCACTTCCGGTGAGTGCTCCATTCTAGATGAGTGATGTTCCAACATTTCTTGGACTGTTGTGGGTAAAACAAGTCTACAAAAGTCTTGACAACTAAACTTAAGGCCTAATTGAAGCCTAGAAGGTTGATTTAAAAGAATAGAGAAATGAGTTGGGATTGATGGAAGAGATAAGTTATACAAATTGGTTAAAAGTAAGTTTGGGAAAAAGGGTATCCAAAAGTATAATAAATTTCCCTACATAATTTGGGTTTTTTCCTAAAAATCAGTTTGTGTATTAGGACATGGCTATAAGGAAATATGGCTGATTGAAAGGAAGGGTTATTGTTTCAAGGAGTTACACTAAACCACATGGCCTGAATTTTCGATATAAGTTGTAAGGGGAAAATGGGTGCCTAGAAATGTATTTGGTTTTGTTTGAAACTTTGTGAGTCTTTCAAATCTATAAGGTTTGCATGATTTTAGGGCTACAAGAGAACTTAAGAAGGATTAAGAAGCATAAGAGGTGAAATGGGATTATGATTCTTTGTGAATGATCTAATCATACTTGGTGGATGTTGTTAAGTAGGGTTGAGAAGATTATAGCCCTTGGCAATAGGTTTGAGGTAAAATTTGGGTATTTGGATGCATTTGTAGTTCTTAAGAATTGTTGTATATTGGCTTTTTTAGGGAAATTGAACTTATAATTAAAAAAATTGATGTATTGTGAAGGTGTCCATCATATAATTTGTCATTAGGTGGTATTAGAGCAGGTTTGCTCTTGGAAGTGAAAGGAGAAAGAAAATAGAGAGTTAAAAAGAGAAGAAAGTGAAAATGAGATGAAAGAGAGTGAAAGGAAGGAAATATTGACAAATGAGGAGTTGATGACAGATATTAGAGAGATAAAGGAAGATTTGAAGTGGATAGTAGAAAGAAGAAAGAAGGAAAACCAATGTTTTGGATGGAAAATTAGAAAAATAGTGCAATGGCCTATGGAGTGGCTTGTAGAGAGAAGAAGGAAGCAAATGATTGCTTGAAAAAGAGAGGAACAAAGGAAGAAAAGGAACATGGAAGTTAGTTTGTGTTATCTGGAAGTGGGAGTGATGCTTGGTGAAGAAGAAGAACAACTAAAAGAAGACTAAGAAGAGATATTACAAAGAGCTTCTCAAGAGGATATGAGGCCTCCAATTTTTTTCGTTCTTATAGTTTATTTTTATGTGTTAATGTAGGTAAACAAGAAGAAAAAATCAAGACGATAAATAATTCCTTAGATGAATATTTAGAAGACAAGATGATAAAAAAATGAAGGCATACAAGAAGAAAAAATTTGTGAACAAAGTCAAACTTAATTTGGATCAATCAAGGAAGAAAGTGCAGTTGTTGGCATCATGAAATGATCATTGAAAGTTCTTGTAAGCATGTGGAGTTGGTTGAGTGCAGAATATGAGGTGATAATCAAGGCAAAGACTATAGAAACCTTAATCAAATAAGAATATAATGAATAGAAAAGTAAGATGAAGACTCAAGAGGAAGAAATAAAAAAAGAATATGAAAATATATAGAAAATTACAAAGATAACAACAGAGGATGATCAACAAGAAAATGAATAAATCAAGTTTTGGAAGGAAGAAGGCAAAGATGAGACTAGTTTGTCTCTTTTTTACAATCTAATGCTACTTTTATCTATTCTTGTGTAGGTATGAACAAGGAAATGATTGTGGAAGATGAAAAGAAGAAAGAAAATGATGATAAGGTACAACTGAAACATGAAGAAAAATAAAAAGAGGAAGATGAAGAAAGAGTAAAGAAAAAAGAAGACAAGACAAGCATGCTACAAAATAGACAAGAAAAGAGAAGATAAAAGAAATACATAAATATTGGAGATGAGCTGAAACACATAAGAAGAAGAAGCAATTAAAAGAAGTAAATGAATTGGAAGAAAATAAAGAAGACTACATTTGTATAGGAGTGCAAATTTTCCCACTTGGGGAGTATGATTTAGGAGCATCATCTTGTATAAAGGAAACTTTTGGGTTTCCATCAGTTTTGGCTTGATTTAGGTGCTTGAGGCTCCTTTTAGATGTTTTAGAATGTCTCATGTCCATTTGGACCTCCATGGCAATGCAATGATGAATTTTTGGAGTTTCCCTCCAAAACTCCCGTTTCAAATATTTGAATTTATCTAGTGAAGTATAGGGGTTTTGGTCTTAGTTCAGGTTGCATAAAGTGATGTAAAAGGTAATTAATGACCTCTTCTCTTGTAGCCAACATAATTTCATCCCTCATATAGGGTCTCATGTGTTAAACTCGCTATTTGACTCTAGTTGAGTTAGTGAACCTTATGTAACTACTTAGCCATGATCATATATGGAGGAAATTAAAATGAAGAGGGAGTTGGTTAGGTTTATGAAGGAATTTAGAGGTGGATGATTCATGGAGAAGAGAAAAGACACTCAGGAGAACTGTTAAATGTAAGCAAAGATAAAATAAAATAGGTTTCCTTTAAGAATAATTTGTGAAATGCTTGTGTTTTGGATTGTTCTATAATAAAACTGTATTCTTGTGTTTTGTGTACTTCATGAAATGCTAGAAATCTACGGAATGAGGTATGAATTGAATTTTGAGAGTTATTTTTTAGGAGTTAAGACTAGAAAGTATTTGGAGAACAATAAAGAATCCATGTTGCTTGAAACAATTATCAAAATCGTGCCTAAGGTAAGAACTTGCTCCATGTATGTTTTGAGTGATTGTTTGTGTGAATAGATATGTGCATGAGAATTATTTGTGTAATAATGTTAAGGATCTACATTTAGATGGTTGAGAGGTATTAAATAATGATAAACATATTACTACATTCAATAGGGAACTTAAAACCACTAAAACCCCTGATATACAGTGTAAGTATAGGTTTGTGAGTAACATGTTGATTTTGGATTAAGGAATGAAGGTTCAAGAAGGAAGTAGGCTAGAAAATATATAAGGGTATTAGAAAATGTGTTATAATCTTGGGAAAGGCTTTGAAGAATTAAAATCACAAAATAAATCCAAAATTACCTTTTGGTTCCACTGTGTAACCTAGACTAGGGTTTGAAGGAGAAATTTAGGTAAAAATATATTTGTAACTAGTGGTACAAATTAATTTGCAACAATTAATATGTTTATTATTAAATCACAATCATTTAATCATCAAACTAGGGGACGTAAAATTTAAATAATGCCAGTGTTGTAAATACAATTACAAAGAATTTAGGAGGTATGGAGAGAAATAACTATCACTACAATACTTGAAAGAACAATGCTTGAAATTAGACAAAAACTTAGAAATGAAAGAAGATGAATGGTTTCTAAACACTATGAGTAAGGAAGACGAATTGCTTCCTAGGCTATTCACGAAATGAAACAGAGTAACAAAACTATGGAGGGGTTTAGCAGACCAAAAGTGGGCCTTGCCTTGGGTGTTAATCTCTCTTAGATCTTATAACTAAAGGATAATAAACAGAACTCAGAATATTTTATTGAATTTGCATGAACTTTACAACCAGGAACAAAGCGATCTCCTCTCTTTCTATTTCTATCTCCGATATGTGTATTCTCTATCCTCTGTTCTCTATTTTGTATATGGATATTTTATCAACATTAATCATTCTCTTTTATACATCTTGTTTATAGGAAGACATGAGAAGAATAGTTTAACTAGGAGTTTTACTAAACTAAGTAAAAGATATTTGACAGAACAAGTGGAAGATCTTCAAACATAATAAAAAGATATTCAACACATGCAAATGAACTAATAACAGGGGTTCAAGTTAATCTCCACTTAATTGACTAGTTCCTTTAGTCACATATAAACTTGATCAATTAGTTCTTTGCAATGAATAATAAAATTCATGGTTGAGTTATCTCCTAAGTTCTTAATGTTCCAGTTGTAACTGCTCCTTCAATGACACATACAAACTTAAAGTGTCGTTCTTCACATTTCCAAGAGATATTTATAACTTGGATTCTTTGTTTGTGGGTGGTCCCCTTTAGTTGCGGATAGGTTGCTATGGGAATATGTCCTTTATATATAAGACGAGTTACTGTGGATGGTTCCTTTTCTGCATATGAGTTGTTGCATATAACAAGTTGCTTACAAAAAAGAGTGGCATCACACATATCATTATTCAAAAAATTATTGAAATCATAAGAATAAATGAACACAACAAATACCACAAACTAAAGATAACTAGTCATAACTATATTAATCAACATTTATGCCATAAGTTCAAGTTAGGATGATAATGTTCAACAGTATGACTGGGAAATACAGGGAAATAGATACAATGGTTTAACAAAAGTATAGAAGATGAGTTGTTTATATAGGGGATTTACAAACTCATCACACCCCCATGCTTAATTTCTGGAATGTCCTCATTCAAGTGGCTCAGTTCCCTATTGCCCTTAACTTGCATTCATGCCTGAAATCAACTATGGTATATATCTCCTCTTCTTCTAACAAGAAGTAACCACCATTTATCATGAACATGTGCATTAATCTATTTCTATATTGTTTCATTGTGTGGTTTGTCACTTGTCCATGGTGGTATCAAAAAGTGGAAGATTGGTAGGTGATGGCCAATAGGGAACTAGTTCTCTACACAATATGTAGCAATCTCAATGTATTTATTCACTCTTCTGAAGGTTGGCATTATATAAGTGTAAGAGTGCATCTCCTTCTTTTATAGTTTAGGAGATAACTCATTCCACTACATCCTGCATGCCTCTACCACCTAAATCCCATGCTCTCTAATCATTTCTCTGAATTCGTCATGGGCTAGTTTCCTCATCTTCTACACACTTCTCCTAATTACCTTCTACTTTACATATTTTGCATACTACTCGGCAACTTCTCCAATTTTTTTTGGCCTCAGCCCTGACCATTAGTGGTTGTACCTTTTCTAAATGCCTATATTCTTCCATTTACCTATCTCTATCCAACTCATTCATAAAATAAGAGCACAAGTCTTTGACTTGAACATCTCCAGCGTATAGGATTAGGATCCAATCCCTATCATATTTGAGAGCATAGTTGTAAAGATAAAGTTCACATAATAAGAGCTAGAGCTCTTGAGTGTTATTTTGACATAAATTCAAGAAGCTCCTAGCTACATTGATATCATAGGGTATGTCATAATTGATATATGTGAGTATAAGCTGCAAACATCTTTTCCTTTAATAAAATAGCATAAACATTATATGGAGGCCTAGATTTGAATATTTCATGGGCCACCTGGGTTGTCTCTTCTTTCTTCTGCTTCAACCTTTTAATCTCACTGTCCTTTTTCTCCATTTCTTCCTTATGCTTGGAGATAAGGGATTTTTTTTCTTTCACCCCATTTTCCTTTTATTCCTATTAACATATGTCTCAAATTGTGACATCAAATAGTCAATATTTGGCAATATAGTTTGTGTGGCCATCTCCTTACAAGGTGGTTTTATAGTGTCTCTAACAACTTCATGAATAGAAGAAAAAATAGGGTTTAATTGGTGTTACATTCATTTTTTTTTACACTAGCATGTGGTGTTTGCTCCATCACTTTCTCAATTCCATCATCCTCAACTACATGAAGATGCTCTTGTGCTTGTTCCATGACTGGTTCAATTACTATAGGCATTTATCTTTTCTCAATTTCATGCACCTAGTGCTCCAATTACCTGCTCAAGCACTTGTGGCATTTTTTTCTTGTTCACTTTCTTGTTTATGTTATTCAATGGTTTTCTCAACAATGTCTAGAATTTGTTATTGTTTAGTCTCCCCTCCAACTTCCTCTTATTCTTCTTCCTCATGACCTTCTATTGCATGAACCGTCTCTTCTTCATGAGCTTCTTCTTCTTGCACCTCCATGGTATGTTCATGGTTCTCTTGCTCATGAACAAGTGCATCAATATCTCCCCATTGTGTCTCCATTGGCTGAGGCTCAAAGCTCCCTTCTTGTAGCTTCTACATTACTATTTAATGAAATGGGCTTTGAATTTTTTGGTTTGAGCCTATGGGAGAGCCTAGGTGGTGTAGGTGTAGATTTAGAAAGCTTCTAATTACCCTTGGAGGTGGAGGATTCAGGAGTGGAGAACTCCAATAGGGTTTTAGTAATGAAAATTCTCTCAAGAGAGATAGGTACAAAGGTTTTCCTCAATAAATGGAAAAATTTTAGAAACAAGGGGTTCTTGAGGCCAAGAGGTGGATGTTACAGGATCAATTACATGGGTAGAAGAGCTCTCAGTGCTCTTCCTCCTCTTTCTCTTATTTCCTAATAAATTATCTATATTATTTTCCCTTTCAAAATCTTCCCATCGAATTTGAGGATAATCCCCTTGCATTGTACAGTTCAATACCACAACTATAAGGCAATGGTGTGACAATGCATCCCTACCCCTTTATACTTCTCTACTCATTCTCCTCAATATTGTTAGGAATTATTATTAGTGCTCACATTATTATAAAAGTTAGATTATAATTATGTTGAGTTGATATTACAATTGTTATAATATATTGTTTTAACAATATATTATTATAGAGTTTTGTTGTACCCGTAAAGTTATAAACGGGTAAGTTGTTTGTTGACTTCCTATTTTCTAGGAAGTAGTTCTTCTATTATATTGGCTATTTATTAGCCAAATATGTTGAGAAGAAAGATATAGAGAATTAATAATATATTCTATGTTCGTACTGTGCAAATATGTAGCTGTTCCATCATTTGGTATCAGAGCGACATTTCATTCTACCTGTGATGAAAAACTAAATTATTTGGAGGGGCAGACCATTCTTGTAATGCCCTACGAATTGCGTTATCCATTATCATTTGGGTTGGCATAAGGAAGACGTCTCTAATCTTTTGTTTTGCGTGAACTAGCAGAGGCCTGCGTTGATCATTGGAATCGATGTTATTGGCATTTTCTTTCTGATGCATGGATTCTATTGGTGTCGATTCTACTCGAAGATATTGTGATCTTTGATATGTGTCAATAAAATGTGAAGACGTTGGACCCCGGATGCATGCCCCCACTCATCCACATGCGGTACTGGAATATTGTTTTTGTGTTTTTGGTGTATGTGGAGTGCTCGCCTAAAACCTTCGTGGGAAAAAGCTGGTGCAGTCCATGCATCCACAGGTCTCTTTTGACACCTTCGTGGCCTTAATTAGTTATGATTCTGGCATCCCTTCCTATGCTTGCTTAGAAATTGATGGATCTCTCAGTAAAAGGGGATCAATTTCAGTGATTTAGCATTGACAGAGATGACTGTAACCGGATCTGGATCTGCTACGCATGGGAAATAACATGTAAACTGTACAAAGCAACCTGGTTTGGTTCGAGCCTGTCAACTGCCAGCACATTCCAACACGTGGCGGCCTGTGTCTACATGCAATCTTATGTGTTAAAATTTGGTTGTCAAATTTTTCTTGCTTGAATAGTCGATAGGTAGTTTGCGAGTTGTGTTGAAGTCGTTTTCAATAGATAGTTGGAATTTGAAGTTATCTTAGTTCGATTGTCTTTAGTGTATCAACCCATTTTTTATAACATGCATGTGTGTCATGTTTTTAATGTCAAAGGATAGAGGACATTAGGATGATGAATGTTGTCATTCTTAGTGAGTGTTCGGTGTTACTTTGGTCAAATTAAATATTTGGTATTCAAAATTTAAAAATATCATTGTGAAAGTTAAGTGTAGTCTTATTACATTTGGGTTATTTTTGTCTTGTCTCATAATATTATTTTGTATGTTTTATGTCATATAAAAGTCCGTAAAATAAATAGGTGATTTTAGGATATTTATTTTTTGACATTTTTTTATTTTAGTCAAAATTCGTGTCATTGTAAAAGTCTAAAAATAATTTTTTTTTTGCCTCACGAGTGCATTTTCGGTTGAAACCGACACTCTAAAATATAAATGGACATTCCACTAGAAAAATTCAATGGTCTCAATTTTCACACATGGAAAGTCAAGATCCAGATGCAGTTGATGAACAAAAATCTTTGGAGAATAGTAGATGGAAAAGAACCAGCAACTTCAGATCTGACCAGATTGGCAGAATGGGAAACACGGGATGATAAAGCCAAAGCCATTATTTGGCCTTGCCCTTTCGGACTCTGAATTACATTATGTTGATCTAGATAAAAACTCGAAGGACATCTGGGATAATTTGAGCAAATTATTTGGTTCAAAAGCAGTCAATGCAAAGTTTTCACTAAAACTTCAGTTTTTCAAGCTCAAAATGAGTGATGGAGATACAATGTCTAGTCACATCAACAATTTACAATCTCTTCTGAGACAACTTGCAGAAGTAAAAGCTCCAGTAGATGACGAGGATGCAAAAGCTATTCTACTGAATAGTTTACCACCCAAATATAGTAATGTTGTTTTCACTCTTGGTCAGATACCTTCTAACTCATTGGAAGATATGATATCAGCTCTCCTAGCTGAGGAAAAATGGACCAAGAAGAAGATGTAGAAGAAGAAACAACAATGTATGTAATTAGGAAGTACAAAAAAAATTCTAAATATAAAGAGGAAAGAGAATGTTTCTACTGTAAGAAAAAGGGCATATAGCTTCATTTTGTAGAGCTCAAGCTCAAGATATACTTAGTGGAAAACTCAAGGGAATTGAGGCCAACTTTATTACTGAAGAAAGATCAGAGAATGAGGAAGAACAAGTAAATGAAGACAGTGGTTTCTGAAGACTTCTTGTTCTGAGCATAAAAACCGGAGGCAGGAGGCATCAGAGGTTGGAGGTTGATCAGCGCCTCTCGTCAGTCGCCAATGATGGGGGCCGCATATCAGCTTTGGTGACAGGTGTGTGTGCAGTTTGATTTTAGTGCTTCCAGTGTGGTGTGCCTCCGTTTTGTAGTGTTCCTGATTTCAATAAGTGGAAATTTCACATTGAGGGGGGGAACATGATTCCAATGTTCCATTTCTAGTATGTCAGCAGAATTTCCTATGTTATTCCCTACAGTGAAATGTGATGAGGGCCGATGATAGTACTTGGCATGTCATGATGTGGTTGTAGGTAAACCACTTGAAAACCTTCATTTGTGGTTTGTGGTAAACCAATAGAAAAAACCACCATTCTTGGTTGTTGGTAATCCATTTGCAAAACCATCACTTTGTGGTTTCTGGTAAACCAATTGCAAAACCACCATTCTCGGTTTGTGGTCAACCGTTTGCAAAAACCATTCTTGAGGTTTGTGATCATCCTGTGAAAATCACCAAATCATGAGCAGGTGCAAGTATAAGGCAGGTTTTCCCCATGTTCGCACTAAGGGTGGGAGGGGAATGTTAGGAATTATTATTAGTGCTCACATTATTATAAAAGTTAGATTATAATTATGTTGAGTTGATATTACAATTGTTATAATATATTGTTTTAACAATGTATTATTATAGAGTTTTGTTGTACCCGTAAAGTTATAAACGGGTAAGTTGTTTGTTGACTTCCTATTTTCTAGGAAGTAGTTCTTCTATTATATTGGCTATATATTAGCCAAATATGTTGAGAAGAAAGATATAGAGAATTAATAATATATTCTGTGTTCGTACTGTGCAAATATGTAGTTGTTCCATCAAATATATCATGCAATAAATTAGGTATATTTACTTTCTTGTTGTTATTTAGATGATTCAATAATTTGAAATGAATTGTATTCAATCTAGAATACCTTCCTTCACAAGTAAATTACTCAATGAAAAAAATTTGAAGCCTCAACCCATAAGGGTTTAAGGGATTTTCTTTGTGTACTTTTCCTATCTAAGATTTATTGGTCATCAACATATGCAAATTATCTCATGGTTTCTTCTAGATTGGCCTTTTATGGGAATGGTTCTCCTTGTGTAGGTAGGCCATTAACTTCCACTATAATTTCATCACTAAGTCTAAATGATAAGCCGTTAACCTTTACCTCCTCATTAGTGAATGTGTTGGAAAAATATTTTACCATGGCTTCATTAAAATCCTGAAACCTGTTGATGTAGTCCTAGCCAATCATTATCTTAAAAATACTATAAAATTCAAGGATGGCTTAAAAGTTGAGAATGCTCAGTGGACTCATACCTTATCAAATCTCCTCCCATGGTGGATATACAACCTACTCTGGTTCAATACAAAATAATACAACTTTGTTTTGAAGGAATTGTAAGAAATTGAGTAGTTTGGAGTTGTTTTCATCTCTTTTTTTAACTTTGAGAATGAGAGGACACACAACACGGTTACAGGAGAATAATCATTAATTGATGTGACCATGTGAAGTGTGCAAAGTGAAGTGATTTGACAAAAATTACTTACTTGGAGGGAAAAATCATGGGTTGAAAGGTGACAGTTTTTAAATTAAACATATACATGATGACTCGACATAGATGCTAATTAATTATAATTATTCCAATTATAATTTATTGAAGTGATAGTTAAGTGCACTTATCTTTATATTAGTTTTGAAATGATGATTGTGCATGCTTATTTAAATCATGCTTGGATGCATCCAATCTTTTTATGATGTTGCGTATGTTTGTTGAACTAGCATTGGCTTGCTCCTTACTAAATCCAGATGATTCTCAGAGAGGGAATTCCGATATATTGGGGTGTCAATTGTTTCTTTCCCATATTCCACACATGCATGCATTCTAGATCTTATTTCATGTAATTATGAGTTCTTCCAAACACAAAATACAAAATAGGGGTTGATTCATGTTGTTGCAAGTGGAAATTTTAGTCATTACACTTTCTCCTTGTGATGGAGATCATGCACGCTTGCAATCACCTAAAAAAAACCTACAAAACAAAAACTATATGAAGTAAAATGTGTTAGTAGAGTGTTGTTGATCACCAAAAGGGATGATCACAACACTTTTATTTACCATTGGATTATTTAGAAAGATGAATGCAAAAAGGCTAGTGAAAACTCAATCCTCTGATATTTTAGAAGATGAGCCAACAGGGTCAATCCCTGATGTTAGCTCTGATGTTCTTACTTCCATCATGCTTTGACCTCCTCTGAACTGTTGCATAAATGTATTTCTGTCAACTAGCTTCTTATACAATCTCAGGCTTATAGCCATTCACTAGCAAGCTTGAACCTTACAAGATCTATGGTAGTGAGTTTCATATCTCTATTAGGGAAGATTTTATCAATCTCATAGGGGACCTAACCACCTTGTCCTGAGATTTCCTACATGATCATTTTTATTTTGAATCAAAAAGGAGTGCCCAGTCACCTTCTTGGAATTGCCTTGTCTTGATGTACCGATCATGCCATTTTACTCTTTGCTTCTACACTACTTCTGTGTTATGTATTGCTTGTCTTCTTAATTCATCCAACTCATTGAGTTGGAGAATCCTTTGTCTTTGAGCTTCTGATAAATCTATGCCTAGCTCAAGTGTAGTCCTCAGTGTTTTTTGCTCAAATTCAATTGGAAAAACAACAGTATTTCCATACAAGATTTCAAATGGTGTGAAGCCAGTTGTCGTTTTCCATGTTGTGTTAAATGCCCATACTACCTTTGGAAGTCTTTCTTCCCAATATTTCCTGTGGAGTGCAATGGTATTTGTCAAGATGGCCTCTATCTCCCTGTTTGTAACCTCTACTTGGCCATTAGATTGGGGATGGTATGGTGTATACTTCCTATGCCTAATTTATACTCCTTAGCTAGATCAAAAATTACATCAGCAGTAAAATGTGTACCTTGATGTCAGTTACAATTTCTCTTAGAAATCCATACCTAGTGAAGATGTGATCATATAGAAACTTGGAACTTTCTCAATTTTCTAGTTTGGCAATGCCTTTCACCTCTATCCACTTGATTAGATAATCTGTGACATACCAGGATATACTCCTTTTGCTAAGATTTAGGGTCTATAGGGCCAATGAAATATAAGGCCCACTTGTCAAAAGGTTGCAAGACCAATTGAGGTTGCAATGGCATTTCATCAGATCTGGTGGGCTTACCCATTCTTTGACATCTATCACATCTCTTGGTGTATAGTGTTGCATCCTTATGCAATGTTGGCCAATAATAACCAGTTTTCAACACCTTTCTGTGTTGTTATTTTTGTAGACAAAATTCCCTCCACAAGGCTCATTGTGGCAGGCTATGAGGATATAAAATATCTCCTCATCATCTATACACCTCTCATTATTTGATCATGTCATGTATGAAATAGAAATCCATAGCTATCCAAGAAAAATGTACACTCTTTTCAACTATGTATTTCTTCTCAGAGTATAAGTAATGTGGAGGTGTTTTACTTGAGACCAAGTAGTTGGCTATGTCTGCATACCAAGGTGTTTTTGTAGAAATAGACAAATAAGTGCTCATCTGGAAAGGAATCATCAACTACTTTCTCTTCATTGTTTGTCTCCATCCTTCAAGAGGAAATATTCTACCACATTATCCTTTCCTAGGTTTGTCCACTATGGTGACATCAAATTATTGTAAAAGGAGTAACCACCTTATGATTTTGCTACTTACTACTGGTTTGTTTATCAAATATTTGATTATGAGTATGATCAGTGTGAATGAACACTAGATATCATGTGATGTAGTGTCTGAATTTTTTGATAGCATATACAACTGACCAAGAAACTCCTTTTCTATGACTGTGTAATTTAACTTCTGCATGCTACAATTTTTTGCTAACATAATAAATTACATAATTCATAACTCCATATTTTTTTCCTAAGACAACCTCCAATAACATGATCTGATGCATCTGTGTGGATGTGGAAAGGTAAGTTTCCAATTATTTCCTCTTAATACATGAGAAGTAGTTAACATTTGTTTTAAATTTTGAAAAATCACCTTCACAATGCTCAGTCCATAAAAATCAACATCCTTTCCTAGTCAATGCAAAAAGTGGCACTGTAATCTTGCTAAAATCTTGTATGAACCTTCTGTAATAATCAACATGGCCTAGAAATATTCTAACATATTTTTGTTTCCTTGGTGTTGGTAGGTTGATTATAACAGATACCTTTGTTGGATCAACTTGAATTCCATCAGAAGAAAGATAGTGTCCCAAAACTATACCTTCATATATCATCATGTAGCACTTCTCATTACTCAAGGAAAAATTGTGCTCTTTGCATCTTTTCAAGACCTTATCCATATTTTTCATAGCTTCTTCAAAATTCATTCCATGTACAGTGAAGTCATCCATGTAGACTTCCATGCACTCATTTTTCAAATCTGAAAATATACTCAAGACTACCCTCTGGAATGTAGCAGGTGCATTACACAAGCCAAATGGAAGAACTGAATAGACAAATGTTCCCCATGGGCATGTGAAGGTAGTTTTGTCTTGGTCCTTTGGTGTAATTTGTATCTGATTATAGCCACTATATCCATCAAGAAAATAGAAATAATTTTTACTAGCCAAAGTGTCAAGAACTTGATCAATGAAAGGAAATGGGAAGTGATATTTCTTTGTTGCTGCATTAAGCTTCCATGTAATCTACACATATCCTCTATTTTCCCATTATTCTTTGGCATAAATAACAAGAGGTGATACCCATTGACTGTCTGATATGGGATATATAAATCTAGTCATCCAGTAACTTCTTCAATTCTCCTTTTACAATCTCTCTTACTATTGGGTTCATCCTCCTTTGTGGCTACCTGAATTGGTTTACAATTTTCTTTAATATAAATTTGGTGCATGCAAATCCTAGGATGAATTCCATGCATATCACCATAATCCCATGGAAAATGGTTGTTTTATGTTTTTGAAGAAGAGAAATCAGCAATTTCTCTTGTTTTCTATCTAATCATCTTGTTCACATTGAGTGGTCTTCCTGGTGTTATTTCCACTTGTTTGGAGAGATCCATCATTGAACATACATTGTTGCTAATAACTGAATTTAGTATGCAGTTCATGGGGAAGAATTTGGTGAAGAATAAAATTCTTACCTGGAATATCCATGGTGCTTTGTTGCGGTAGAACTTGGTTCAAAGGATAATCAAGAACCTTAACTTATCAACTTCCTTCATTTCTTCCATAGTTATTCTGCAAGACGTTGGAGAGAACAAATTCTTCCTCTTGGCTTCAATTGTACAAGACTTCTCTAACATAATGAGTGGGTTGTACATTAGCTTTGATCTGCTTCTATGGTTCTTCAACCCAAATTGTTTGATCTTCATCATTCAATGTTTGGGCAGGAGGATAGAGCATAATCTTCTTGGTTCCATTTCCATTTGAGATAATCATGTTGTCAGACCTGCAACCTATGAATGCATCTATAGTGGTTAACCATGGCCTTCCTAGAATAATATGATAACCTCCTAAACTTTCTTTTGGTTAAAGGACAATAAAGTCATCAGGGTATTCACAAGATTGTTCTACCACAACTATGTCCTCAAGGAGGTTCCTTCAGGTCTCACTGTTGATCTATCTGCAAGTTATAAGACTCCATAGCTATTGGTACTTAGTCCTTCCAAGGATTCAGGTCATCCATGATTTTCTTGGTCATGATGTTAATGTCTGCCCCTAAGTCAATCATAGTGTTCTTTATTGTTTGGTGCCATTGATTGTAATGTTCAACCAAGGGACTTCCTGGATATATATACTCAAGGTTTAAAATTGAATTTCCAAACATGATATCAACCAACTTTCCAATAACTTATATATTGGATGGATCCTTCCTTCTTATTCTTGGTTTTTTATGCATATATCCTTAACAAACTTGTTGTAAATGGGCACATCCTTGATGGCTTGAATAAGTGGAATCTTGACACAAATATCCTTTCAGCTGATTGAAAAAATTAGAATAGAATCTGATTTAAGGTCATTATTTATTTTCAATGCAATCTCTCTGGAAATGGTGGTTCATTAACTCTTACATTTTACCCTTGCTGGAACTCTATCTTCAGTTTGTTGTGGATCATCTTGTAGCATCTTCATTGGATTTTCTATGGATCAGTCTGCAACAATTTTGGTTCATCTACAATATCTGATAATGGTGGGTTCACTTGGTGGAGGAAGTGTTCTTCCTGAGTGAAGATGGATGTTATTAACATCAACTAAATAAGAAGAGTATTGGGTTGATTCAGTGGTATAGGCTAGCTGAGTAGCTTTATTATTGGGGTTAGGTATTAGTTGATGCTGGTATTCTGAGTGGTATTTTGGTTGAGATCCAATTTGTGGGTTTGGCATCAGAGCTTGTTGTTATGGATAAGGAGGTTGCTAGTATGATTTATGGTAGTTAGAAGGTGGTTGTTCCATTGTTTCCCTCCTCTCCAAGGATGTTTCCATGAAGAAGGGGGTTGTTTCCATTAATTGTCCTAAAAACTGAGGTTGTTATTGTATATTGGTATTGGCTAGGGTATGGAGCCCAACCTTGCTGAGTATTAGCCCAAGGTGGGGGTTGCATATATGGATTACTAGCCCAATTTTTGAAAAGATGGCATAGGATCATTGTGACATACCTCCTTGTCTTGGTAGTCATGGATTCCTTTAAGCAACCCATAGAATAATTTATCCATCCTTTATTTCTATCATCTTGAATTTAGGTGGAGCCTCCTTTTTTCTTCAATGCTAGAAAATCCCCTGCATATGAAATCATATTTCTTTATTCTGCATGCATGGAAGAACTTTGTAAGTGATTCCTCTAACATCTTCTCTCTTCTTCTTAAGTATGTAAAGCATCAAGCTAGGTGGCCATGTCATCGAGATATCTCATGTTTTCATTTCTTAAACATGATTTACTAATATTGTTTATTTGGATATCTTCCCAATTCCTTTGGCATGTCTGATCCACCCTTTGATCTAACATAACACTTATTCTTTTATAGTCTACTCTGGAGTAATTTCATGTAGGCTTCAAAAATATCCTCAAAGGTAGCTTTTGATATATCTCCAGCTAGAATATCAAGTCTAAAATGCATACATATCCTCCTCAGTGAGTCCTTTTAAGAAAATTAGCTTGAGGCATAACATTTTATGTTTTGAATTCTGAGGATTGGCTAGGAATATACCATGGGTATCTCTTTGACAGTGCATACATCAGGTTTAATCAACTCAATAAACATTATATTAGTGGGGGGGTTTTGGAAGTGAGAAATTTCTAAAACCTAAATCCTATTTCCAAGAAATTAAAAGATGCAAAACACCTTAACAAAAATTCCTATAACTTGAGCAATATCCATGACAATGGCATGCAAAAAATGGTGGTGACAAATCAACTAGAAACAATTAATACACTATTCATTGAAATCACAATCATTTAATTATTAAACCAGGGGATGTAAAACTTGAATCATTTTCAGTGTTGTATGTACAGTTACGAGATAATTCTAAGAGGTATGGAAAGAATAAATATCACTACAATACTTGAAAGAACAATGATTGAAAGTAAACAAAACTTAGAACTGGAAATCAAATGGTTCTCTATACATGCTATTACTGAGATGAAAGCTTATAGATTCAAAAATGCATTTACATAAGGTAAATTGCTTCCTAGGCTAAATAAACATACAATGAAACAAGAGTAATAAAACTAGTGGAGGGGTTTAGCAAACCACAAGTGAGCCTTGACCCTTGGGTGCTAAGCCCTCCTGGATACTTTGATAACTAAAGGATACTAATGAATATAACTCACATATATTATTTAATTTGCATGAACATTACATCAAGGAACCAAGGAACAAATAAATCCTCTCTTTCTATTTCAATGTCTATGATATGTGTATTTTATGTTCTCTATTATCTATCTCCATGTATTATCAGCATTAATCATTCTCTTTTATACTTTTCATTTAAAGAAAGATGTGAGAATACGAAGAGTTCAACTAAGATTTTTAACTAAATCTAAGTGAAATATATTTGATGGAACAAGTGAAAGATCTTAAATAGAACATAGAGAGATTTAACACATGTCAAATGGAACTCAATTAATACGTGTTCAGATAATAAAAACATAACTCAAGTAATCGATCAGTTACTTAAATAACGTGTTAACTCAAACTATAATTTAGTACAATAGTTTACAACAAATGATCAAATTCAAAGGTTGAGGTATCTCCTGAGTTCTTACATGTCCTAGTTGTAACTGCTTCTTCAACGGCATGTACAAACTTGATTTTTCATTCTTCACGCCTTCTAAAAAATATTCATAACCTACGATCTCTTTACTATAGGTGATGTCCCCCTTTGGTTGAAGATAGGTTGTCTATGGATAGGTCCTTTGGCTGTACAAACAAGTTACTGCAGATGGTTCCTTTGACTACATACAAATTTATTCATACAAAAAAATTACTTACAAACAAGAGTGGCATCACACATATAATCATTCAAACAAATTATTGAGATAATAAGAATAAATGCACACAAAAACTACCATAAAATACAGATAACTAGGTCATAACTATATTAATCAGTAATTCATGCCATAAGTTCAAGTTGTGATGATAATTTTCAGCAATATGACTAGGAAATACAAGGACATAGTTACAATGGATTAACAAAAGTACATAAGATGAGTTATTTAAAAAAGGGATTTACACCACTCATCAGTAACCATTGGAAAAGTACAAAATTTTGTGAAAATAATTATCAAGTTTGGGCAGAGATGTAAGTGAAGTTTCAAGGAGATTTGAATAAGGTAGATGAATCTAAGGTTAGAAAGTACAATCAAACTATTGGAACTACCCTGTTTTGAGGGTTTTAAATGAAATTTGATAAAAAGCATAAGAAACATATGTTTCTAACTCATTGTATTGGTATTTTAGGTGGATGGTGATGAAATAATTTATAATCAATTATAATGCTTATGAAGCAGAAGAAACTCAACAACATAGTCTAGTCAAGGATTAGAGGTAGTCAAAACATGAATAGAGAATGAAACTCTTGTGAAGAGTGAAACCTTATAAAATTCCGTTAATACTTGTTTCATAGATGCAAGAAAGGGTAAGATAACATTTGAAGAATTTTATAAGAGAATATAAAGGATCTCAAATGCAAGCATACAATAAGATTCTCTCAAGAACCCTGATTTTAACAGTCATGTGATAAATGGAATAAAAACTAAAGGAAGTCAAAAACACTTTTGGAAGATTATTTTTAGGGAGGTCATGTTCTACGTATGGTGAGAGTAAAGTGGTAACATGAGAACTCAGTTATATGACTGTATATGGTAATGTATGAGAAAGAGAGTAAGTTATAAGGAAGAGGAATGTTGGGTTTCAGAGCATAATGAGTTATTTTGAAACCAAGTGGACTGGTAAAAGGTAGTGTTAAAGGTGAGTAAATTGTTGAGAAATGGAAGAACCCAAGTAAAGACCTAAAAGTCTTGACAACTCAGATTAAGGCCTAATTAAAGCCTAGAAGGCCTATTTAAAAGAAGAGAGAAATGAGTTGGGAAAGTTGATGGAAGAGAAGGGTTATAAAAATTGGTGAAAACTAATTTTGGCAAAAAAGGTATAAAAAAGTATAATCAATTTCCCTAGATAATTTGGGGGTTGTTATAAAAATCAAGTTGTGTATCAAGACAATGCTACAAGGAAATAGGGCTATGTAGTGCCCACTTCCCTTTGACACTTTTAGATACTGATTATGATACTATTGATCATATTATGAAGACTATTATGTTTTGTTTTAATATGATGGTTAGATGTTAAATCATGGATTTTTATTGATCTGGATTTGGTTTTTTATGCATGATGGTTACTAGAGACATTTTCTATATGTGGTTAATGATATAATGGTTGACATGGACATAATATGGATATTAATTTGGACTTGTGACACTTGATATTTGGAGTAGACCTAGTATGGTAGATTCTTGATGATGATATAGTTGATTTATGAATTAAAAATGATAATGTTGAATTCTTGATATTGTTGTGATTCATGTTTTTAGGTGATCTTGCAATATTGTTTATATATTTTTGGATGTTCTAATATGGCCACGAGGTTGAAGGGAGTATTTGCATTTTGCAGGTTAAAAATCACAACAATGTCGGGGGACTAGAGAGTAACCATATTGAAAATTATGGGTAAAATCAACAAGATCACCATGGCAACTATGTTGTTCGTTTGTGTGTTGAGTTATGTTAGGATTTCCCATGGGGGGAATTTCCATTATATGTGACCATGGGATAAGTGTTTTTGTTTATGTGTTCCTTTTTTAATTATTGTTGTATGTATTTTATTAGTAATGTTGTTCCTTCTTTTAGTTAATTTTAATGTGGAAGATTAATGTGTGAAATCCTATAGTTAAACTTTTATTAAAATTAATTGGGACATGGGATGTAATTAATAAAGTTGTTGTCTTTAGATATTAATGTTGGAAGAGTGTGTAAGTTAACATGTAAGAATGTGTAAGAATTTGTAAAATCATGTAAGGTAGATTTTGGAATGTTAAGCACTCCATCTTTTATGAGATTCGAATTTGACCTTGGAGGCCAAATTTGGAGGCTTGTGGGACAAGTTAAACTTGTCCCACCACCTCTTAAAATGATCCACCAACCATGCCTATGGTTTGGAGGTTAAATGTAGGCATTTATAATGTATTTTTAAGTGACAATATGTAATTTTTAATTGCACTTCCGTTACATGTTTTAAATTTGGTCCTTTTGGAGTATGGGCATTTTTGGAGTGTGTAAGTCATTTTTGTCATTTTATTTATTGTGTTTTGGTGAGGATGTTGAATTTCCTCTTGGGGTTGAGGAAGAATGATGTGGCATCCCACCAGGATCCACATCATCCTCTCCTCTTCCCTCTCCTTTAAATTCAAAGCTTCTTGCTCATTTGAGGTTGTTGAAACTTTGCCCATTTCCTCTTGGGGGCACATTTTTTTGTGTTGTTTCTCTTGGAGTTTGCTTGAGTAAGAGCTTGGAGTATTTTTTCTTTCCTGAACCTTGCTAATTTTGGACTGTATTTGGCATCTTGGAAAGCTTGTGATCTTAGAAAAAACTTCAGTATGGAGAGGTAGGATCTTGAGTTGTGTTGTGATTGTTTTTCCTTCTCTTGCATGCATATTTAAATGGTGTTGGTGTTTGCATTCTTGGCTGGTTGGGTAGAATACTTAGGGCATGGTGTAGGAGAAGGCTATGGGGATTTCATATGGGGGCATAAGGGATTTCCAATGGCACTATTTTATTCAGGAGGGGGTTTTGGTTTGGGATCCACCTTAGAAAAGAAACTGCTTGCATTTCTTACTTTTGGGGGGGGCATAAGGGATAAACTTGGGGGAGGCATAAGGAGGGGTTAGGAGATATAATGTTTATGGGGTTGATATGTTTTTTTTTTGGGGTATGCATTTTGGTGGATGCCCAATTCTAAATTGGGAGGCATAAGGATTTCCCCATAGTTCTTGCTCTTTTTGGCTTGCTTGATCAAGCCTATGTGTTGTATGAATTGTTTCAAATGCAGTTGGGAACTACTGTCTTGTTTAAACTATGCATTTTATTGTTTGTATGCAATGTGAAGAATTCTTGTTTGTTGTGGAAGAAGCCTTGTTTCCATGTGTTGATGTTCATACATTATTTCAATATGGTTGGGGCTCGGGGGTCAATGAGGAAAGGATGGCTTCTCCCTTCTCATTGGATGTCTTGGTTGGGTGGAGAGTGTTGCCTTTCCCCCTTCCTTGTTGTGATCAAGATGAAAGAAGAAGAAACTTGCATGCTGTTGTTTGGAGAAAGAAGAAATTTACAGTTTGATAGTCCCTTTCCTTTGAGCAGAGTCAATGTAACCTTTCCCACCTTGAGTGGATGAGATGTATAGTAATTGTAATGTGAAGTTATTGCATTGTAGATGGAAGTTGAATTTGAATTGAGAAATGTAAAGAAGAATTATACTTGTTCTCTGTTTTTGGAAAAGAAATGTAAAGGATATTATAAGCATTGTATTTTGTTTTTTGGAATCAAATTAGAGGAGTGATAAGTTGTAAAACTGTTATTGAAATATGAATAAAATATTGAAGTAGTTTCAAAATTGGATTGTATACTGGAATTATTTTGGTGTCCAAGAATGTTATCTCTGTTTTGAAAAGGAATAAGAAATAGTGTTGTTATTGTATGTATTGTATTTGAAATCAAATAGAAAGGAAATTTGTAAAATTGTATTGAAGATTAATGAAGGATTGCATTCCTTTCTCAAAAGTGTTTCACCTTGTTCATATGCTATCTTCTCCATTGGAAATCTAAGTTTTACTTGTAATGAGAAACCTCTGTTTGGAATGTTGGAAGAAGAATGCATATGGGATGAAAGTCAATGTTATTTTCCTTGCAAAATGTATATTAAAACTGAAATCAGAAATGTAGTTTCATTTAGAATTGGATGGATGATTTAATAAGAAATATTTTTGACTAAGTTAGGAATCATATGCACATTTAAATGAAAAATTGGAGATTCCAATTTAAAGAAATAGTTCACTATAATATACTCATCCTGAAAATTCACATTTTAATAAAAATGAATAGTTCATACTTGCACTAAACAATAAGCTATGAAACATTGAAAATTAGATTTAGCAGTACCTAAGGAACTCAAATTCACTATAACAGTCAAGAATGAATCTCCAAAACTTAATGAATTTCAATTCGGAGCTTGTATAGCCATTTTTCCATATATTGCCGAAAAATACAACCTTGAACAGATTGGATAAATTGAATTCTCTAAAACACTCTAAACCCTCCCTAGACTAATCCTCCATGTCTTTTTGACATGTTGAGTGAAGGAGGAGTCCTAATTTTATCAAAATTATAAGTTGGAAATTGCCAGTTTGCCAAATAATGGCCTGCAGATCATTTTTACAAAATTGACCCTTAAATATTCATCAAAAATTATATTTTATGTTCTCTGTGCAAAGAGGGCTTCGAGATATTTCCGAAAAGTCATCGTTTTCCCAAAACTGAGCTTTTTAACTCAAGTTATGTCACTTTGAAGTTTTTGTGCCTCGGCGGGAAAATTTGGGAAAAATTTTCCTGGCGGGCCTGCAACCCAAAAATTTCCAATCAAAATTGCCCTGAGTAATTTTTTGAAATTTTGGGCTCAAGAATATTTTCACTTTTCCCCTTTCCAGCCCGTAACCAATCAAAGAGTGCCACGTGTCCCCTTGTGGCTACGACGGAGGCGCAATTCTCTTTTAAACTTAACCTTTTAAATTTTTGGGGAAAAATTTACGTTTTGGCCCCGCTGGCCCACATCCAATCACAGGACAGCACCTGGCATTTTGATGATGGTGAAGGAGGGAAGGAAAATTTGGTTTTGGCTTTAGGAAAAATTACCAATTTTTTTTCCGCGGCCCGCCGAGTCGTGTCCAATCACGTGATGACACTTGCAGATTGGACCTTGGCAGGAGCATAGAGTTGTTTTCTCCTTTGAGATTTTAACTCCCAAAATCTCAATTTCTTTTTTCACTTTGTTGGTCTTCTCCTCCCCATGACCAATAGGATTTTGACATGTGGCAGGAGTTTTCTCCTTGGCGGAGGCGTGCGAAAATTTTTTCCCTTGGGCTTTTGGCCCTATATTTCCATTTCCTGGAATGCTCTGCCGGCCCACATTTTCCTGCGCTAATCGAGAAGCACCACGTGTCTCCCTCACCAAACCCATGGGTGCATGGTGAAATTTTGCGTTTTTATGCCCAACAAGGGAAAATTCACAATTTTCCTGCCCACCCCACTGACCCGCTCAAGGGAAAAATTCTTCCCTAAACTTCACCGGCTCATATCTTGCAAATTATGAGGAGTTACGAGGACTTCTTTATATGGTTGGAAATGTGAGAAAATTTCCTATCTAATGGAAATGATTAAAGAAAATTTTGATGACTCTAATTATTTGAAAAATCAAGTTGAACCATGTAAGCCTTTTAGAGCAGGGTAGAGAGAGAATTTACCTTCCTAACCTAAGTGATGAATTTAAACCTCTTGTTTTGACCTTGTGCTTATTGTTAATTATTGTTAGAAGCATTTTTGTAAGTCATTCTTGATTGTTAATCCTAATCTTTTTTGCGCTAGCTATGATCTTGTAACCTAGTAGTTGATCCCTTAAAAAAAAAAAAAAATTTATCCCATAATTTTCTAAGCTAACTCTAGGTTGTTCTTTGGTCTCAAGTGGTAGTTTGAAGCCAGCATTACAGGCTAATTGAAAGGAAGGGTTGTTGTTTGAAGGAGTTACACTAAACCAAATATCCTAAATTTTTGATATAAGCTGTAAGAGGGAAATGGGTCCCTAGAAATGTATTTGGTTTTGTTTGAAACTTTGTGAGTCTTTCAAATCTATAAGGTTTGCATGATTTTAGGGCTACATGAGTACTTAAGAAGGCTTAAGAAGGATTAATAAGGATAAGAGGTGAAATGATATATGATTCTTTGTGAATTATCTAATAATTCTTTGTGGATTTTATTAAGTAGGGTTGAGAAGATTATAGCCCTTAGTAACAGGTTTGAGGTAAATTTTTGGTATTTGGATGCATTTTTTAGTTCTTAATAATTGGTATATATTGGCTTGTTTGGGGAAATTGCACTTATAACGAACAAATTTGATGTATTGTGAAGATTCTCATCATATCATTTGTCATTATTTAACAACCAAAAATTCACAATTTTCTTCTTTTAAAAGTAAACCTACTAATCCATATGAAAACACATTTTTTCATATTTTTCAGAGGAGGGTGAATGGTATATGTAACAACCTTATTTTATTACTAATATTTATTTCTTCATCCCCATAACCCTATATCAAGCTTGTTTTATGGTCTGTCATAAAGGAATTGCTCTAAATATTAAAACCTCTTTCCATATTTACCTCCATTTCTCTGTAAACCCTAGACATGAAAATATTATTTTCAAAAATCTTGAATGTCATCTTAAAATGTAGGAAAAATGCATATTTCAAAAGTAAAAATGAATGAGAGAAATAGTTTATTGATTTTGTTAAACCCCAAATGAACTCCTTTCAACAATTTTTTCTTCACCTCCTCTAATATTTTTCCCAAATTTCTATAGAGCTTTCATGCATTCCAAATTTTTCTAGCCCTTATCCAATTCACCCCATGACCTTGTAATAATGTTTTGCATGGAAAGTGCACTTCCATGCCACTTTTTCTATTTTTTATCCTTCCACTCACCTCCTCTCCTTCCATCTACCTTCTCTTTTTCCATATTTTGTGAATTCATAATAAAGCGCGATAAAAAAGGATGTGGATGGGCCCACCCCATTTTATTTTTTTAAGTTAGGGGTGATGGTGGCGTAAAATTGAAGAAAATTTGGTGTTATTTTCATCAGTTTTATGACATTGTAGTCAAATAATAGTTATGCAAAATTTATATAAAAAATGAGAAATAAAATAAAATGGGGAACGAAGAAAATTCAACACAAATCGTGACATTTTTATCACTTTATGTAGAAGTGAAACCTTGAGATATCAGTCTACCTATAGTTATTCTAAAACTTCTTTGGTAAAAGTAGTATGATTTATGTTATCACTATCTATTCATGATTTCCTATAGTTGTATTTTTTCTGAAACCATTTGATAGTTAAATTCCTCATTCTTTGATTGATTTACATGTATGTAGAGGTAGTATTTACTATGTACAAGTGGTTCTCTATTTTTTATTTGAACATGGATAAATATCCCTATCTACTACCTTCGTTGAAAGGTAAGGACACCCACCTCACTTAGAGAAGTGACATGAGATCCTAAGTGGTATGTGGTTGGAGGATAAAATGTATTGATGATACTCTCTCTCAAATGCATTGAGCTACATCAAATACATAGAGACTCTATAGTAAACTAGATAATTATTTCGTTATTATGTCATGCTAGGAGATAGGATTATTTTTCTATTTACTCATCATATAATTATGGAAACATGTAATCATGCATTTTGAAGATAGGAAATTGAATCTAGTCGCATAGTAAACACCTGATTTTAGTTATTATGTAAACAATAGTTCACTGCCCTACTTACTGAATTGAGAAATAAAGTTCTCAAAGTTGGCTAGTAGTTAGAGATTTCATTCAATGCCTCATGCTTTATTATTCATAATTTTTTTTACCATTATAATATGTTGAATAAGTTTACATTTATGGGAAATAATGTAATTGGATTTTTAATAGTAATAACAATTCTATATTTTTTCTTTACATAACAGGGTTGTTACACTATGGAAAATATTTCTACACATGTAGGATTATACAGTTGATTGGATAGACAAGAACCTATAAATGCGATCGATGATACTATTCATCTACATTCTATGAAGTTATCTAGAGCACAAGTTAGATGTTATTTATTTGATTAAATAAGGTAGATGATGATTGAATGCTATAAGATTGATGAGAAGGGTTTGATGTAGTATCCTTCCTTAAGTGGTAGTTCTTGGGTTGTAGTTTTCCCAAACATAACAAGAGATGGGAAGTGGCAGTTAGTAAATAATATAAACTTACCACATCAAAGGAAATATGATTGGAAAAAGGACAATGTTTCCCATCTGTGAGCAATAAAAAAGTGGTGAGTGACTAGTGTGAGATGTGATGTAGGGTAGAGAGTGTGAGAATAGTGTTTCCCTTGCCCAATGTTTATAAGTGAAAAGTATTTTGATTTAGAATGGATAATAAGTGGTAGTTATGATTTTTTTTTGCAAAAGGAAATGAGTGCCCACGAATTTTCTATCTAGACAAAAAAGTAATGTGATATTAAGTGACATGGTGGTAAGGGCAGAGGTAAAGTAGTTGTGAAGCACATTGACATGATTTTAACAAGATTATTTTCAAACAAGTGATTAGCCAGAGGGCACGTATCATGAGACAAAATATGGACTAAAATATATTTTGAACATGGTCAAAACATTTCCATTAACATAGTATCCCTATTTCTCGATGACATCCAATTTGTTCATGCATGACACTTAATTACTACTTTAAGTCAAGAAATTGTAGAACAATACTTGAAGACGAACTAGCCAACATGTAGGAGTGATTGTAATAGGTTATGGGTGATTGATGGGATGTGGAAGGAAAATAGAAGTTTTAGATTTCTCCACTTCCATCAAAACATCTATATCCCCAATGGAGATGCATTTTTTTATAGTTACAAACATTTCTCTAATGCAAACCAAATGTCCATAGCCTCGTTACAGATACCAGAGACACCCACAAAGAGATTTTTAATACTAATTTTCTTAAAATTTGACATTTCTTTTGATTTTTTGAAAGTATATTCATATTTTTCATTTATTTTAAAGGGGTTTAGAACCACTTGTGGTTTGATGGAGGGAGTGGAAGTGATTGTGGAGTTGATATTGAATTATGGTTTGGGGGCCTTCATGACAAATTTTTAAGTGTGTAATAGTGTTTAGATATATAGGAGGACAGTTGTTCTAAAATTCACCAAGTAATGAGAGACTAAGTTTAAATACCTTCAATAAAGACAATCGACTCAAAAAAATAAGATAAATATTAGATAAAGAGGTTACCAAAATCTTGGGATAAAACCATGAAATGGAATGTAGATAAATTAAAAATAAAATATGTAGTAGTGAACATAGAATTGGAATGAAATATGAAATAATTGGGTGGCAGGGATTATAAAAAACCTCTATGTGCAGGAGCAACTTTGTGTAATTTTATTGAGATATATAGATTTTTTGTTTGAATTTTGTGTATTAAGGATGAAAAATAAGAATATGTAGAGAATAAGATGCATGATAGACAATGATATGGGTTTGTGATGAATTTTTGTGAGAAGAGGATGAATGAATTCAACATGATGAGGCATGTGAAATAAAATGTTTTGGTGAATGAGGGATTGCAAAAAAATCCTTATAAGGTGAATATAGAGAGAAAGTGTAGGTGAATTGAAAGGAATATGCATGAGAACAAGTGTAGGTGACTTGCAGGGAATTGATATGAGAGGAGTGTGAATGGGGACAATAGATGATGTAGGATGAGAATGGGGAGTAAGGGAGTCCTTAACAAGTGATGGATCATAAGTCAATAGAAATATGTCATATAGGGGAGTTTTGGTAAGGCCAAGAGTAGTTTAGGATGATGAAATTTAGTCATGTGTAAGAACAATGGGAAATATTGACAAAAATGAGATCATGTACTTGGTGTGGCCTAACAAAAATGATATCCATAGATAGAAGAAGGAAAAGAAGAATATATGGCTGAGATATAATGGTGGTGAAAATGATGGGATAAGAGGATGTGAGAAGGGTGCTTGAAGGAGTGGGGATGGGTGTAATAAGGTATGTATGGATCATGGCTCCAAGTTGTGAAAAGAGATGAGTGGCTCGAGGCATGGTAAAGAGCATGATGTAGGTTGGGGGAATGGAGGGAAGTTAACGGGATTGTACACAATTGATGCAAGTGATGAAGGGGATGATGGAGAGGCTGAGAGAGATTGGATAAGGTCATGAGAGATTAGGATGATGACGTAAGAAATGATAATAAAGATAAGGACTTTGGGGAGTATGATAAAAAATTTAAAATGATGATGTGGATGAGGGGTAGGAAAATATCCCAAGTATGGGATGTTTGGGAATTAGAGAGGAGAAATGGGAGTGATGGGGATATTAGGAAGAGGGGAAAGTTACTTAGGGGTTGAATATGGTGGGAGGGTGAAGAAATGTACAAAGATAGGATACGTAATATCCAATGGTGTTAGTGGACTAATATAAAAGGTAGAGCATGAAGAGATGAATGTTCAACAATAATACCATTGTTGTCAAGGAGATCCTAGATGACATTTTAGAGTTGGGGATAAGAGTTGGTGGAATGGCTACTAGTGCAGTGATAGGAATACAGATTAGGGGAAGTGGTAGAATGGGAGGGATAATGATAATATACTGGTTCAATTAGTGGGTGAAGTTTTATGTAGATTGGGAAGAAGCAAGAATATTTGAAATGATTTTGTAGAGGTGTTCAAAGTGGGGGATTTATTTGGAACTAGAAGTGAGGATGATTATGAAGGAGTTAGGGAGGATTGTGAGATAGTATATGGGGAAGGTGAGGATGAAATATGTGGATTTAATTGGAAAATGACATTGTGTAAAGGAAAGTATAATGGAAGAAGAAGTGGGGAGGAACCAAAACATGCGACAAGACAATTGAAGCCCAAGATGGATATCCTTGATATGTTGAGCCATGTGCACAGATTTATCAAAAGTGTAGAGTGAGGATTTGTAAGGGGAGTGATATGTGTGAGACACAAATTTTAGAAAATATGCCAATGAGTTCAATTTATGGAAGTATAAATGGGAGGTCCTTGAGAAGTGTGCACTAATGAGTGACAAATTTTATAATGAACTCGTTAAAAAATGTATGAAACATATAGAGGTTGGAAAAGGTGGATTTGGGAGTAGTAGGAATGGATATATTCTTAAGGAAATTTTCCAATAGTTTTTTAAAAGGTGTGAATGTTATGTGGCATAAGACACGAGTATTAGTTCTTGGCCATTGATAAAAAGTGAGAAGGTGTACAAAATGAGGGTATCGCCATGTTGGAAAGGTGGAATATGAAGTGACAGAAGAAAAAATTGGTTTTGGAGATCCTCAGTGCCAATGGGTTTATTGAAAGTGCGAATTTTAAAATGGGGGGTTATGGGTTGTAGACATAAAATCATGCACTTTAGACATTATTTAGTCCTGGTCTAATACTACTATTTAGAGGGTTTTTGAGTGAAGAAATTACTAATTAACCCTTGTCTCTTGGCCATTTTTATTTTATTTCCATCGTCATTCCCAACCTCCACCATAAAAATTCACAGTCACCTTTCATCATTTCTTATCATTTTAGCTTTAACTAGGGCACCCAGGCTAGTACTGGGGTGCCCGTGGGTGACCTGGCCCTTTTTAAACTTTCCCGCCACTTTTGGGCTCTTTCTAGCTGTTTTAGGTTCTTATATTTTTGGTGGTCGGCCATTTCGAGGTTGATTACAAAATTAGATCAATAAAACCCTACAAATATAAATCTATGAGACCATAATGAGGGACCAAACACTATCACTACTCTCATCCACCTAGAGTTGCATCCCTCTATTGCATTAGAGATCATTTTGTATCCACATAGCTCCATCACAAGGCATAAGGATAAGACATATTCATCACACACAACATAGGGGGAGGATTTTATTTTATTCCATGCACCATTCTATTACATTTTCTACACATAGTTAGCTCTCTACATCACAAGGTGTGACTAGCACGGGAACAACCTAGGGCATGTTTCACACACACACACACATATAACTACATTTAGGTTTGGAATGTAGTGCATCACTTAGTTAGTAAGACCACCATTATGGCAACTGAGGTCATTCCAACCCTATCGTATGCATTTTTATTTTTTAGGGATTGATGTTTGTTTAGGGTTTTGTAGGTCTTTCTATTCATCCTGGAATATCAATGACATCTAGAGTAGTGAAGTGACGCTTGATGTGACAAATAACAAGGGTTTCAGACTGCCTATTGAACCTATGAAGATCAGTTCCAGATATTTTAGACAGACCAAGTTGCCTTGTGTGCAAACCAGAGTGCCCGTAGGTGCCTCAATCCCTTTCTAGGCACCCCAATCTAGCCATATTGCTCAAATCTATTATTTTTGGGGATCCTGCACAATCGTTCCTACTTCCTGATTTTCCAATCACCTCTACGGCATTAGTCTCATGAGCATATTCTATTTAGTTGAGTTCTTTACTTTTATCTCTCACACATTAAGGGTTTCTATTTACATTTTTTTAGTTTCTTAGGTCATTTACATATTTGTTTACTGCATTTATTTACTTTATTTACAGTTGTTCATAGCTTAGATTAACTAGTGCACATAATTGCATTTTTAGTTAATCATTTTGGTTAACCCCACGTTTCAACACTTCATTCACATTTTTGGTTTCTTCATTCATTAATTTTCATCCTAGGGTTTTTTCATCATGATTATTTCAATCAATGATTATTTTCTTGCAAATCCTAATTTATTAGATAAAGTCCAACATCTTTTTGCAACTACTTGCATTCATGCTGACATGCATCTAGACTTGATTTATCAAACATTTGTTAATGCATTCTAGTCACACATAGTATTCAAGTCTAATCTTCCCTACTTATGTTCATAATTTTGATAATGATCCACCTCTCCATATCATATGTCGTATTCATAATGTAGGTGGTAAGTGTACTTTGATTGATAATGGGTTTGAACTCAACTTGAGTCCCATGGCATTCCTTGAAGCTTTAGGTCTTTCCGCTTGTGATGTTAGTCCATCTTTTATTTCATTTGTGTGCTTATGATGGTTCTTTATTTCCATGTCTTGGTCACGTTACACTACCTATTATTGTTGGTCCAATAATTATTCACACTGTGTTTTTCGTCATTGATTTTCCACTCTCCTACAACTATCTACTTGGTAGGCCATGGCCTCATGTCATGCAAGCTGTTGCCTCTACTATGCATAGTTGTGTCAAATTTTTACATGAAGGCATTGAACACACTATTTTTCGTGATCGTGACCTCTTCCAGTATTGTGATCGGGATCCTAATATCGGTATTCCTATTCCACACATAGATATTACAAACGAGCCCCAAACTATAGAAGAACCACGTCATTTACCACCACTTGAAGGTACCATTTGTGTGATATATGTCATTTATTCTCTACCACATGCTATTACTACCTCTATGATTCCATATCAAGGGCCTGTCCAGTCCACAGACGTTGCTCTATCAGATGCACCTTCATCTGCACCATCTACATCTACACGCCCACCATTTACTTGCACATTGTTCATGAATAATTCATACTGGGAACATATTCCCTTTGATCCTACATATGATGACACTATATGTACACATGAGGGTTTGAATTACTTAGGCTTCAATTTTTAAGACCTCTATACTACATTATATGCTCCTCATCTTTATTATGGGTTTGTCACCATCACTTCTGCTTATGGTCTTCATATCTTTCACATCACGATCTCTCTCACATGCACCCCTCGATCTTCACCAATTAAATTTGGGAAATCATGGATTGATTATATTGGGGGAACTCTCAATATTGATCATATAGAAATTTCATTTCCTATTCCTTTTGGTCATGTTTTCATTTGCAATATCTCGTTCCTTGGGCTTACTCAAAATCTCACTCATTGGTATGCACACGGTAGTCCACTTCCTCCATTCACTGTTGAAGAGTATGTTATGGACATGTACAATTTACACCTAAATGGATCATTACGTGACCAACCATACACTATTTCTTATCAAGTCACCAATGCTTATCCATTTGACTATGATCCTGAGAGCGATGATCTCCTAGATCATATTACATGATCACTTCTTTCATCACACATACATTAGGGGCATAGTAGTCACATCCCCCTCTCTCACATCATAGGAACACTTTTTATCTTTGCATTATCATTCATTCACATCCTTACATAGTGTTACATCATTTACACATACCTTCTATTAGCATCGTTATTCATACCTCTTATCATCACATGTTATCATCATCACATACATGGAATGACAAACCTTTGTCCTTCACTATCATTAGTTAGTTTACTCATTCATATATACTTGGGGGGCATCTATCATCTTTGTATTTTCATATAGTCATCCTCATCACATGTTCTAACATCAACCATTTCCTGATGACACACTTTTGTGCTTCGGTTCACACTTGAATGTTGAGGGCTTACTACACATGAACCACACTCACTACACAATAGGTCTTAAAAACTACAACTATTCCCACATCGCGAGGCATCCATACTGCCTTCTACATTTAATCTACAACATTTTGAATTTTTTTCATTTATACATCATACATCATACTAGTCTTCATCATACGTTACATCATCTTGCATATGACATTACTAGCCTATCTACATTCATTGCATGTCACTTTATAAATTACACTTTACACATTCTAAACATCTTGAATTGCATTCTACACACCACATATTTACATATTTTATTCATCACATGGTCATCTTTCATCATTACATATACTAAATTCTCTTCTACGTGTTACACTCACTACCCTATGACACACTTTAGTTCCTTGGTCCATACTTGACTGCTGAGGGTTTACAAATCAAATGGACCTTACACTCACCACACATTTACAATTTGAATTTTCATCTTGCAAAATTTCTATGATAGTGACACATGTTATAGGCTAACTCGTCACTTCCTCCATCCATCTTGTAGTGATATACGCTTATGGCTAAATCATCACTCATTTATTCATCTTATAGTGATATATGCTTAGGGATAAATAATCACTTTTTATTCATCTTATAATGATATACGCTTAGGGATAAATCATCACTCATTAATTCATCATGCCATGATATATGCTTCAGCTATAGGGTTCACGCAAATACATATTTTCTAGGTTGCATATCATCACTATTACACACATACACTCATCACAACGTGTTTGACACAACACACACTTCGACCATTTCCTGATGATGCACTCTTGTTTACAATTCATTCTTGATTGCTGAGGGGGAAAACAAAATGAACCTCATTGCATAGAATTCCATTCACTCAGGGGGCATGCGGCTCCTATCATTCCATCCATCCAAAACATATTGCATTATCTTGGGGGCATTTAATCTTGCTTACTAGTGTTTTACATGATCACTTTACTACACATGTTAGACTGATTTATTATATTTCATTATCTATACTATCTACACATGCATATTCACTTCTTTTTTTAGTTATGATCATAGATACAAATATTTTGCAACTAGCATGGATGTTCACCTTCTACCCTTCCTACATTGGTCGCTGGGGGCATCCACATACATCTCTCACAGGTGTTATTGTTTCATTTTGTACTTATAACTATACATTAATTGCTTATACACACTTTTGACATACTAGTTATATTTATAACATGCTAACGGGTGCTTCATGTGTGACATTTTTTTATGCAGGGATATTTTCTTTCATACTTTTTTGTTACATTATCTGTTATTATTTGTTTCTTGTATGCGGGATTTTCCCTATGTTTGGTGTGCACACTTGTTTTTTGTTTGCAACCATGATGGCCTTACATGTCTTGTGACATCGTGAGTGATGTCCCATATTGGAGACCCGCTTCGAGTGGTTTACTTGTATTCTTGTGTGTTTTCATTACTTTTCTTATACACTATTTACGTAGCTTACACATTGTCTTTCTACATGCATGCTTTTTCATACTAACACTTGTTTTGGCCAGCCTCCTTGTTTTTGTGTGCCTTGGTTTCTACCAAGCACTTTCCCTTCACCTTGCAAGGTAGAGTTTCAGATTTCATGCGGTTGGTCCTCTTTTAGGGCCGCATTCTCCTATCAACGACTTCTCATGCACCCCCAAAGAGGGGGGCATAATTTAGGGTTTTTATAGTCTACACAACACATTTACACCGGTTTAGTTCAGTGCACCTTACACCCTTGGCATTGTGGGTTACATACAACAAGTGAGTTAAGACAAGTCTACAAAATCCATACACAACGGATTATACATAACACGGTAGTCCTTAGCATTCGAGGGAGCAGTTAACAGTTGGAGGATACAATGAAATTCCTCCCAACACTTCTTCTACCACCAGCATCAGATTTCCCAAAAAATTAGGACAATACAGAGATCTCTTCACACATAGTTCAGGGAAGCAGTAAAAGGTTAGAGGACATAGAGAATTTCCTCCCTATACTTCTTTGTCCTATGGCTTCAGATTTCCCAAAACCCTGGCATTATAGGATATCCTTTATACACTCTTTCTCTCGACATGGATCAGGTGCACATGTTCCATTTACATATTTCATTTGTGTGCTTTAAATTTACATGATTTTTACATATGTACACATGCGTCTTTTACATAGTGTTTTAACACTTACATACATATATATTTGACTACTTGATCATTTTATCCTTGCATGTCCGGTCGTATGAGAAACAAATAATCAAATGGGGGAAAAACAACAACAACAACACTTCACACACCTCACATAGTGACCATGTAGGTACACACAACAACACCTACACACGTGTTTCCACCCTAGGTTCTCTATCATCACTCTTTTGCATTTTTCATCTTTAGTTTCCATACTCCATCATCTATTTTGTGATTCCACACTTTTTCTAGTCCTTTGGCACGCTTTCTGCATCACTCTACATTGACATCAAGTACACATCTCTATCTACTTTATGTTATCGATATTTCTGCTCGCCAACATAAAGTGGGGGAAAATGTAGACAAAAAATCATGCACTTTAGACATTATTTAGTCTCGGTCTCATACTACTATTTAGAGGGTTTTTTAGTGAAAAAGTACTAATTAAACCCTATGTCTTGGCCATTTTTATTTTATTTCCATCTTCATTCCCAACCTCCACCACACACATGGCCAATCATATTTCGTCATTTCCTATCATTTTAGCTTTGACTAGGGCACCCAGACTAGTACTAGGGTACCCATGGACATGCTGGTCCCACCAAGGGTGCCTCAGTCCACCTTTTTGAACTTTCCCGCCACTTTTTGGGCTCTTTCTAGTTGTTTTAGGCTCTTTTTTGGTGGTCAGCCATTTTAGGGTTAACTATGAAATTAGATCAAGAGAATTCTATAAATATAAAGCTTTGAGACCATAATGAGGGACCAAACACTATCACTACTATCATCCACCTATATTTGCATCCATCTATTGCATTTGATATCATTTTTCATCCACATAGCTCCATCACAAGGTACAAGGAAAGGGCATCTGCATCACACACATCATAGGGGGAGGATTCTATTTTATTCCATGCACCATTCTACTACATTTTCTACACATGCAAGTTGGAGGAGAAGTCTATAAATAGAAGGAATAGTGTGCAAATTGGAGGAGAAGCATGTGATGTGGGGGAGGAAAATGCAAATAAGATATATAACACACAATTTGGGGGTAGAGTGCTCGAATTAGAAGTAGAGTGCACAATTTACAGATGGAGCATGCATGTGATAGGAAGAGGGTGCGAGTGAGAGGTAGAGTGCATGAGTGAGAAATGAAGGGAATAGTATTGTCGGGGTGTTGTTGGGTCATGAAAAGGTCATAATATAGTTGTAGTTAGGTTGCAGTGGAGTCACACTTATTATTGGGGAAAATAAAGGTGACACTTGGAAAGGATAACGTGCTTGGTGAGATGGAGAGGAGGTAAGTGCAACAAGATTGGTTAGGGAGCTCAAATGAGTGAGGGTGTACAATGAGATCAAGGAATAACATGGTGAGATTGACAAGCTCAAAGAATAATGCGATAAGCTCAGTGATTTTGGTGAAGAGAGCTCAACGAGCTTGGGAATGAATGCATAAATCTCAAAGGTAGGTGAGCTAGGTTGAAGTCATATGTATGATGACTCTCTTGGAGGTGGGGTATTAATAAATAAGATTGGAAAATGAGCTAAATTGTGACAGATAATATTTTTGATATGAAAACATATAATGAGGCTTGGTAGTACTGTGACAAGGTTGTGTGGGTCATGGACATGACTAAGCGAAGGAAAAGTGGAACAATGAGAATAATATAAGGAAAGTAGAGAAATAAAATTTCATAGTCATGAGTTTCTAGTGTGACTACTATGAAGGACCAAGGTAGAGACAAGCATAAGTTGGAGATTGTTTGATAAGGGTGAGGATGGACCACTATTGAGGAGATGAGTTTGTCGAGTAGGGTGATTATGCTTAAACATGAAGAGAAACTAGCCAATCACAATAGTGTTTATAAGTCACCTAATGACATGTGAAGAAAATTTTGGTTTGAACTCGAGAGCACTCTAAGAAACCACACTAAAAATGTTTTTCAACAATGAAAATGGAAACTAAATTATGCATGCATAAAAAGGTAAATGGGATCTTAAAAACATAGACTATAATCTACATTTGCATGAAATAATCTAAATCAGGTGAAAGGAAAATTTAACATTAGAAGAACGAAGTAAATAAACAAAGGAATTACATATAGGAAAATAGAGGCAGTAGATGACAATGCTAACAACAACTATGTGGTGACAAAGATGGAAAATATGGTGGTGACAAATTGACACTGATCTACTGGGATGACAAGCTAGTAAATATGTTGAGCATCATCATCATGGTTCTGAGCCATTATAGACATTCCTTCACCGTAATAATAATTCAATTATAAATTTAAACAAAAGAAACAATTGAATAGGTGAGTATCAACACTTGAGTAACACAGAATGTCAATAGTGAGTAATGTTAGTGGTCAATAGACATTAGCCAACAAATGTCACTATCAGGTAGTTTCATAATCTCTAAAATAGTACAGTATGTCACTTTCCATCCCAACAAGAGAAAATACAAAATCAATTTTCTTATCTCTGTATTGCATTGATGGGAACCATTGTGGATCAATGAACACCAGTGTGGATTGATGGGAAAGAATGTGTATGGCTGAAATTTTATCGTGCATAAATGACTAAATACATCGTGGCGGTCCACGTTCTAGTAGGTATCAAAATTAACTACCAACAATTATAAAATAGACAACATCTTCGGTATAAATACATTAAAAGGAAACAAAAAATCCATGATGGATGTTTACTTCGAATACCAACCACCTTGTTAAGACAGTTTGCAAACTAGAGTTCTAAACAAGCAAGGCATGGTTTGTTGTTTTTTTCTTCAATATTAAGGATTATAGTTATGCTTATCTTCAAATGTCTTCATAGGGGAAACCAGAAGTGGAAAAGATGTTGAATATCCATTTTGGCTATATGGCCATACCAATCTTCAAATTTTCCTTGGGGATATAAACATTAGTTTTTTGAGCTTTCTAAATAGCTAATGTTGTGCCCATTCTCAAATCATGATTTTTCTATCACAATGCATTAATCCAATAAAAACTAGCTAGATTAATTGTAACAAGTATCACTATATTCTTAAAATTTATAATGAAATTGTTTCCTTTGATAAACATAGTACAAAATGATAATTTCAACCTATGTAAACTATAAAATTATGTAGGAAATTATAGAGTTATATATTGTAGTGCTACACAATTATTTTATGAATTTATAAAGCTTAATTTGAATTAAAAATGTAATTATGGAAACTTAATTCTATTATCATTTCCCTTAAGAGGTATCTAGAAAAAATTCATTAGTCAGGTCCATTTTATGTGTGTATGAATCTCCCTTGAACTCATAAGTATGCAACAACATTGTTGGCTCTATTGTTGGTTTTGGGTGTATTAGAATGAAAAAATATCTTGTAAATTTATATCACATATTTTCATTTTCTTTTAAGAGACAACTTTTTTTGAGGGGGTGCTTCCCCTTAAAAACATTCAACCATGCTATTTTTTTGGAGTGGGTGCTTGGCAGAGTTTTGTACTACTTGTCTGCTAGTTAAAATTGTATTCACAAATTAACATTGAGCACATTGCAAGTTACATTATAAGGGGAGTTCTATGGTATAGTTTTTTATTACTTTTTATGTAAAGAGCGTGTAGACCGAGAAATCATTTTTGAAGCAACTAAAGGGTTTTCTCTAAAAATTCTCCTCTCTATTCCTTTTTTATTTCCTTATGTTTTGAATATTTTTATTTTGTTTTGTTCCTAATTTCAAACTAATACAAATGAAATATAAGAAGGGGAAAATGGTTAGGAAAGGTGTCAACATATTTTTGAAGAATATTGGTCTTGGTGTCGAGACCTACAAAGGAAGTTGTTCAAGGTAGTTCAATGAACTCAAGGTGTCTATATTTATGTTTAATTTTTTGTTGTCTTTCTATGGTCCTATGGTTGATTTCATAGCCAAGTTCAATTATATATGAATTAAATTTGGTTAAATCCAATTTTGTCAGCTATCTAGGATAAGTTTGGTTTAGGTCGGCCCTATTTTTATTGAAAAATGGTTTGTTTGTTTTTTTAGTAGAAAAGAGATACCCTACAACCCTACATATTATTTAACATAAAATCTTGGGTTAATTAACTTGTAAATGTAAGTCTACACCAAAACATCAATGTGGGGTGCTTGACAAGACACTTAAATTTTTAATTTATGATTGTCTCTTTCAAGCTAAAATTTAAATTTGTTTGGCATAGACATACTAGTTTCCCAATAAAATTTGATCTCAGATTAATAAATATAAATATTCTATTTAATGTTTTTTGCACTATTAATATTTTGATAGCATATTTTGTTTTAACAGGGCATTACTTTATGAATGAAGTACAATAAATTGGCGGCCTAGATACTAAGTCTTTTAATACTTATTGATTTATTGTGCTTTTTTTTCTTTTGTTATTATTAGCTACCTCATTAGTCTATGTATATTATATTGATAGCTATAGTTTAATTTTTTTCCTTTTTGAGTTACCAGGCTCACGAGATGATAATAATAATTTGGTTTTATTTTAAGCTAAGAAATAAGTAATATTTTTTGTGATCAGATTTTAGTCGAAAATTAGGAGAATTATCATGTAAAAATATACATCTTTCTAAGCAAAGAATTAAGAGAATCTTGGTACAATTACAACTACGCTAATTTGTGTTGTAACTTTTCTAAGTCTGATTCTTTAACTTTGGTTTTATTGAAGATTTTAACCACATGGCTATTTTCAATGCCTCCAAAAAAAGGAAGAAGAAGTGGTTTCCATTTGTGGATGATTTTAGATATGATAATAATATTGATATTGTTTACGTCTTAATTAATTATCGTTATGGAAAGTGCATAAAAATAAATAGAATGAAAGAGTTTGTTACAGGGGATTATTATGATCTAATCAATTCACAATTAACCATACATAACCATAATAATGCATTAATACTTCGAACAATGATAAATGATGAAATGATAACTCAAATACACAAGGGGAGAGGATGACTTACGTTTACATCTCAAGGCAAAGGAGAACTAGATTTGTAGATAAGCGGAAAAGATGGACAAAAACTGGAAATGCTTTGTTATCTAGTGATGGAACTAAAAATTGAGGTGGTGCAGGACTGAAGAAAATTTATACAGTCTAGTCATGGAATTGTACATTCTTGATTGGAGATATATGGTTTTAGACCCTTCTGCATTCATACTATGCAACTTCATATGTTCTTATCTTGATATAGAAATGTGTTTTATTATATACCGCTCTTGTTCACACAGCCTCGAGATGACCTATAATCACTTGCAAAAAATTGGAAACCCTAGAAACCTGCAATACCCTTCAAAACAACATTAGATAACCAAAATGAGAAATCATGTGTGGTGAGGTTGGACTACCTTTAGCAGTCATGACTCCGAAACTAATCGAAGTATTGCACTTCATGTCCTCGTGCATGATCAAACCTCATGTGAATCTTCTATGTGCTTTTGCAAGTGCGAGTGTGCTCTAAACCAGCCACTATGTGTTCCATTATGTCTCTTGACACAAATATAGTGGTCTCGCTATAAAATAGAGAATGTTCCCAATGTCGTGGTAGTTTGGTGTAGTGTGCTTTGGTTGCATGACCCAAATTTTGTTCCTTAAAACCCTTTACAATGCTTGGAGTGACTTTGCTCTTGTTAAGACATGACTCTATGACCTTTGTATGCTTGGAAATGAAGGAAGCTAGAATATTTGACCCGGTTGAATGCTTCGGATGTTAGGAAATCTCGTGTTCACATGAGACTTACAGTATGATAAATATATTGTTATTTACAAGTTTGTTATTCACCGTATAGTTACTAAAATATGTCAGTAGTTAATATTAATGTTTTAACAATAATATATATGTTTGTAGAGTTTTTTAAACAACCTCCTTGATTATAGGAAAGGTATTTCCTATATAAACTTACATTGCATTATATTGAAGATATATATCGAATATATTATTATTGCTATGTAAACCTGTTGTAGATTTGTCATTTGGTATCAGATAAGTGTTCCTTTTTCTCTGATGGAAAAATAAGATTAATAAGAGAGAGGAGCCAATAATTGAGCATGGTCCTATATTTGTGAGGGTACATGGAAATTAGGGAGCTAGTACATGTCACTTTATTACTTACATTTTGAATAAAAAGTGCTCAATAGAATAAGTCACATCAAGTCATTTCACCCCAATTAGCAAATCAAATGATGACAAATAGGTAGATTCAAATATGTGATTAATTCACAAGTAATGGTTCACCTTTAAATTTCTTTGTATTTAAAATAACCAAATTTAAGTATTTAAAATAACCAAATTTAGATATTTAAAAAATGTCCATTCCACATTATTTTAATATTTAAAACACAATAAATATAATAAGGAGAACCTAGCCTATTAAAAGGTATTTTTTGTTTTGAATTATATGATGTTTTGTTTTTTATGTGCACCCTTAAACTTTGAGTTCACAAAGACTGATTGGTTCCTCTCTCTTAATGAGGTAACACCATTTCTATATGGTTGCCTCAGATTTATGATTCAATGTCATTATCATTGAATTTATAGCAAGATTAGCTTCTTTAGGCATTATATTGCTAAAAGTACAATATTAGAAATATCTACGGCTTCAATTCTCGTGATTCAGTGATTCTTACGAGCTTTGTTTATAGATCTAAAAATCAGCGAGCCTGCTTTCTGCTTCAAATACGTACAATGCATCTTTAATATAAATCTTAGCACTCTCCACGTCAGATCGATTCGCTTATAATGCGAAGAGGCTCCTGTTGATTGCAACATCGACACCTGTGTTAGAAACTTAGATTTTTAGTATTCTGCATTCTATTCATAGACCTACTCTGGTAACTCGAAACTATTATCTCTCTTTGTCGTAGACATAGCTCAACCTATGTTCCTTGAACTCCTCCATTGCATTGTTCTTCGGCTAGACTTCTGACACTACCAACACCAGTGTGTCCATCGCATTACTGTCACCGTATCTTGCAACCCTATCAACCTAGCATTCAATGCCTTCTTACATATATTGCATTCTCATGGTTATCGGTATGTGTTATTGTCGAGACTGGAATCATATCGAGTTCAAATTCATTGCAACACAACTTGATCTCAAAACCACCACAGATTTTTGCTGGCTCACATTGTGAAAGGTAGAGTTTTGTGTGTAAGGCAGTAGGGAGCCAAGTCAAGGAGTTTAATGTAGCCCATCAAGTCGAGGCCGAGTTTGGAGTCGATCTCCTCTATACAAAGTATGATCTTATTCAATTTAAGATTTAATATCGAATAGTGTCTTTTGCAGATTAATGTCACGAGGCCTATAGTCTAATAAGTTGTATTTCATTTTCCTTAGTCTCGAGTCTAGAGTCTAATAAGATTATTTTTTGTATAGTTAGTGTTATTCAAGTAGTCTTTGTGTTAGGAAAATAAGATTTTTTTTAATTCTAAGTCAAGTCAATTGTGAGTCAATTGACATTATCATAAGATATTGTAATAGTGTCATTCTCAAGCATAAAAATTTTATTTGTGTCATGTTCTAAAAGTAAGTCCAATATTTAATTAGATTCTATAGTAGTACAATTTTTCATTTATAATTGTGTTGTCTGTTATCGTTAAATGTCTCGCCATCTAAAGTGAGTTGTCCATGTCAAGTCCATTTCAATGTAGGGTCTTCTTGTCTGAGTCAAAGTGTCATCATCAAATTTATGAATCATTTTCTTAAGAGTCAAAATATTGTAAAAATAAAAAAATTGCCTTACGGGCACATTTTTGGTGTTACCCGATGTCCAAAGAAAGAAAATGTTTCGCATTGCGGGGGGGTGGGGGGGAGGAGGGGGAGAGAAATTTTATCACAATGTGGAAACAATGCTTTAAGATCACATTTGTCTAAGTAAACAACACATTAAATGGCAGAAGAAGGTACATGAGGTTGGAGGTCGATCAACGCCTCTTGTCATTTACCAATGACAAGGCCACACTTTTGGTATGGTGACTTATTTTTTCATTTGTGTGGTGTGGATTTTAGTTTTTTAGCTTGTCAATGTGGTCTCAAAAATAAGAACAAAGTTTCATTCCTATTAACTTTTCCATGTGGATATTCCTTACACAGTCCCCTAATGTAAACATATAGTGGAAAGATTAAAGAACATCAAAATGCAACATCATGATTCGTGAAGAGGTTGAACAGTCATATGTGTTCCTATTTATACCTAGATTTGTGGTAAACCTTTGCAAAACCACTGAAGGTTGTGCAGAGGGTTCCTACTTGAGTTCCCATAATGATAGGTTAGATGTGTTCCCTACAGTGATTGGTTGATAACAAAATGGTTCTTGTATGTGTTCCCATACTAGTTCCATCATATATGTTCCCGAAAGTATATGGTTGATACAAAATTGACGTGTTCTTTCTTCAACCTTTAGTTCGAGTGTGTGCCAAGATCACGTGTGAGCAAAGGTGAACAAGCTACAAAGGAAGTGTGGATGTTTTTCTACCATGTAAAAACTAAGGGGGAGGGGGGGGGAAGGTTGTTAGGAAATCTAGTGTTCACATGAGATTTACCGTATGGTAAATATATTGTTTTTTATAGGTTTTTCATTTACCGTATAATTATTATGGTATGCTAGTAGTTAATATTATTATGTTAACAATAATATATATGTTTGTAGGGTTTTTTAAAAAACTCATGTACATAGGAGAGTTGTTTAAATAACCTCCTTGATTATAGGAAAAGTATTTCCTATATAAAATTACATTGTATTATGCTAAAGATATATATCAAATATGTTATTATTGTTGTGTCAACCTGCTACAAATCTGTCATCAGACTTGTAGTAGTGGATGATTTAAATGATGTGAAAATAATTTAGGAAGATCTAGGATAGCATTGAGTGATTTTGGAGTGATATTTGTAGTAGTGTCTTACAAGAGTGTCAAGTGAATTATAAAGTGACATTGAAATTCTTATATAACCTTCTATAGGTGAAATATTACAATAAGTCCAGCCCTAGGAAGAGGAAATGGAACAATAAAAATATTCAAATTGAAAACAAAGTCAGAAGATCAAGGAGAAAAGGACTGTATTACACAACCTCACCAAATTATATGGTTCCAGACAAGAAACATGTGATGTAAAGTTGAAATTTCTAGAATGATGTTCAATGAGGATTTACGACTTCAGTTGATTACTACTTCATGAATTTGCTACACAAAAAATGTGGAGATAAGCAAGTCATGAAATAAATTGAGAGATATATTGATTGAATTATGAATGTGAAAATTTTTCTTAGGAAGAGAGAATAGCCAAAATTTTCATTTCCAATGGCTAAGTTACCAAAATTTAGTTTCTACATTCCCCCTTTAAATGTGTAATTGAAAATTACATGCTTAAAGGAAAAACATACTCAAGTGTGCAAACACACTTGGTATTTTTTTCATATTTGTCTTCCAATGTGTTGGTGTTGTCATGCTCCATCGTGAAACCTACAACACATAGCATGTTTCAATGTTTATGATAGAAACTGAATTATAACTCGAAGTATAAATAAAATTTATAACTTTTGTAACTTTGAACTTGCATAAACTAAAGTAAAGTAGATGCAAAACATGGAAGGAATACACATGTTAATTTTTTCAAGGTAGGAGTTCCCATTCTTGTTGTAATTTAAATATTTGGAATTGTGGTTGAGATGTCGAAGGAATAGGGTGATCAATCCCAAATCGTGTCAAAGAAGAAACAAGAGTATTGAGTACACACAATCCAACACTGAAGGATAAAAAGGAATCAAATTACCCCATTAAGAGAGAAGACTTGTGTATCATAATGAATTTTGAGAGAAGAAGAAGAACAAGTTGTGAATAACTTAGCCTCTTCAATACCTTCCACAACCCCACAAATCACACCACTATAGATGAATCTAAGTCCAATTTTTTAATTGTTGTAGCTATTGAGTAAGATAAAACTGCATAGTAATAAAGGAATGGATATACCATGCCCCCACCATGTGTAGTACTGTTGATATTGAGTGTATAGATTCTGGAATAATGTAGAGGAGATGAAGGCCCATTCCAAACCTTGTTCTTGCAATTATATTTTAGTAGTGTAGAGGAGATGGAATGAAGTACTCACATCCCCTGTATAATGCTTTGGCTTGATTAATATGTGTCTAAAGTTGTATAAGAAACCTATTAATAGATGATAGACTCCAATATTGTTGGAAATTTATGAAAATCTTCCCTATATCTAAGAAAGTATAAATGGTCAAGACCGTACTATGGTTGTGAATATAGTATACAGTTTCAGTTTGTATTGAATTCTGCCACTTTTTAGTATCTATACTTTTTTATGAGGATTTAGAATCTATAAAAACTATTCTATATCATGTTATCTATCTTTAGATGTAGAATTTATCTCGATGAATTCCAACTCTTTTGGGTTATGTGTGATAAAGCATTTGAGTGTGCAACCCACAATAAAAAAATGTGTACCCATAAATGATAAGTCTAATAATCTGTGTAGGATCACAAGGAAGGTTAGAACGATATGTACCATTCATTGGGGAACATGTACATGTAAATGGATTATGCTTGATGGATACTATGGTGCAAAGAGTAATAAGCATGCAACATATAACAAGCCATAGTACATATGTATAAAATTCATAACGATATTGTAGAAATAGTTAATCAAACTAACACACACAATAAAAAGTAATCAATATGCAATAAGAAATAATACCAATAGTACATGTGTATAGATACAAAGATAAAATTGTAAAGACAAGTAATCAATACTATAGAAACATAATCACATGAAGGCAAAGAGTTGCGAACATGAGACACTCATGATATCATAAGATAAGTGCAATAGGAGGAATTGTAGGCCACATACATAGAAGTAAGTGTATATACACAAGTAAGAAATAGAGCCACAAATATGGGAAATCCATGATGTCACAAGACAATAAAGGTACTTAGGCTATATAGAGTAAGAAATCATAATAATCAAGAAAAATAATAATAAAGTAATTAAGAAACTGACATAAATAAGTGATAAAAGTAATGTAACAAGCCAATATATGAACCAATGATAGTAAAATCATAGATAATAGGCAAGGTTAATTTTGCACAACACATGTGTTAATCATGTTATCTCAAAATATAACATAGACACTATGTAATCATATGTGATGCGGAAGTGTAAAGTAATTGTACTAAAAAAAAAGCACATAAATAGTGTAGGAAATGCCCCATAGAGTAGTATCAATGGGAAGGAATTAATTCGACACCTATCATCGTGTATTAAGCTATGTGTGTCCGTGGTCAAACTCAATATACCTCATGAACGCATGTGTGTAAAGAGTAAATAAAATATATATGATATCTATCAAAACAACATGACAAAAAAACATGTATACAATGACAACCTAACTAATCAAACCATACACATGTCCTGATTTAGTACCGTTTGTAAATATTTGAAATTTTTGTATTGTGTGGTTATTTGAATGTTTTTGAATTATTTTGAAAATAACTATGTATAGGAAAATGGGGGTAGCACAAGAGCTACCCAATGAGATTCCCATAAAAGGTATATAAAACATAGAAGATAAAGGAGGATCAGGCCCCACAAGAATGAGAAGAGATGAAGGATGCTTGTAAATAATTTGTGTATAAGCCATGGTATGTTTCGTATAAGATTCGGGGTGGGAAACCCATGATGAACTGTATGCATGGGAAGTGAGCTAATGATAGGCCTAGGAGAAATTTTCGTATGAGGGGTAGTATGTGACATGAATGATTGGGATAGTGTCGAGGAGAGTGTGACCCACTATAATTAACATGTGAACTATAATACCTATGCATTGATGCATTAGGATCTAGTATCCGACTAGAGATAGCACGAGAATTAGACATATCCAAGGGCAACCTAAACTTTGTCACATAATAAAAGAGAATATGCTACAAAGAATGGAATATCAAAACTAGTATAACCAACTATGAGCGGGAGAAAAATGTTCTCTATATTTATTTTAGGATTAAATGTTATTTTATTTATAGTATATTTGAGAGAATGTAGTAACTTAAGAGTGAACATATCATGTGGAGAAGTACTAACAATGAAAACATTACTTATAGGATGTCTATCAACAAAATCACAAATATAGAGTGTATAAAAAAATTGTGGTTTGTATTAATATAATTAAAAGTAATAATAACTGGAAAATAATGTGTAGTATTAGTATTTTCAATCATATCATCAAATGGATGATCTTAAAAAGGTGGAGGAGATACATCATAATAAACATGGTGCACCTCTTAAGTAGATGAAGTAGTATTATGATTAAGAAGTGGGTCAATAAATATTTTGAGATTTGTATTATCAGTAGTAGCATATATTTAGTGGGAACATCCCATTCAATACCAAAAAAGTCAATAAGATCTTATGTTATAGGTGAAACTTAACTCAATGATCAGTGGTATGACCAACACATCAATGATAATAAAAATGGGCATTAACATATTTTTTTTTACCATGAGGCAAGCTACTATCGACCTCAAGCACTGAAGGGAGAGATAAGGTTGCATTTAAGTAATTTTTTAAGAATTACATGTGGTGCACAAGGCAAATGTGTGAATTATCACTGAGGAGTTTGTAACTCTAGCTTTGTGGGTTGAGATACAACATTAACGTTGGATTTAACTTTGTATTTATCATCATTAGGTTTGATCTTAAAAGTGATTTTGCATTGAAACTTGTGATTAGAGGTGTTAGGAGGATTAACAACATATTTGATATTATTCATGGTGAGGAGTTTATCTTACCGTTCCTTCAAAGTATGGCATAAATAATAAAATGAGTGAAACTTGTTAAATATAATTTGTGTAACAATATCTTTTAGTTCACTATCTTCTAAAATATTATTAATATTAGTAATCATAGTCTTATATTATAGAACATAATCACTAATGGAATTATTAGAACCTTGTCGTATGTTAGCCATTTGAGCATAATAAACTTTGTCTCCAATATTGATACAAAGTTGTGTGAGAAATTGATTAGCTAAAGGAGTGAAATTCCAAGAAGAATACATAGGGAGATCATAAAATCATTGCAAAACAAAATCTTTGAGACTTTTAGGAAAGATATCGGTAAATAATGTGTCATTTTAAGAATAATCCAAGAAAGAAACATGAAATGTATGTAGGTTCTCTCCAAAATCACCATTTCCATCATAGAAATGAAGCTTAAGAGAAATAAAACTAATAGGAAAAGGGTAGGAAGCCACTTTTGGTGTAAGTGAGTTAAGAAGTAATTGAGTAGAATCGATAGCAAGAGAAGAAACACATACATCTTGTTGTAATTGTAAAATAAAATATTGTAAAGTGTGAACAAGGGATTCATGAGCCAAGGTGCAAGAATAAAAAATGTGATGCACTGCGAGTATAAGAGATATAAAAACAATAGTGGTCATAGGAATATGTATTAAATAAATGTAAAGAGGAATATTAGGTTTCCTGAATAAGATAGGTAGTGTATATGTATTAATAAGAGTTGTATGCAAACTAAATGATAGAGGAGGAGGTGGTCCAAAAAGGTACAATTCTTTAGATTCTTGATCAGGATAAAGTTTATAAACAATAATAATGTAGATGAGAGGATCAATATGATGAGTATTTTCATGAAGGTGAACATAAAAGTTAGATACAAGTTTAACTTGGTCTTGGTCCACATTGTTGTCCTCATCAAGAATATGATCAAAAATTGTTTCTCTAGTTGTTTCGATTTCTTTCAATGGCACCTTAGTAACCTTATGATCTAATAGAAAAGGAATTCGAGAAACATGGAGTAGAGAAGAGGTTAAGAGAATGTGATGCTTGTGAGTAAGATGAGAAATATCGATATGCTTGATGGGTCGTTGACTAAGCTGATTGTTGTGCTAAAAGGGTGATATTGGGGGTTTGAGTAAGACATTAAATTCAAAATTTAGGTTCACCAAATGTTTACACCCTAATTAAACTACAATATGGAAAGTTCATAACAATAAATAATATGTAAGAGTTTATTGCAGGGATTATTCTAATCTAATAAATTCACAATTAACCATACATAAACAAGAATAATGCATTAATACTTGCAAAAATGATAAATGATGAAATGATAACTCAAATACACAAGGGGAGATGAATATTTATTTTTACATGTTAAGGTAGAGGATGTTTGGATGTGTAGACAAATGGAAAAGGTAGATCAGAAAGTAGATATGCTTCATTATCAGTGTTGGAACTAGAAACTAAGTTAGTGCAAGACCTTAAACATTATATACTGTCAAACCTTAGAAAATTATGGTTCTAATTGAAGATACATGGTCTTGGACCATTTGGAACATAATATTTGAAAATTACTATGTGCTTCGTTTGTCTACAAATTTGCTTCATTGTATGTCACTTTTATTCACACAACCTCACAATGACCTATAATCACTTATAAAAAGTGGAAATCCTATAAACCTATAATTACCTTCATTAAAAAATTATATAACCAAAAGGATAAATCATGTTTGTGGTGAGTTTGGAATACCCTTGGTGGTTGGCCTTTCCAAACCAATCCAATTGGTGCACTACATGCCATCATGCAGGATCAAGCCTTATATAGTTTTCCTAGGTTATTTTGCAAGCTTGAGTTTGATCTAAGACAACCCCCCTATGGCCCCTCATGTCTCTTGACACAAATATAGTGGCCTAACTATATAATATATAATTTACCTAGTGCAATGATAGTGTGTTGTAGTGTGCTTCAGTTGTCTGACGTAACCCGTTGTCCCTTGAAATCCTTTGATAATGCTTGGAGCAAATTTTATCTTGTCACTTTACATGGATCTATGACCTTTGTATGCTTGGAAATGGAGAGAGATAAATTCATTGGATTTTTTTATCTCTTCATACTTGTAGTATTGACTGCTCTAGCTGACATGAAATTGATTTAGGAAGATCTATTAGATCCTTGATTTATTTTGGAGTGATATTTTAAATAGTATCTTGTAAGAGTGTCAGGTGAGTTAAACAATAATATTTACTTGATTATATATCCTTCCATATGTGAAGTATCACAATAATACCAACCCTTAGAAGATGAAATGACACAATAAAAAAATCAAATTAAAAAAAGTTAGAAGATCAAGGAGGGAAAGATCGTATAACACATCCTGAATAAACGGTAGGATCCTGGATAGGAAAAATGTGATGTTAGACTAAAATTTCTAGAGTGATGCTCATGAATCATTTACTACTTTTATTGATTAATATTTCCTAAATGTGCAACAAAGCAGAGTGTGGAGATGAAAAATTTCATGAAAGAGTTGGAGATACACACTAATTGAATTCCAAATGTAAGCATTTGATATAGCAAGGGATAATAGCCAAACTTTTCCTTTCCAAAGGATAAGTTACCAAATTTTAGTGTTTACAGGTATAAACCATTCAATTCTTTACTTCTTAGCCAATGATTCATATATTTTCCTCACCATCCTCTCAAATATTTAGTCGAATTTTTTTATTGTCTCCCCTTCTTTCTGAACTAAGTCCCTTATCTTACTAACACTATCAATTAGAGCATTAGGGTGGTGTAAATATGACTCAAAGTATTTCATTCCTCCATTTCATGGTTTTTAGTGATTTAGACTTAGCTTCATATACCATTTCAATGTATCTTCCCTCAACGTTCCTATAAAATTAAATAACTTCAAATCTATACCTAGGATATTTTTTCTCCTCTAATTAGAATATAAGATAAGAAAGTGTGTATATATCCATTTTATGTCTTTTCTAAATGGTAGTAACTTTGTCTTTTAGGTCATTGTTGGTTTTTCCTGAGTTATAGGTGTTGTTTTGGTGTTTTTACCTTAGTTTGTTGCATTACATTTAGTTTTTTTTCTTTCTGGACATTTTATTTCTATCTACTCTATGATAGAATATATTCCTCACTTTATCTCTTTTTAAAAAAATTTCAAAATTTTTATTCCCTAACACTTCATTAAAAACACCCAAAAATTCTTTTCTTCTTATACTCTCTTATTTTTTCTTTGTATAAATATCTTTCAACTCTTCTCCTATAAATTCCTCTTCGAACACCATCTCCCTAAGTTTCTAAATTGGCACTTAGGATGACATTTGGTATGAGGGGTTAATTTCCTCAAATGGATCTTGAAAAAGGTGGGTGAAGTATTTCTTCATGTTTCACTACTTATTTAATCCTCACTAAATAATCTACATATATAATTTATTAATGTCTTTCCTTTTGTAATATATATATAAACATTGTCTCCCATTTTTTATCCTTTTACTTCATCACTATCTCTTTTCTTCTCACCTTGTTTTGTTTCTTCCTTTATTGTTTCTAATCCATATTTTATTTTATTTTCAATTTCTATTAAATCATCAATTAATCTATTGATTCTCTCTGAATCACTATTATCTTCTACATAACTACTTTCTCCCTTTTGTTTTTCTCCACTTATCTTACTCTTCCGTATTCCTTTTCCCTTGATTCACAAGATACCAATTTTTCTATTTATTTTTCAAGTCCTATACTTATGTAATTGTTTTAACCAATTGATAATTAGATAGATGTGGAGAGTGAATTAGGAAATTATTAAATAATGTTACAAGTTGATTACTTTTTAATTAATTAATAATCATTAACCATACTAACTGATAAGATCTTCACATATAATAAATGAATATAAACTCAACACAAGAGATAATTTGGGCCAATATTCCCAAATATTCTATATATTCATAAATAGAAGAATACCCTTAAAAGGTAGGGAAACACCATACAATGCTCCTTAATGAAAGAGTAACTCCACAATATCCTAATATGGGAATTCCCCTTTGAGGGGAGTACCTCCAATATACTTCTACCAATTAGAATACTCAAATCATACATAACATATATCATATTGACATTCATCTCCTTTAGATGAGCATACGATACTCTTAATAGGTGGGTAACACCTAATCCTAATGTAGACCAACTCATTACCCAATATAAATAATTATTATGTAACCCCATATAACATATAAATAACTAAGGGAATGTGTCCCAAAGGTCAAAATATCCATAAAACCATATATACTATAATATCATATGCCAAGGTATATAACATACCCTTTATCTTTGACATATTTCATTCCCGAAACATGTGAAGAAACAATGCAATGAGTGTGCTTCAAATCATTGCAAACATGTCTCCATGCTCAATCATCCAACCACCTATATGTGATCTTAGTCAATGATACATCTCTAAATATAGTTCCATAATCTACTACGCTACTCTGATTCCATCCATATCCATAGTTGGTTATCATCATCTTCCATGCATAACCATAGAAATTATTCATGTAGTTCCCTATCACATACTTATTACTCCAATGCTTCCATGTATAGCCATAGTATTTTTTTCCTCCAATGAAATGCATATTTGTATTTTTTTCTACTCTTGTGTGCCCTAATATGCCTCTATGATTTTTTCCTACCATGATGATGTGGGTTTCTATATGCTACGACCTTAGTATCGTTAGCCTTATCAACCTTTTCCTCAACGTTTTTTCCTCTTCCACTTTTTTTATATTTCCTTATTCTCTTGAGTAGATGAATCATTTTTTTCTTTTTTTTTAGCATGTACTTATTCTAAACCATCCTTATTCCATTCTTCCCCATCATCCTCATGATCTTTCTTCACGTGAATTTGTTCTTCATTAGGTGTGATATCATGCAAAGTGAAAACCTTATTCTTGTACCAAATATTCATAAAATTATTTTGCACATTAATATTAATTTTCCCTAATGTATCTAACAAAGTATACCCATGAAAAATATTCAAACCATCGACATCTAGAGTATAAAATTTTGAATGCAAAACATATTTGTCCATAGTAAGTTTCAAATATTCAAAACATTTAATCAACTTACCTTCCACTTTAACTTCCTTAACTTATTTTGTTGTACATGTAGATGTTGAACCACATTCATGTTAATAAATTCAAATTTTTTGCTAGGGTTTATGGACATAATTAGCTTCTTCCTTTGAGTGCACCTACAAAATTGAAATATGACATCTTTATGCTTTGCACAATCTAAACTCTTATCTTGATTTGCTAACTCTCCTTTTGACTCATCTGTAGGCTCTTCATCATCAACATTTTATATTCTTATTCTTCATCATCTTATTTTTCATCCTTATCTACAACATCCTCACTATTTTCACCATTTTATTCTCCCTCTTTGTTTTCCCATCTATCTAAGAAAACATGTTTATTTATTCCTAAGAAATTTCATATATTCTGGAATTCAAAGAGTACCACCACCTTACTACTTTACCATTAAGTGCATTAAAAACATAGATTTTCCAATTCTCAAGTCCATCAAATGGCTTCTTAAATAGAATAAACTAATCTCTAATAGTAATGATACCCTCTCTAGTAAAATTTGGTAACCCTGTGATTCTCCAAAAATTAGGGTTTCAAGAATAGACCTTTTCTTCAATATTTGTACTACCAATTTTGGCTAGAGGTCGGCCTCAAATCACAAAATCTATAATATGAACCCTAATTAAGTTTTTGAGAGATTTACAAAATATTTAAGAAAATAAAAAAAATCCAAGAATTGTGGCATGTGGAGAAAATTTATGGAAAATCCTAAATGTGTCATGAATTCCTTCAAATGATTCAAAAGTTTATGAAATTTGGAATGTATATTCCCTAAATTTTTTTATAAAATCTAATAAAAAAACTTTAGAAACATACCCATTTATTACTAATATATTGACAAATATTTTAAATTAGGGTTTTAACCCTAAAGTGGCAATAACTCTAGAAAAACAATTCCAAAAAATCTAAAATTTTGAGGGTATCTTACTCAAATGATTTCACAACTTCCTATAAAAAAAATATGAAAAAATTTCATTTGATATCAATACATAGATAGATCACTGAAATTAGTGTTTCACCCTAAAATTCACCCAAACCAATGCTATGATACCACTTCATAAAATATTCACATATAAGAAATGAATAATATGTAGAATATAATGAATATCAACACACAAAAAAGATATATTTTTGGGCCAATATGCACTAATATTCAATATATTCAAAAATAGAAGAACGCCTTTAAGGTAGGGAAACACCATACAATGCTCCTCAAATAAGGAATAACTCCATAATCTCCCACTATGGGAATTACACTTCAAGGAGGGATACCTCCAATATACTCCTACTAAGTAGAAGGATAAAATCATACATTACATATCTCATAGTGGAATTCCTCTTCTTTATATAGGCATATAATACTCTTAATAGGTGGGTAACACCTAATCCCAATGTAAGCTAACTCATTACTGATGCCAATCTTAGCTCAGTTCACCCTTAAACTCTTATTGGTCTTTGGAACATGATCCTTATTTTTCTTGTTACACTAAACTTTGCTTAATTTGGCTTTAAACCTTGCTATGAAATATATTATTTCATTACTATCTCCACTAGATCATGTTGTCCTTCAATTCCTCACACCTTAGTTAAGTCACTCAAGTTCTTAGGAGACAACCTCTAACTTCACCTTAAACTTGGTAGGTATAGGATTCAACCTTTGGTTTTATTCAACAAGTCAAATGAATAGTGATCATGAAAACTTAATACCTGATTCTATCATCCTTTTAAGAGCTTTAGAACATATGTATATTCTTCCTAGAATTATTTTGTAACAACAACTTGAGAAAACAAGATTTGTTAATCTTCTCATAGGCCTAGTTTGGAAGTTAACTATGTGACATTCAACTAAATTTCACTTCACTCACCTAAATAACCTTATAATCATTGTTAGGATACTTTGAATACACCACAATACCATTTCCACGCTTTGAAATATCTGTCTTGTAGAAGTTTGTATCTTTTTTCTTTATTATTTTGTCACCATTTTCAACTCCAAGACATGGAAATTTTTGTCACCGATAAAATTTTTTATGGGAAATTTGATGAATTTATTTTTTTAGTATTTTTATTCTAGTTGGGATAGAAAATTCTCAAAAATTTCAGCCAATTTGGTTAGGTAGAAAAATTTATGGGGCTTGCCCTAGTTTTGGCTCTAGAACACAAAACTACTTATAAAATACACAAAACACATTGTCAAACTCTCAAATATTTTTTTTGTGCTTGTCTAAACACCATCCAAATTTACAATATCACCATAAAAAGGAAATAATACCCTTAATATTGATTGTTACTTTTCATGCTTGCCGCCCTGTCAGAGAACTCATTACATAGTCATACTAAAACATGAACAAAAACATAAAAAAAATAGAATTTCTTCACACCAGAGATTCACACACTTTCATTAATTTTTGTAATCATTATTACATGCCTTTTATTTTTAATTATTCATTAAAAAATTTATTATTGACTACAAAACCAAAATTCTAAGCTAACTCCTAGTAATCCTCAACAACTTCTAAAGATGCTCAACCATCTCTATTTTGACTCAACAATATTCTACACTTGAAAATATGATAAAGTCATCCTATTCACTCCTCATGAAATCATTCTAATAATTTTTCTCATGTTGACATGGCCTACATGGCCTTATTTAGCCTTTTAAACCCCTTTACCTAGTCAAACTTGACAACTTTACCACTTATTACAAGAATTTTCACTCTTACTATTACAATTCACACTCAAATTTGAATTTGAACATAGAAGAAATGGAGGGGAACCATTCTTACAACCATCTCATGACCTCAAACACAATTGAACATTCTTCATAAAAAATGAATGATGCTCATACATCAATTACCCAATATAACAAATTCCTATGTGACCCCATATAAACATATAGCTAACTAAGGGGATGTGTGTCATATTTCAACATGTCCATCAACCCATATATACTATAATATAATATCTCAAGGTACATAACACTAATTTAGAATAAAATGTAAATAATACTTACAACTATGATGAAATGCTATAAAACTTTCCTACAACACATAAAGAGATAAGAACTCAACTCTCTAGAGTGGTAAAAATATGATATAGGTGTGCAAACTAGGTGAAAGAGATTCTCTAAATATGAAAATTCTTTTTCCCTAGATCTAGAACTATTAAATTCTCATATGCATGAATTTACAACTCACTCTAGGGTGTAATACAGTTTTAACATAATCTATATGGTCTCATGCCTATGCAAAGTGGGGTTATGAAACTTTACCTACCATTTTCTTTCCTATAAATGATTGTCACTATCCATCTCAAGAGTGTGCACAACTTTGAAACCACCTATAATGACCTACAACAAATATAAACCCTATACACCTACAAAAACTTCATAAAACCATTAGATAAAAAAGGAGAAATCCATGTGTGGGCGAGGTTAGACTATCCTTGGAGTTAAACCCCTAATAAACCATTCCAAGTGTTATACTACATGATCCCATTGAGTGGGATCAAACCTCATGTTGTTCACCTAGTGTAGGTGTAAGTGTGAATGCATATCTAATTCAACCCCCTATTGGTTCCCTTATGTCTCTTAACATAACTATAACAAGCTAACTATAGAGTATAAAATTTAACCAACACAGTAGTAATATGATGTGGTGTGATTTATATGCTTATGTTAATCTCTTTCACCTTAAATTCCTTTGGAAATGTGCAGAGTAATTTTCTCTTACTAATACATGACTTTAAGATGTTTAAATGCTTGGAAATGGAGGAAGTTATGCTCTTGAACCTATTTTGAGTGCTTCAAACATGTGTGGTTTCTTATCTAACTAATGTGTAACTAAATTAAGGAGAATTATGAGAGCCTTGAGTGCAATTCTTCCCCAAATAATATGAATAACCCACTCCCAAGTGGATTTTATGGGGATGAGAATGCAATCCTCGCCCCCTCCAGCAACAAAAAATTGACACACCCCCTCATCTTGTTCATAGTAACTATAAACACTGAGTATAAGGGGACCTAGAATGGACCCCTATGTAAATGATGAGATGATGATATTAAACATATATTCAAGGCATGTAAGTATTTTAATTTATTTTATTTGATCTAGATAAAAATGTTTAATTTTAGTTTATCATTGTATTGGTTTAAGTTATTTTCAATTCATTTTATATGTTATTTTTATATATTTCAATTGTTTTTGTTTCAAGTATTTAACAATAATAATAGTTGACCGAACACAAAAATTTATTCATTCATATTATCATTTAGAGTTGTTGTAAATCCCACTTGAGAGATGGAGAATTTTTTCTTTATATAAAATTTTCTGAGTTCGGGAAGACCCAGTATGACCGAAAGCTAATTAGGAAATTCACATTAGAATGGTTTAGGAGAATAAACACAAATTTGAGGGTAATTATGTTACGGAATGTATTTTTTAAAAGAAAAATTTATATAATTATTAAATAATTCTTTATATTTATAATTTTTAGGCGTGCACAAAATTCCCCTCTCTAACAAGGACAAATTTTGAAAATTTTGAGTCTAAGTGCTTTTTCTGAGATACCCAGGTTGTGAAGTCGAAAGAATCTAAGTTTTGGGTCATTTTGTAAGTATTTCGGGTCTGTCGGGACTTTCTGTCCCACCTGTCCCAAGTACGAAAGTGCAAGTTGTTCCCCGATCGGCCGAAATCCCCGAAACTGTCCCATTCTCGGGCCCGTCGGAACTTTTTGTCCCTAGTGTCCCAAAACTTTTGTGCGAGCTTTCCCATTTTCGGCCGAAACTCCCGAACCGCGTACTTCGCGCATTTTCGTCCCACAACTTTTGTGCGAGCTTTCCCATTTTCGGCCGAAACTTCCTAGTCGCGTACTCCGGAATTTTCTGTTCCAAAAGTCCCCAAGTCCAAATGGGCCTGCTGTTCCAATTTCAGCCGAAATGCCTGAACCGCGTACCTCGCGCATTTTCATCCCAATTGTTCCAAAAGCTTTTGTGCATTCTCTCTCCATTTCGCCCGAGCCGCGTGTTTCGCGCATTCGCGTCTCACCTGTTCCAAGCGTACCAAGTGTCATTCATACTTAGCTTTTCCCGCTCATTCCGAATATGACGCTCTTTCAAATTGGTGGTGGTGTATTCAATGCGCATTAAATTCATTCCGCTCCTCAAACGGCTATATAACCAAGCATACCACCTTCGCATTTTTCACATTGCTTTCTTGCTATCATTTGCTCAAACCCTTGCAACCTAGTTCCCTTTGCAAATTCCTTCCAGAGTCTGGGTCGCAGCTCCGAATCTATCAATATGAAGATCAAGTTTCAGGGACAGGAGCAAATTTCTCCACTCGAGTCTGCCGTTAGCAATATCGGAGACAGTGAAGCCCGTCATCTCGACTTCGGCGACTTTTGGTCAAGAATGACAGATGCAAACCCTACGCCGATGGCACAGATGATTAATGATAGCGGTTTGGCTTTCGCCGGAGGTTTCCCTATCTCAGTGCAGTGTGCTGATACGGTACTTTCATGCGGAGCTCACTTCGACCCCGACTCGAACGAATTGACAAATGTACACGGGGAGCTCATTGCCAAGCTAGACGCTGCCGCCATTGGAGCTGCTCTGAGAATTCCGGAGATGGACAATGCCATAGTCGTCTCTCGTGATCAAGCACAGGCCATGTTCGACCAAGACAGTGATAAATATAAAGCTCGAGTGGCGAGGTCTTGGTTGAAGAACCCTAGGAAAGGAGCTTCTCGTCTGACCAAAACCCTCTTCCGGGCGGATTTCAATGAAGAATTGTCAGATTTTATAATCCTGCTGGCTCGGGTTATGGGTTTGCCCTCAACCAATGAGTTTCATTTCTGGATGTGCCCGCTCATCAGCATGGTGTGCGAGGGAACGCAAAACATCAATTGGGCAGAAATCATAAGCATGAATTTGGCCGAGCAATTATCCAATGTGCGACAAACAAAGAAGTTCTTCATGACTTCGTATCTGATGTATACCCTAGCAGCGTCACGGCAATGGTTTGGCTTTTCCTACATCGATGCGCACAAAGACGATCCAGTGTACGCCTATTGCCCGCAGTTCACCCTAGAGACCAGCAATCGGAATTTCAGAAGGGTCAATGATGCCTTCACCATGTACATGGTCAGATTACTCGAAGGTGACACTTCCAGGAGGTTTTCAGACGAAGCTATGAACCTGATATCACAATATGGAGCCTATTTCATTCAGTTCAGGAAATTCTCTTATATCAGGCTTGCTGGCTATGAGAACACTCCTCTGCGGCTTCCCATGTTCTGCAATGACAAAATGGCCTTGATCGAGATATGCAGGCAACTGGATAAGTTGCACAGAACTTGCAGAGACAAGAAGATTTCTGGCTTACATTTTCCCATCTCTCTGGGAAACTACACATGTAAAACGGCCCTGGATGCTCAGAACGTAGAAAGAGCCCTGGTCCCTATCACTATTCATTTCTTCAAGCCAAGAACCTGTTTTGACTTGAAGAAGTTCGTTGAAAGGAACATCAAGATAGTCTATCATCACAGGGCAGATACAGAAGACTACTGGGCCGACTGTGCAGATGATTTTGAAGCCAGAAAAAGGCATTGTGGCAGGTTCTCCCTGCAATTGATCCAAGAACTCAGCCTGTACCAAGTTCCTGAAGGTCTCCAGGATGACAATTCTGAGCTATATTCGTATGAATACGAAAATGTGATTAAGCACACCCCTCTGGAGGACCTGGATTGGAACAGAAAAGAAAGAGATGATCTGGCTGAGATTATTGCCCCAGTCTTGATCAGAACTAGGGTCTGGTTCAGTAAGAAGATCCGAGAATTCAAGAGGCACTCAGGAGAATCCAGCTCCAAAGATGATTCGACACCCATAAGGGAAGCATCAGTTCCAGAGTCTGGGACACCAGTGAAAACCCCTCCTGCCTCAATAGCTCAGGGACTTGTAGGATCTACTCCTTCTCCATCTACCCAAGTATACAAGAAGAAACTCAAAGAGGTAAAGAAGGAGCCTGCAGAGGATGACCCTCCAAGAAAACAGGCAGAGTTGCCTATGGGGCCAGAGAACATCATCGTTCTCAGTGAAAGTGAAGACAGTGAGGTGCCAATTCCTACAAGTGTTCCTGAAAATCCAGCAGATAAAGATAAAGAAGTCCAGAGCACCGAACTTCCAGGTACTACTGATTCTTCTGCCGCCATTACCTCCAGTGTTCTGCCTGCATCTCAGCTTGAGTCAGCAGCTGCACAGACCTTGAGTATCATGAGCTCCCTGTCTCTTGGTCCCCTTGCCTCTCCTGCAGATTCTTCTTCCTCTTTTGCTTGGGTGCAACCTCTGGTTGATAAAAGGAAGAGAAAATCCTCCTTTCAAAGCTTGGGACCAAATTTTGATGCTGTAGCAGCCTTGTTGGGCACCACTCCTTCTCGTGCCAAGAAAGCCAGAACTACTTCCAGGATTGTGTCGGATGCTCGAGGTCAGCAATTCCTGGAGATTGCTAAGCCCACAGTAGACAAATCGGAATCAGAGTTGCTGACATCCGACTTGGAACTCTCAAGGATCCCTATGGGAGAGTCTACTCCTGAAGGTGAGATTCATAACCTCCAGGAAACAGTCACCAGAGTCATTGGAAGGGTGGAGAAAGGGCAGCAGACGATTGAACAGCTGGAAGAACAAGCCCAAGTTCTCACTAGTTTTATCAAGTCACTCTTGTCTAAGGACAAAGTTTTAGACCCCACCCCCTTGACTGCTCTACCCCCTCCTGTAATTCTAAGCCAAGATGAAGTGCAAGAAATCAAAGATATGCACAAGTATTCTGTCTATGGTAGAGCTACCGAAGCCATGGTGGATGACATGCTTGTTGCCGGGCTAAACTTCATCGACGAAGCTTTTAAGCTACATGGAAAGGTAGACAAGTTGCAACATAAACTATCCTCTACCATTGAGGTTATGAATAAGGAGCTTAAACTTTGGGGCAGTTGCATTGTAGACCTTCGCCTCATGGGACAAACAGATGAGAACATCTTGCTGGTGAATAAGATTTTCGATGATGCCGAAGATAATCTATCAAAATCCTGGGTCTACAGTGTAGAGTGGAAAATCAGAGTCCTGGAAGAAGCTGTAGGAGAAATGAAGAATAGCTGGCAAAAGGGAGAAGCTTTCAAGACGCTAGCAGCTGCTGCTTTCAAAGATATGCATTGTCATCTTCAGGATGAAAACTCTGGCATTCCCTCATCCTTGCAAGAAATCAAAGCTCAGTTCAGAGCTTTTGTCAAAGATAATCTTTTCAAGGAAGACTCCATCTCTAAAGACAAGATAAAAGAAATTTGTTCTCTCCAGTCTGCCATTGAAGAAGCAAACAAAGACTATCATACTCACGTCGAGTTTGATAAAGAGATGGAGAAATGCCTGGGATTTTGGACTCAGTCTGCAACTAACACATCAGTCCCTCGTGGCAGAGATATAGCTGAGTCATTGAAGAAGTTCAGGCAGTGGATTCTGAAGACAGTAGGTCCCTCCCAGTAGCCGGCCACCTGTCTCCTTCTCTCTCCTTCCCTCTTCTTTCCTTTCTTTTCGTATTCGTTGTAATTAGTTAAGGTATTGCAACCGGCAATACTCAACTATTCTTTATTTAAAAGAAACGGTTACAAGTCGTAACCGACTTGTAAGCTATATAATGGCCTTTCCACGCCATTTTTGGGGGAGGAAGAACTTGGCATACTCTCGAAATTGTAAATAGATCTTGAACATATCAATGCAAAAGGGCTTTTCTTTTCATTCTCTATCTAAATCTTTGTAGCTCTGTGTTTTCCTTTAGTATTGTGAAGATTATTTTGTACCTAATTCGTTAGTCTTGCTGATTGCTTTTGCAAATACAGTGATCTTGCACGACCAAGAAAGAACTTTGTGTCTTTGATTAATGAATTTGAAAAAGGTCGTTGAAGAACTTTGTGTCTTTGATCTTATTCAGTTAATGCAAATAATCTTGTTTCAAATCCCCCGCAACTTCGCACTCGTAAAGAATTATTCTGTTATCTATAATTCCAAGCGTTTGCTATTCTGCTTATCTTCGTACCCTCTTTCCTCAGCCCGTTTGTAACTGATGATCTTTGTGGAAAAAATTTTCGTGGTATCCAAGTTCAACCATAAAATGACCCTCTATATATTTGTAAATAAGTTCGTGTCTCAATAAGGGAACCTCTCCCATTAAAGAGGAGGGACTTCTTGTCCCCTGACTGTTGCTCTTCTAAAAAGTCTTATTTGAAAACCAACACACTACTAGTTTGAAAATGGTCTCAAATAAACTAAATCAGTTTCTCCATTTATGAATACTTTTTAAATCCTCAGTTTTCCTACGATTTCACATTTAAATTGACATAAATATACCCATTTCTCAATTTCCAAAAAAATGGCATACATTAAATCAGCAATAAAAATCTGAATTTAACACAATGGGCAACAAATGAGAACTGAGAACACTATAAACCAATAGATAACGGAGTTCACCCCTACTAGGATATGTCTCTAGATTTGAAATCAATCTCAAACAACTATATTGCTGATGAAAATCCATTTTTCATGAATTTTTTTACATCAGTAATGCATTTGGTATGTAAAACAAAAATACCTCTTTTCTTCCTCTAGGAAATCTCTGGATCTGCTATACAATGGCCTTCCCAAAATCTTTCTCTATGATGATGATGGGAGAAAAATTCTCTGTAATGACATAAAATATCTTTGTACTGATGACAAATAACAATATCCATATTGATAATGGGAAATGTCTTTGTAATGAAGGGAAACAATCTCTATACTAATGATAGGAAATCTCTCCATAATGACGAGAAATCTCTCTGTACTGATGATGGGAAACAATATATGTACTGATGATAGGAAATTTCTCCAAACTGAAAATAGGCAAAAAATTTCGTAATGACGGGAAATATCTCCCTATTGATGACATGTAATCTTTCTATAATGACATATCTCTGTAATAAACGGAAAATATTGTCTCCTTTATTGGAAAAATAATCAGAATCTCTCTTAGAATACGAGAGGCTAAAAAAATCCTTCTCTCACTTATAAAATAAGGGGCTCCAAGATAAAAACTTATAACTCCCACTCCCAAATCTCCTCACCAAGATTCTCTCCATGAGCTAGAATGCTCAAGCTTAACACTCAAGCTTGAGTACTTGGATGACATCCAAATCCTATGTGCTCCCCCTTTTATACTTATTTGGAGCCCAAAATAAGAGGAATAATGGATAAGACACCCAAGTTTGCAACAATAGGTGGGTGGTTTGAATCCTTTGGCACCCCTTTTGGCTTGGGCAATATGATAGATGGGATATAATACCACATAGTGCGAGTAGTGGAAGTTAAACGACCGTTTAAATGTTGGGGAGTGGAGAATTATATGTGGTTACGACCACACCTTTGCATCATTTTTTGAGCTCCCTAACCTCGCCATGTATCTCACCACTACTCTCCCTTGGTCCTTGCAGTGATGAGTTGTTGGCTCGTTAGACTCACTAATCAGTTATGGTGAGGTGTTAGCATCGTATTTGGCTCGTTGTTGTATTTTCAATGTGGATGAGTTGGTGGGTTGGCGTAACTTTCTAGGTAGCTTGACCATGAAATGAGGTTGTTTGGCCATTGTGGAATATTGAGTTCATCGATATAGTTATATCCCAACTTAGTGAGTTATAAGTGTTTGAGCTTGATGACACGTCACCTTGGTAATAGGGAAATTAGGTCCCACAATAGACTGTTGAAGATTGGAAGAGAAAATAAAACCAATTTTTTTTCAAATCACTCCTTTCCACATGTTGTCATGCCACTACTTGACATGACAAGCCTATACATTATTGTTCATCTTGCTATTTTTTCTTGTCAACACACAATATTCCACGTGCCAAAAATTTTGCATATGAAGTCAGTTTGTCTTGTTAAAGTGCATTGGAAATATCTTGATGAGATATTTCATAAGCAACCAATTTAGGGAGATTCAGGGAACATTTGAGGCATGAAATATCCTCTAAATCACACCTCCCTACTATGAAAGATTTTAGTCCACCAAATATTCATTCTCAGTAAATGAAGGTACAAATTCCTCATTTATGAATATTTCTCTCTTATTTCAAACACAAACTCTTCATGTAACCCATCTAGTAAATTAGAATAAAAATAAACATAAGGCATTGTTCTCACCTTGATCAGAGATCATTGGCAGAAATATTTCTATGTGTGAGGCCATATCTCCTAACACGATGCATATTATTTTGACAAAGGTACATGAAACCTATTTGCTAAAGTATTTCTCCTCAATCCATGATCATATGAGGAAATATATCCCAATACGGGGCTGTAAGTGATCTGTGTTGTCTCTAGGAGGTCTTGTAATGGAATATTTTATATTCAAAGTGTTACTTTTGTAAATATACAAAAAATCTTGTTGTTTCTCTCCCAAATAGGGTTTGTATATCAGAATATACTGGAATAGATGGTAGTATTTTCATTTCTCTCTCAAAGCTTGACTACTCAAACTGGATCCTACAAACCCAAGTGATGAGGAGAGGTCATGAATCCCTCATATAGCTTATAATTTGCCTTCTCACACACTCAATGACTTAGTATTCAAATTGGAAAATTCTCTTAACTGCTACACTACTCGCTGACTAGAATGATGGTCTCTCAATTGAGATGTGATCATACTCCCCTTGTTGTCCAATTTTATCAAGGGAATAAAAATACATTGCATACTAAGCAATGTTATAATAGGTCATCACTTTAAAAAATTTCTCTACTTTTGGTCTTACAATATAATGCAATATATATGGATTGTAAAATCAATTCCATTATAAACATTTGCCCAAAATTGAGTCTTACAACAATGTGTATATAAACAAAAATGCCTAATTGAGTGTTCCTTACCATGGACACACTCCTCCTATGGCCACTTCATCTCCTCTTGGAAGATTACTTTGGATCTTATGCATGATACGATTCCCATCAACATGTATCTACTACTATTGAACTTGGAGAACCTCATTGACATTTCTTCTTGATAGAGTATCTCTTTACCCTTCTCTCCAACTGCTACATAAGTGATAATAAAAAACCTAGATGATTACTCCAAATTTTACCCCCAACGAGTGCTCTACCTCCACAATTTCTCAAACACACGGGGTTAGTTTCCCTTAGGCTTATCCAAAAATGGAAACCCCAAAAAGTGAATCAGAGGTGAAATAAGCATGATGATCAAAACATGGCTAAACTAAAATATACTATACATGAAAGTAAGTACTTTCCTACTAACCAAAGTTGATGGATTCTCCTCTTTGTATAGGTCTGTCTTGAGAGGTTACATGTATCTCTCCAGTATCTCAGAAATATCTATAATAGGATCTCATCCTTCAAATTAATCCTCCCCGTAATAAATGACCCAAAAAATTCTTTATTCTCCTCTTATAAGGGAAAAATTCTCCCAATATAGGGGTTACTGACTGGTGATTTTTTCTGCACTCTCTATGGAACCAATACGGTACTTGATCTAGGAAATGTGACCATCACTACTCCATAAGGTCTCTATCTCTAGAGAAATGGCCACCAATTCGGATCCTCTAACTTCTCTCCCTCTGCTAACATGCTTTCTTCAACTCTATAAAATGAGCATTGAAAGAATCCCACACTTGGAAAAATAATTTTTAGGAAAAAAATGTAGGCCAAACCATCTCTAACACCAAACTTGTTCCAAAAATAGGCTCAAATAAACTAACCAATTTCTCCATTTCTGAATACTTTTTAAATTCTCAATTTTCCTACTATTTCACATTCAAATTGGAAACATTTTCCCATTTCTCAATTTCCCAAAACAAATTGGCATACATTAAAATTAACAATAAAAAAATAAATTTAAAACAATATGCAAACAATGAGAACAAATAACACTACAAACCAGTTGATAACAGAGTTCACCCCTATTGGGATACGTATCTAGGTTTGAAAAAACTCTCAAACCACTCTATTAATGATACGAATCCATTTTTCATAGAATTTTTACATCAATAATGCATTTTGTATGTAAAAAAAAAAAATCTATATTCCACCTCTAGGAAATCTCTCTCTACTGTAAAATGGCCTTCCTGCAATCTTGCTCCGTAATGATGGCAGATTAAAAATTCTTCGTAAGGATGGGAAATATATTTCTAATGATGGGAAATCTCTCTGTACTATCAACGAACAGACATATTCATACTGATGATGGGAAATATCTTTATAATGACATGAAATAATCTCCATATTGATGACAAGCAATCTCTCTGTAATGACATGAAATATATCCATACTAACCATGGGAAAAAATCTCCGTACTGATGATGATAAATCTCTCCATACTAATGATGGGAAACAATATTTGTAATGATGACAAGAAATCTCTCCATACTGACGATGGGAAACAAGCTCTATACTGATGAAGGGCAAGTTCTTTGTACTAGTGATCGATAATAATCTCCCTAATGATGGGAAATCTCTTCGTACTAATGAGATACAATATATCCATAGTGATGTCTCTCTTTAATAATGGGAAAATATTGTATCCTTTATGGGAAAAATATTGAGAATATCTCTCATCTACAAAAAATCCCTTCTCTCCCTTACAAAATAAGGGGCTTAAAGCTAAAAAATTCTAACTCCCATTCCTAAATCTCCTCAACAAGCCTCTCTCCATGAGATAGAATGCTCAAGCTTAACTCTCAAGCTTGAGTGCTTGGATGATCTCTAAATCCTACATGGTCCACATTTTATGCCATTTTGTGTCCTAAAATAAGTGGATATAAGCCATATCCTTTGGTTATCTTTAGAGAGTGACCATGTGGCATAACAGCTAAGGCTCTCGAGTTGGCAACGATTGTGGGAGGTTCAAATCCCATGGCATCCCTTTTTTCTCAAGTGATATGATAGATGGGATATAATCCCACATATTGCATGCATTAGTAGTTAAAGGCCCATTTCATAATTGGGTGGTGGAGACTTATATGTGGTTGCGACCACGTATTTGAATTATTTATTGAGCTCTTCGAGCTCACTATGAAGCTCACCATTGGCTCACCCTTGGTCCATGTGCTGATAATTTATTTACTTGTTGGATTCATCGGTCAATTTTGGTGAGGTATTAACATTATATTTGACTCGCTGATGACTTGGAAATGTGGATGAGTTGGTGGGTTGGCCTAAATTGCTAGGTAGTTTGAAAATCCAATTAAATGACTTAACCATTATGGAATATTTAGCTCACCAAGCTAGTTGTATCTCAACTCATTTGGTGAGTTGGCAGTGTTTAAGTTTGATGACATGTCAGTGTGATGACAAGGTGGTCGGGTCCCACATTGGTCCCTCAAAGATTAGAGGTGATAACAAAAAACCCAAATATTTTTCCAATCATTATTTGCCACATGTCATCATGTCATTGGTTGACATGGAAATCCTAGAAATTGTTGTGTCCTAATCCTTTTTTACTTGTCGATGCATAATATTTCGTAGGCCACAAATTCTATGTACTAAGTTTTTTCCCTATCAAAGTATGTTTGAAATCTCTTAAAGGGATCTTTCATAAGAAACTAGTTTAGGAAGATTTTGATTAAGCTAAAATGTAAATAGATGAGCCTAATCTGAATGCAAGATTGCATTAAATAAATGAATAATGAAGTACTAAAACAGATCCAAGCAATTAAGAAATGAATAATGAAAACCCTAGTTTCAAAAGAGAGGATAAGAAGCCTTAGTTGATTCACAAATTTCTAGAGAATGCACAGAGATGGAAAATACAGAAATGCAAAGCACTGACCATCATATAAGAGCTCGTAAAACTAAAGATATAGATAATTTGACTAGATTGGGGCACTTAGAGAAGGACAAGAGCACTCGTGGGTTCCCTAGGCCTATTTCTAGGTGCTTGGGTCTGTGTAAATGCTCAAAATACCAAATTATCAGGGTCACAAGATATTCATTGATGCTCACCTTTTTCCTCTATGAATTCACACCAATGATCACTGAAGTTGTTGTAAAATTACAATAAATAATAGACCTATAAAACCCTCAATTAGACATAAAATCCTTAAAAATAAAGATGTAAAATGAGGGGTCAGACTGTCCTCAACTACCATAATGATGGAATTACAACTAAGCACTACACTACATCTCGAATCCAATATTGTTTTGTGTGTGTGTGTGTGTGTGTGTAGAATAGTGCCCTAGGTTGCTCTTGTGTGTGTCACACTTGGAATAGCGAGCAAGTAGCTAGATGTAAAATTTAGTAAATGTGCACATGGAAATAGAATGAACTTCCCTCCTATGAAGTGTGATGTAGAAAACCAACCCTTGTGTCCTTTGTGATGGAGCTAGATGGATGCAATAGAGATCTTACATGCCTTTATGGATGCAACCTTAGGTGGTGATAGATAGTGCTTAGTGTTTGGTCCTTTATTATGATCACATAACTTTATATTTATATGATTCCTTCACTTGAATGTTGTAATTCACCCCGAAAAGACCAACTAACAAAAATATAACATGCTCAAATGGCTAGGAAGGACCCAAAAAGTGAGAGTAAAGTATAAAGGGGACATGAGCACCCAGAGGGGATAAGGGCACCTGAAGATGGTGTCCTAGTTGGGCGCTAGTGTCCCAGATGAAAAATGCGAAAGACTAAAAAGGAAAATTGAGAAAGTAAGGGTGTAAGATCAAAAGTAGCAATAGAAAGCAAAGCAAGGTGGCCAAAAACATGGGGTAATTAGTACTTTTCGTACTTAGGAATCACATGAATAGTAGTATGTAATCAGGACTAGATAATTACCCAAAGTGTGTGACTGTGTGTCTATATTTTCCCCCACTTTATGTTGGTGAGCAAAAAAGGTTGGTAACATAAAGTAGATAGAGATGCATACTTGATAATCATGTAGATCGATGGTAGAAATCATGAAAAGGGACTAGACAAAGTGCATAATGATAAAAATGTGAAGCGTGGATGCTAAGGATGAGGAAGAGTAAAAAGTGATGATGAAAATAAAACTAGGGCGGAAACATATGTGTAGATGTCATGATGTACTTGTTTTCGATATCAATGTGTAAGATGTTGGTGTTGTTGAATACCACTTTCCATACGAATGGACCTGTAAAAGAGAAGCCAACAAGTAGTCAAATACACATGTATATGTAAAAAGTGTGTAAGTAAAGTAAAAAATGTTGAAAATGAAAAAGGAACATGTGCACCTAATTTGTGATGAGAAAATGGTGTAGAAAGGATCTTTAGATGATGTTGATGAGCATTTTTTTTTTGGGTGATCTCATGCCAGTGTAATGGAAAAAGTGTAGGGAAAAATATTTGGTGTAGTCTTCCAACCTTTAACCGCTTCCCATTGTGTAAAACACCACTACAGATGGTGCGCATGTGCCAAGGACTCTTTACCTTGTAAAATATGTTGTGTATGGAGTTCTGTAGACTGTGATGAGATATCAATCATTGTATAACTGCCCCCTGGTCTCACATAATCCAAGAAAGGACGTTGTGTTAAGGATGTAAGTCTGATTTTGAGCCCTTTCCAAAACTGAAAAATTGTGTTGTATCGGTACCGTGTTGTGTATATTACTGTATGGGGTGATTTATTCACCCAAATGATGCCCCCTCATTTGGGGTGCATGCAACATCGTTGAAGGAGTATGTGGCCCAAAGGAGGACCAACCATTGTGCTGAAATTGTGCCCTACAGGGGGAAGGGAATGTGCTTGGTAGAAACCAAGGCACACACAAACAAGTGGCTAGGAAAACAAGTGTTAGTACAAGAAAAGATGAACACTCATGTACAAGACAAAATGTAATGTAAGAAGACAATGTATAAGCTAAGACACAAGCAGAAGACAATGTAGACCACAAAAAAGTGAGTTGCAAACATGGGACATCACTCACGATGTCACAAGGAAATCAAGGCCATAGTGGCTGTAAATAGGAAAGTGTGCACATGAGACAAAGGGAGAAGCCCACAAACAAGATCATACAAAGAGAAAGCAATGGAAAATAATGTAACAAACAACCATGGAAGAAAATAGTCTTGCAAACAAATGTTGCACATGAAGCACTCATTAGCATGTTAGAGAGATAAAAAGTATGTCAAATCATGTATAATTTGATAAAGTAAAGTGCTAAGTACAAAATAAAACAATAGCACCTGTAGTGTATGAAGGTGGATGCCCCCAGGAGCCATTGTGGGACTGGTAATAGGTACTAGGCCAAAGAATCCATGTTACGTGTAATGGATCTATAAAATTTATGATCACAACTAGAAATGAAAGTGAACACGCATGTGTGTATGATAAAGATAATGACATACAAGAACATCTATCTAGCATGTGTAATAAGATGAACATGTAACAAGTAAATGTAAGCAAGATTAAATGAAACAAATATATGCAATATGTTGTGGATGAGATGGAATGGAATTCAATGTGAATGATAGGAGCAATGTGCCCCCTGAGTGGATGTGGATGTATGCAATGAGGTTCATTTATTTATGCCCCCTCAGCAGTCAAGAATGAACCATAAATGAGAGTGTGTCATCGGGAAATGGTTTAAGCGATGTGTTGTATGTAGAAAGGGTTGATGAATAGTTGTGGTGTGTTTATTGTAGAAGGATGATGTATAAATTATATTGAGTGTGGCATAAGTATGAGTATTTTAGAATCAGGTGATAGAATGTGTTACATGATCTAGCCTAAAGTGTATATCACTAGATAGGTGATTAAGATGTTAGCATTCATGATGATGTAGTGCAAGGCATATATCATGAAATGAGTGAGTAAGGTACTAGCTAGGAATGTCGCATGATAAGAGGATTAAATGAATGAATGTGTGAGTTTGATGAGGTCCATTTGATATGTATACCCTCAGTAGTCGAGTATGGACCATGGAACTAGAGTGCGTTCATAGGGTAATGATCATTGTTTTACGTGTAGTATTTCTTAAGATGCATGACATTGAGTGGGTTTTTGAGTGGATTTCCCAAAAGTGTAGCAAGAAGATAACTCCGCCACCATTGAGTTTATTGGTGATAATGTAATGACCAAACCAATTTGGCTTAAATTTTCCTTTAAGAGGAGCTTCAACATTTTTATTTTTCTGATTATCTTTTAGAATGAGATCACATATGCTAAACTCGCGAGGACGGGTTTTGTGATTGTATGCATGCGCTATGTGATATTGATACGTGCAAAAATATGTTAGAGTGCTTGAACGTGATGGGAAGTCTAGCATTTCTAACTCATGTAGACAGTTTTTTTGCAATATTCATTTTCCTTAAGTATGCCTTTAAGAGAGACCCATAATGAAGGTATCTCAAGTTCGAGTGGGATGATGGCCTTAGTACCATAGACTAAATAAAAAGGGGTTTCATTAGTAGGTGTACACACACTAGTACGATAAGCCCATAGGGCATAAAATATCTGATTATGCCAATTTTCACCACTAGAAGCGACTATCTTACGTAAGATTTTAACAATAGTTTTGTTGGTGGCTTCAGCTTGGTCATTTCCTTATGGGTAGTAAGGAGTAGAGAATGATTGTTTGATTTTGAATTTTGCACAAAAAAATTTAACCTCCTTATTTTTGAAAGAGGATCCATTATTTGATGATAGCAACATAGGGCACACCAAAGTGTGTAATGATATGGGTAGTGAGGAAACCACAAATCTCAGGACCAATTATGTTTCGCAATGGGGGTTGTTTCAACCCATTTAGTAAAATATTCAGTTATTGTAATAATGTATTTGTGTCCATCTGCTGATTCAGGATTTATCATGTCAATGAGGTCCAATCCCCAAAGATAAAAATGGCCAAGTTGGTGCAATCGGTTGGAGATCATATGCATGTGTGTGATGGAGGTTACCATGTTTTTTACACTTCTCATAGCGAGTGGCATATTTGATGCCATTCATGTTCCATGGTAGGCCAATAATATCCTTGATGCAAAATATTTTGAGACATACCTTTTCCAGAGAAATGACCTCCGCACATTTTGTCATGTATTTGGGAAATAGTAGTGGGAATATCGATAAGCCCTAAACAACGTAAGATTCAACCATTAAGTGCATGTTTAATATAATTTTATCCCAATGATGACATAATGGGTAGCCTCATGTCACAAATGACAAGATTCATGAGGTTGTAGAGTATTATCAGAATGGTTTGTTTATATAAGAAGTTGTAAATGGGAGTAAACCATTCTGTCTTGAATGCATGTGATGGCACAAGATGCAAGGGGTAAAGTGGAAATGGAAGGATGTCGCAATTGCATAATGATGAATTTTGTTTGATCATCAGTAATATCTTTTGGGATTAGTGATGTTGCACTAGCCATAACATCCACATGATGATTATACTTACAAGGAATAGTAGTAATAATAAGTCTAGAATGTGTCCAAGATATCTTTTACAAGTGTATTGTATGGTATTAAGTGTTCCTCTTTAGTGTTATATGTATCATTGACTTGATTTATGACAAGATGAGAATCACCATGTATACATAGGTTACGAATGAGGAGCTTCCAAGTGGTGAGAAGGCTAAGGATAAGGGCTTCATATTCGGTGATGTTATTTGTACAGGAAAACCCTAATTGATATGCAAAGGGGAGTATATCACCCTATAGGGTGATGAAAAATATCTCGGCCCTAGCGCTAGAGCAAAAACGAGACCCATCTAAGTACATTTTCCATGTATCAAGATCAACATTATAAGTAGTAAAATCATCTTGAAAAGAATCAGATATGGGAGATTCATCGAGAAGGGGTGCCACCACGGATTGATCAGCTATGACCTGGCCTTTGATTATTTTCTATGGTATGAACTTGAAATAAAATTTAGTAATGATCATAACCCAATGTGTGAGACATCCTGAAGGATGCATACAGGACATGAGGTATCGTAATGGATCTACCTTGGTGATGATATGTAACTCATTGTTAAGAAAACAATGACATAATTTGACCGACAACAAAGACAATGCCAAAACATAGCTTTTCGATGTAGCTAGAGTTTGCATTCATAAGAGAGTACTCATTCGACTAATATAATAGATTTCTCTTTCACGTTGATAATATACCATGTTGTGTCCAGTAGAGCGCCTAAGGCATGAAACATAGTAGAAATATACAATAAGAATGGTCAGTTAGCTAATGTAGAGGTACTAAGATAGGTGGGTGTAAAAGATATGCCTTTTATGTCATCAAATGTTTTGTTGGCATTGCTCATCCCATATCAAATTTAAGTATCCTTATTTATGAGTCCGTGTAAATGGTTGAGTCTTATCAGCAAGCTATGTGCAATGAATCTCCGAATAGCTTGAATTTTTCCTTGTAATGATCAGTAGAGTTGATGTAAATTTTTTAGGTGAAGGCATATCGACAATGAATTTAATATTTTTAGGATCGATTTCAATGCCACGTTGTGAGATGATGTATCCAAGGATTTTACCAATTGTGACCTCAAAAACACATTCTTTTTTATTTAGGCATACATGATATCAACGTAATCATTCAAATAGAATTCATAGATCTTTAGCATGGGAGGAATGATGTTTGGATTTATCCAAGATATCATCAACATAAGCTTCGATGATCTTATGGATATAATCATGGAATATGTGCATAATTTCTCATTGATAAGTGGCCTTGGCAAAATTTTTAAGGCCAAAGGCCATGACATTGTAAAAAAAATTTCCCTCAAGGTGTGGTGAAAGAGTTCTTCTCTTGACCAGCGGGGTTGATTTTGATTTGATTATAACCTGGGAAGTCTGTCCATGAAAGCTATAAATATCATATTCTGGATATAGAATCAACAATGGTGTCAATATGGGGCAAGGGGAAACTATCCTTGGGAGAAAATTTAAATTGTGAAAAGTCAGTGAAAAAATGAACTTGACCATATGGCTTCATTATAGGTATGATATTAGATACCCATTCAGGGTAGTCAATAACACAAATGAAACCGGTGTCGAGTAATTGTTGGATCTCTTCTTTGACTAGGAGTGCTACTTTTGGGTGCATTTTGAGAATTTTCTATTAGACAAGATTTGTACCAGGGTTGAAGACAATATTATGCATTGCAACAGATAGATCAATAACTTGAATATCACTATAGTCCCATGCAAAAATGTTAGATAAATCATGAAGGACTTATTTGATATTATTTCTGTTTGTCAGGAGTGAGAGAGGCAGCTAGTAAAACTATTCACATACTTTCAGATGTACCAAGGTTATATTGAATTATCTCTTCATTGAGAAGGGTTGGCTGATCCTCATTGTATGGATCAATAGGAATAATATCAAGAGGGCCAACATTTTCAGTAGGTGTATTAAACTCACCAAAGTAAGTACTAGCACTAAGGGATGATGGAGAACACCTCTTATGGTGAAAAAATGGAATTGATCCTAAACACAGATGTTCTCTAGAAGAGAATCATTAGTAGAAAAAAATATATAGATTATCCCAAGAGGTAGATGCAATATCACTGATGAGTTCTAGATGTACAAGGGGAAGTGAGGAAGTATGAAAAGTGGTGTAAGCCTCCATAGGAGGGAGAGATGGAGGATGATATCCTAATCCAAATTTGTGAGATTGTATGGGAAGATCCTAAAGTGTTTTTACTTTATGTTCTCACTGACCTAAGCTTGTATCAGTGAAACCATAGCAACACAAGTATTCATACCCTAACCCATATTTAGAAAAGTCTTGAGTAACATCAGGAGAACTAGGAGTATCACTAGATTGTTCAATAGAATGAAAATACGATAAAATATGATGGATCAACCATGAAATAAAAAACAACTCCCTAATAAAAGAATTTAAGTTGTGCATGTAAAGTAGAGGGGACAACATGCATGGCATTGATCCAAGTCCACCCAAGAAGAATATTATAATTAAGGTTGTTGGGCATGACAAGATATGGAATAGTGATTGTACATGGACCAATAGTGATAGGGATGTTAATAGTACCTAAGAATCGCTTGGGAATATTGTTCAAAGCCACGAAAAGAGACTGCTAAAGGACCTAAAGAATTTTTTGAAAGACCTAAGTGATGAAGAAAAGCTAAGTTACAAATGTTAAGGCCAAACCCATTGTCAAATAAATCACATGTTTACCCCAACATTGTTAACACAACCCTGAATATATAAGGGGGGGTTATGTAGTCATTTTTACTCCCATTACAAAAGGAACAAAAACCATGCGCGCCAGCCTATCACCCAAAAGAATTTGAGCACTCACCTGAGGCATGTGCGGGCACTGAGTATCTCTTTTATGTGATTTTAGTGGGAAGCATAATTTATGATTAGTGTAAGATTTTTTAGGAGGGAAGTTAAGGTATAAAAGAACCATAGGGCTCAGGATGACCTCTAGATCCTTGCAGTTACTTCAGACTGAGTGCTTCAACAGAATCTGGAACATATATTATGATAGAAGGAATTATACAATCATTCATACATAGTGTGAAAGGAAAGAGAACTCATATGAGAGAAATATGCATTAAAACCATTGATATCCATGTCTATTTATAATAGGTAACCTCATTACATTCATTGATTCATTACAGAGTGTCACAAAGAGTAGACCACAGTCATGCATATCACTGGACGTATGTAACTAAGCTAAAAGAAAAAAGAAAAATTACAACTTCATGCTTAGTACATTCTTTCCTGAATACAAATATCCACTCTGCAGTAATTTTGTAGAGCTATACGCTCACTCTCTCTAACCCGTTATACCTCATACTTGTATATCCTTTTACTCCACAGGACACTTGTATTTATAATTCTCCTACACTGCCAACTCACCTTCCAACGTCCTCAGATTTGGTGCCAAGTGTCAAATGTGGTCCATGTGAGCATGCTTCTCTAGGCCTGGGCTTTCCACTTTATCTCATGATGTTCTTCTAGAAGATTCCATCCAAGGCATGCTCTTTCCTGGGCCAGCCTATCGCCAGGCTGGCATCTTATCCACGTGCAACTGATCATGCTTTTCATGTGTTCTACCCTGGGTGCTCAAATTAACTAAGTCTCGGAGCCTCCTTTCATGTGTCACGCATGCTATGTGCTTCCTTAAAACTTTCTCTCTGCGCGCTTTTTCCTTGCATGCCTTTCATAACTGGGACCCTACATGCCTATGCACCTTCATACTTGGCCAATAATCCAGGGTCCAACATCACCCCACACTATGCCTGTTCTCCATCCTTGGAAACATTTTACTTGACCAAGATGTCTGTTGTCTAGGGAACCAATGAATAGTCTTACACTTTATAAAAAATAATAAGGAATGAAAGAATCGGGGAAAGAATGAAGAATGGGGGGGACATCAATTCAACAAGCTAGGAAAATCCTTCCGAAGGTCTGCCTATAGCTTATTCCATACTTCAACCTCATGCCCCTGTGCCTTCTGGCAGAGGTCGCCCACCAGGGTGCTCACTTCATCAAAACTCAGGCCAACTCCCTGGGTGCCCAAAATGTCCACAATCTGCTCCATCTCTTTTCCCAGGTCCTCAAGTTTATCCATCCTCCTAGTAATCTGGGGGTATAGTTCCTTTAGCCGGGCCTTAATTGAGCTCCTTAAAGCCTCAATTTCCTCTAATTTCTTCTCTAATTCGGCTAGAACCTTGTCCCTCTCCGCCCTATTCCCCTTGTTCTTTTCTTGGAACTCTTTTAGTTCTTCTTCAAGTGTGGCGACCAAGGAGCTCGCCACCTTATCCCTATCTGTGCATGTATCATACACGGCTTCCACAGATTGGGCAATGACCTTAACCTCTGCAAGTAATTGGTCATATACTTGGCAACGAGCGCTACCACCTTCAATTTTTCCTCCTCTTTCAAGCACATGACCACTTCTTCTGTAGATACCAGGGCCAAGGGTCATCTCTCCATGGTGAGGATGTGCGTTAGATCATTCTATACACTCAGGAGGGATGAGTACTTATGTGTGGGTGGCACTAAGTCTGGGTGCTTCAGAAGGATGAAGCCTTTGATATACTCTATTTTCTTGTAAACTTCCTGCACCTTTACCTTCTCTTCCTTTAACTCACACATTAACTGTGCACTGATCAATTCTTCCTATTTCAAGCTCTTATCCTTCTCTGCCAATTCTTCTTCCTTCTTTCCTAACTTAACCTCCAGCACCTTGATCCTATCATTGCATGCGAATAATATAGCCTCAGGTCTTGACCGTGACCTTTTTTAGGGCATTACTAGACTTGATCGTCTGAGATATCCTGACCATTCACTAAGGGATTGACCCCCTTAGATTCTGGTAATGTGATGAGTGCTTCTTGGTAGACTTTGAAGTATGGCTCATCAATGTGGGACTCGAACGCCCAAGAGAGCATCTTCTTAGTTCTGGGGTATGCACTATTCCTTCTCAAAAGACCCCATGGCTAAGAGCCTCTCCATGAATTTGGTGCTTTGGAATCACATGCGTAACACCTTCTTTGTGTCATCCACATAGCCCATTACTTGCCTCTATTCTACATCAAGTGTTCTCCTACCCAAGTGCGTGCCTTTGGGGAAGATTACTTGTCAAAGTGGGGCCTCCCAGGCTGTCATGCTCTTTTTTGATGTTCTCCTCCTTCCCTTCCTTTAGCACTATGTCTGTAATTGCACTACAACTCTTGGTCTACCAGGACTTCGAGAATTTTCTGTGCTTCTCTTTCAGCCACCTCAGTAATCTTCTCCTTTGTAAAACTTATGGCTCTATGTTTCTCCCTAGACAACCTCCTCATCCTTCTTCATGTATTTGGTGTCCTCCTCATCCTGAGACAGCCCTTGTGCCACGTGTGAATATGAACTCCTGCTTCTCATCTCCATCTCCTCTTCTAAGTTCGTAGAAACTAAACACATGTGGCTCCTAGTATTTCTCTACCTCTTCTTCCTTCCCTCGATTGAATCTGAAAACCCTAGTTTATAGAACTCGCTTATATCTCCAACTCTTCTATTTCACAAAGTAAAAATGAGAGTGCCCCCGACCCTTTACTTATAGTTTTTCTCTTTTCTGAACATTAAATGCTACTTCACCTACCACCATACTTTTTTCATTTAATGCGGCTTTTTCAAACAAAGTCCCATCTTCAGTGCCTTCACTTATGCACCCAACCTGCGTGAAAACTCTTCCAACCTTCTGGCGCACAACCAATCCAACCTGACAGGAGACTCTTGTGCGTGCGCGTAACCCATGCTGAAGGCACTTCTTCTATCATGATTCTTGCTCTCACCTACCTCATGTGTTGCTTTAAATGCACTTTTTCCTCCTTAGTATGTGGGATCTACAAGTAGTTTTACCTTGGCACCAACCATTCTTCCATCTTTCTCTTTATATACCTCTTTCAACCCGGCTACTCAACAAGGATTTTCAACACAACTTCCTTGGTACTTTAATCACACGCTTCTTCACTTTTCTCCACCCCACACTTAAAGTGATGCGCGGTCCTCTACACACTCACAAATTCTCCAAAAATAGCAATAAGGTTACCAGTGCCCAAGGCGCAAAACAAAACAACAACGCGAAAGGGAAACACAAGAAAGGGAAAAATGCATAAAGAAAACTTCTAAACTAACTGGCAAAACTGCCTTATTTACAAACATCCAGAAGACTTATTTATAGTAGGGCTTCAGCCTACTCCCATTGAAGTGTCCAGGAAATTTTTTCCCATCCAACACTTGTAACTAGCATGCACCCAAATCAAGGATGTACGAGATTGTGTAAGGACCCAACCAATGGACTTTCAACTTTCCTGGATGGCGCAGAAACTTGGAATCATATAGTAACACCATCTTCCCAACCTCAAACTTCTTGTTTCTAATGTGGTGATCATGCCAAGCCTTTTTCTTTTCTTTCTCCATTGTTTGGCTCCATTGGTGCAAGTGATCATCTCTCATCCAGTTTCATTAGCTCATCAATTCTTTCTTCCAGTGCTTGTTCATCGGCTAACCCTCCTGCACGTGCTATTCACAGAGAAGGCAACATAAATTCAACCGGAAAAATAGCTTCCATGCCAAACACCAATTGAAATGGTGTGGATTTATTTAGCCTTTTATATGTTGTCCTGTAAGCCCATAATACTGCCGATACTTTCTCATCCCAATCTTGTCTTTCGACATCACAAATTTTAGTCAAGGTATGACTCAGTATCTTGTTGAATGCTTCCGCGGTTCCATTTTCTTATGGGTGATAGGGCATAGTCTTGTGATGCAGCCACCATGAACTCTAGATAACAGGATCCTCATAGTCTCATTCAAGAAATGTGTACCCCTATCACTGGTCAAACTCAAAGGGCATCCATACCTCATGATAATGTTTTCCCATAAGAACCTTGTTGTTGTTGTTGCCGTGCAATCTTTAGTTGGGGTTGCCTCTACCCACCTTGTGAGATAATCTGTGCAAGTGATGACATAACGTGATCTAGTCCTACGTGCTACTGGTGCAATAGGTCCTAAAAAGTCTATCACCCACTTTTCAAAAGGCTCCGTGCTAGGAATAGGGCACAAAGGCATTTCATCTCTCCTTCTTGGTTTTCTAATGTGCTGACAATGGTCACATGCTTTACAATAGTCTCTACAATCTTTGTACAAGGTTTCCCACCACAAACCTGCCATTAATATCTTGCATGTGGTGGCATCACCTACATAATGCCCACCCGTACTTCCTCTGTGTGCTTCCTCCATGATGGCCAGGTGCTCATGCTCTAAGACACATCTGCGCAAAACTTCATCACGTCCCAACTTGTATAAGTCTCCACTGATTAACATGTAGGGCACGATGTGTATGGCCAACTACTTCTTTTCCAATGTCTTCACATCCATCTGGCGCCACACCTTCCTTTAAAAATATTGCAATCTCTTCCAAATCCAAGGGCACGCACCACAATCTAAATAGTTGCACGTCTGGCATTGCTTCCTCAATACTCTGCACGCATCCTCCCCTGAATCAATTCTTGACAAATGATCAGGCCCATAGTTGCTTTTTCTAGGTTTCACTACAATGGTGAAATCAAAATCTTGAAACAACAACACCCATCGACATATGCATCCTTGTAGAATAGGGTTGTTCACTAAATACTTTAATGTCATGTGGTCGGTGTAAAACACAAAGGGTGTTGCCAACAGATACTGTCTAAACTTGAAGAGCACGTAGATCATTGACAATGCCTCATGCTCGGTTGTGGTATAATTTTTCTCTACTGGTGTCAGCTTCTTGCTTGCAAAACAAAGAGGATGATCAACAATCCCTTCACCTAGCTATGCAAGCACTGCTCCAATGTTGGTCCCTGAGGCATCTACATGAACATGAAAGGGCTTGTCCCAAGAGGGAAATGTAAAATAGGCACGGTGATAAGCCTATCTTTTAATGTATCAAACGCCCTCTGTTGCACCTCTCCCCAATGGAAGGCAATTTTTATGTCTAAGAAGCTCCTCTAAAGGTGTGGCAATCTTGGCATATCCCTTAATGAAATTTCTATAATAGCCCGTATGCCCAAGGAATCCGCGCACTGCGCTCTAGCTAGTAGGCTCCCTTAACCCCACAATAACTGATAACCTTAGTGGGATCTACCAGCAAGCCCTCCTTACATATGATATGCCCCAATAAATTCCCAAAGGGTGTAGCAAACACACATTTCTTAATGTTGAGGGATATCCTCAACTACCTACACCTCTCAAACATTAACCTCAAATTGTCACAATGGTCTTTAACCGGACCATATACTGTCCAATCATCCAAATAGACCTGAAGAAATTTATGGATGGAGTCTTGGAATTCTTATACCACTATGCATGAAAAGACAGCTGGCACATTCTTTAATCCAAAGGGCATGACCATATATGCAAAAATTCCCCACTCAGTGGCAAAAGTTCATCTTCTCCTGGTCTTTCTTTACAATCCAGACTTGGTGGTACCCTAAAAATACATCCGTAACAGGAATAGATCTCATGCCCAATGACTCCTTCCAAAATTTCTTCAGTGAAGGGGGTCGGAAATGGATCAATGACAAAAAACTACATTCAATTCCCTATAATCCACATAAATTCTAATCCACCCATCCTTCTTGATGTTGACTACCATCGGACTTATCTATTATGATTCTTCCACTGCCTCAATGATCCTCATAAGCTATTATTTTTTTCTATCTCCTCCTTGACCTTTATTGCACAAATTGGGATTCATCTGGTAGGGCCTTTTCCTAACCGGGCATGCACCCTCCTTCAATTTTATCCTCATTTCCCCCAAGGAATGGTGAATGCATTTGAGCTCATGGTAACCATGCGCGGGAATAAATCCTTAAATTCATGCAAAAGATCAATGATCTTTGATACTTCCTTCTCTGTCCAGTAATCTCCAATAATAGCTTCCTTAGGTTCTTCTCCTGAACCGATGTTAACTTTTTTCATCTTTACAGGCTCATGATAGGCACATGCGTGAGTATCTGTCACTGCCCACTACCTCGCACGCATCCCTAAAAAATGGCTAACATCTAAGCCTTCCGATTCCTCTCCATCAATCACACATACCAACTTTCCCTTCTCCTTTTCCAAACACGCATGCTTAAGCTATAACTCTTCTGTCTTCCTCTACTTCTTCAAAGCACGTGCCTCCAATCCTAGTTCACCTAGTAATTCCAACAACCTATCTTCCAGTCCTGGCACTATCCCCCATGGTAAGGTGCTTGATACCCTGCAAGGCCTTATCAACCAATGGCTTGGTACTCTAATAATCAAATGTTTGAATAAGGTCAACCGCGAGCTCTTGCCAATTCCTTGTCTGGCGGCTTTTCTCAAAATGAATGTACCATGTGCACATGTGTAACCCTGTAGTGTAGAATATAACTTGTGCACCCAGAGGGATGGTGGTAAAAGCTTCCGCGCCTTCTCTCCAGACTCATTCACACTCCTAGATATGGAAAGCAGGTGGGCTCCTTCCCATGGTACTCCTTGATGATGGTGGGCACATTGCTCCTAAAGAAACTCTGACAAAGAGAGCAATTCTTACCTCATGCACCACTCTAATAGGATCTCCTGATATGTGGCCCACCAACGAGCTGCTATGCCGAGAAATACATAACTTAAGATCTCCCTCCATTCCTTCTCATCCTTCCACTGAGCCTTATACCTCCTGCAGAAAGATCTCAGGGAAGGCTCCTCCTGAATACTTAGGAAGTTATTTTCCTCTAAGGTGCCGAACCATGCATGCCTTTAGTCACCTTGGTCACCGACCCTCTCAACTACTATCCCATTGATTCGTAAGTTCCATGTAACCAATTTTCACATGCCATACTAGTGGTATCACTCACTGACTGAGCATCTTCAAATTAGATAACCCCCTTAGTAGGGTGTATCATCTCAGGGTCTCTGATTGAATGTACATATATCCTATCCAGAACTTCATCTCCCAACGGTTTAGTATATGGTGTCGAATTCCCATCAGCCAAGGGTATAATGACCCATTCCTCCTTGTTCTCGAAGTTGATGTACCCTTTGTTGAACCGAAGGTCCGCATTGTTCTTATAACACCAAGGGCACCCAAGTAGTGTTTGGAAATTGATCCACCTCAGCGAGTGCCAAGACTTTGAATTCCCCAGTAAACTTAGATCCCTAGATAGTAATAGTTTCATCCTTCAAGACACTGATAAGCATTGTCTTAGTCTTGTTTTCCATATACAGCACATTCGAAGATGGTTGTAATGTAGGTCTTCCCATCTGATGTCATGCATCCAAAGTTAGAACATTAACCCCCATGCTTGTTTCGATGAGGATATTGCTGAGGAGCCATCCATCTACAACTACATTCAATGTAATCTCCTTGTCATAGTTGAGGCTGTGAGGGGAAAGGTTCGCATGTAAGATCTATCTCTCGTGCACTCTTCTCCGGCACATGGTACCTTCTCTCTCAACCAGGATCCTAGTAAGGGAATGATATTCTCTTGCCTTAGCATTTTACACACCTCCTTGACCTCATCCAGGTCATCCTTTTACACCTCGACTCTCCTTCCTTGTTCCTCCCTACTAGATTTCTCCTTTAGACATTGGATCTCCCCTTGCAAGCTCTGGATAACATCCATAGTGTCCTGATACATCTCCTTTTTATGCGTGGGATCTGGATACTTTAGATGAATGACCTCCTCTCTTGAAACCAAGGTTTTCTGTCTTGATACCTCTCTCACGCGCACATAGATTCTGCCCTTGTTGTTACCAAGATATGCTCTAAACCTTCATCTTGTGTTACCCCGGACATCCACTGTATGTGTGCCTTCTTAATACTGACCATCGCATAGTGCCCTTGTCCTTCTAGTGCTTGTTGATTCATATGCTCAAAAAATTCCAGGCATTCCTCATACTTAAGCTTCTTTCCACATCACGAGCACTACAACAAATCTAGGCATTCACATTTGTAATGTTCAATAGATCCACAATTGAAATAGGTTCCACATAGGAATTCACTCCTTCCTCCTCCACAGTTACCTCGACCATGAAATATCCTCCTCGAAATCCTCTTCCACGCATGCCTCCTTTTGCATGTTCCTCATAACGGTGATCATTATCCTTGGAACTATTGGCAACACTTGGTTTGGCGCACCCCATGATCAATGGCCTCATGGATCTGATCAATGAGCCTACAGTCCTTAGTATCATGGGTTGTAGAGGTATGCAAATTTTTCAATAACAAGATACATTCTTCCTTATTGCGCGACTACAGTATGGGACATCTGCTTGCATCATGGTCCCCATGAAAAATTTCACAATCTACCACTGTCACAGCGCATACTTTCCTTTGGGGGAAATTATCCTTAACGTGCCCCTCTATCTCACAATCTGTGCACCACAAACCACTGCGAGTCTCATGGGCTGAGTTCATAGATAATTTTTCCAACTGATTTTCCATAGCAGCAATCTAAGCCTCCAAGAACATGGGCTAATGTCAGTATCTATACTACCAATAGCTTTCAGTGCGCAGGGTAGCTTCCAATGCTTCGCGTGAGTTTGTAAAAGTTTTGATGAGACAAGGCCCTTCTAAAAGGGGTGATTAATCCTCCAACAAACCACTATACATGCTGAGAAGGATGAATATCATATGATAATTTATACAAGAGACTTTTAAAGCATGCATCATACTCCCACACACTCTTTGACCATTCCTTGCTAAATCTCCTTCAAAGTGTTGATGCTCTTCTGCTCGAACTCAGGAATGTGGAACACTACCAAGAATGTCATTCTTTAAGGTAGTATAGTCCACCACTGTTTGATGAGGGTCATACTTTCTATACCAGCTATGCGTGTGAACCCTTGCAATGTGGTCACAAATTTGACTAGCCTTCCATTCTGGGGTTGTGATACCCTTTGTGCGCCATAGTAGTTAACACTTGTGAACATGTTCCGCATAGCATCCTCAATGCCCCTGTAATCTAGAAAATGTAGAGACATTTCAAAGAATACATGAGGTGGTGGCTGGGGTCCTTATTCCCCTGAGCCAGAGCCTTGGTTCCCTCTTGTGTTTCCTCCGCCACCTGATCCACCAAGTCCATTAGGTTCTATGCCTCCAGAGCTACCAGATCCACCAGAACCACTGGGTCCAATAGGGCCTGTAGGAGCTATGCCAAGTGCCCCCATGGTCCCACTTAACTGTGCACCAATGGTCTGTGATAGCGCTCCGCTCCCACTACTGTGTCCCGTGCCACTCCCTGATGTGAGACCAAAAGCTTGTACACTTTCTCCTTGTCTAAAGACTCCTCCAAACACTAGAATATGTGCATCCATAGAAGAAGGGACTGTAAAATTGTATCTCCTAAGCGTAGATCTATCTCTTCCACTGATATCAATTGGGTCAATAACACTTCTTATTGGTTCGGGAAAACCAAGCGCCAGGGCTTGGTCACTGGGTGGGATCAAATATGCACCAATGACTCTTCTTTCTCTATGTGATGAAATCTCACCAGAAGTCAAAGGGGTCTCCCTTACATGTTTTCCAAGATGGGGTAACACAGACTGCTGAGGTTCCATGTTCTCCGCGTGAACCTCAACTCCTTCTCATAATGTCTGTCTCCATAGATCCATCACACTAGCATCTTCACGTCTTCTAGAAATCTCCCTTTCACGTGCTTCACTATACTTGAGCCATCTCTCTTCCCTCTCCTTCTCTGTCGTTATATCTGCCATCTTCCTCCACCTAAGCTCCCTTATCCAATGCTCATAATGGTTTAGCCGGCCATTGGGAAAGCCTCTAAACTCATGGTAACCATCAATATATTCATAGCTAGAGGAATAGCCCGTAGAAACATTCCTCTAGGTTCTCACAAATATTCAAACTCAGCAACCTCCAGACAAAAATACATGGAAATGGTGTACTCCAAAGTATAACTAGTCAGTACTCTTTTCCATTAATGATCTACAGCATGGGTCCATGTCAGATCTACATCCTGCAACCTTTGGTAGTCTTCTTTGGTCCACACATGTGATCCATAACACCAACTTGATCTATACGCATAGGCTAAAATCCATTCATATATTTCTACTGGGAAGCAACAGAAGAAGGTCTCGTACAGATCATGGTAGAGGTTCTCTTCTACCCATCTGTGTATTAAACTCAGGTCCAGTGCTGAATCTCTGAGAAAATTCATCCTCTGTGCTCTTGAACCATGATTCAACATTTTCCAATGTTAACCGCTCTGTCATTCCTCACTACACAAATCATGATGTATGTTATATCCCACTACAACTTCGAAAAATAGGTCCCGGAAATGGAACCAAGATGTAGTCATTTTTACTCCCATTACAAAAGGAATGAACCCCATGCGCGTTGACCTATCACCCAACAGAAGCTGAGTGCTCACCTGAGGCACACGCGGTTACCGAGTCTCTCTTTTATGTGAGTTTAGTGGGAAGCATCATTTATGATTAGTGTAAGAGTTTTTAGGAGGGAAGTTAAGGCATACAAGAACCATAGGACTTAGAACGGCCTCTAGATCCTTGCATTTACTTCAGACTGAGTGCTTTAATATAGTCCAAAACATATATTATGATAGAAGAAATTATACAAGCATTCATACATAACATGAAAGGAAAGAGAATTCATATGATAGAAATATTTATTAAAACCATTGATATCCATGTCTATTTATAATAGGTAACCTCATTATATTCATTGATTCATTACAGAGTGTCACAGAGAGTAGACCACAGTCATGCATATCACTGGACGTATGTAACTAAGCTAAAATAAAAATAAAAAATTACAACTCCATGATTTGTACAATTTTTCCTGAATACAAATATCCACTTGCAGTAATTCTGCAGAGCTCCACTCACTCTCTAACCCGCTATACCTCGTACTTGTATATATTTTACTCCGCAGGCACTTGTATTTATAATTATCCTAGATTGCCAACTCACCTTCCAGTGTCCTCAGATCTGGTGCCAAGTGTCGAATGTGGTCCATGTGAGCATGCTTCTCCAGGCCTGGGCTTTCCACTTTATCTCATGATGTTCTTCTAGAATATTCCATCCAAGGCATGCTCTTTCCTAGGTCATCCTAATCACCAGGCTAGCATATTATCCACGTGCAACCAATCACGCTTTTCACTTGTTCTGCCCTAGGTGCTCAAATTGACTAGTCTCGAGCCTCCTCTCATGCATCACGTGTGCTATGTGCTTCCTTAAACCTTTCTCTCATGCACTTTTGCCTTGTGTTCCTTTTCATAACCGGGACCCTGCGTGCCTATACGCCTTCATACTTGGCCAATAATCCAAGGGTCCAATAGTGATAGGGAGGTTAATAGTACCTAAGAATTTCTTGGGAATTTTTCAAAGCCATGAATAGAGACTGATGAAGGAGCTAAATAATTTTTTGAAATACCTAACTGATGAAGAAAATCTATGTTACAAATGATAATGCCAGATCCATTGTCAACTAAAACGTGTTTACCCCCAACATTGTTAACACAACCCTGAATATATACGTGGGGGTTATGCTCTAGGATTACTGGAGAAGGTAGCTCATCTATTGTGGAAATTATTTGATCCTCGTTAAGAGATAGGGTGGAAGTAAACTTATGGTATACATATTTGGGTTATGTTTGAGGAGGAATATAGGTAGTAGCTAAATACTTTTTGAGCTTATTGATACAATCAAGATTATTTTACAGATAAGCAAAAATATAAATATTCATTATTAGAAGATCCTAGAAGGATGAGGACCCTAAGAGCGTGGAGATCAAGTGAGGGTTCACTAAAATGATAAAGCTAAAATGTAAATAGATGAGACTAATTTGAATGCAATATTGTAGTAAATAAATGAATAATGAAGTGTTAGAGTAGGTATTTACCTTATCTCATGTTCACCTAGGTACTTTATTTACCTTTATTGTATTTATCCTCACCCACTTATGTGTGTGGATATTTCTTTTATCTTATTTAGATATTATGAGATATTATCTAGTTGTTAGGTATAGTTCTTTCCTTGATCAATGGTATTGACTAGTTCTTTCTTTGATCTATGGTATTCACTAGATCCTTGATATCTAGTTCTCTCCTAAATCTATGGTCTTGACTAGTTCTTTGATGACTAGTTATTTACTTGATTTATGGATTGATCTATGACCTTGACTAGTTCTTAGATTGTTATTCCTTGCTTATTTAAGCAAGGCCCATTCTCAATGTATTGCATTGAGTTCCATAATAATATATGATATTGCTTCTTATTTATTTGCAAAGGTTTTATGTAAATTTATTCTGGCATAATTGCTTTCATCTTATAGATCGCGGTGTTTGATTAGCATCTGTGTTCTTGGCTTGGTACGATTTGGTTATCATTTCTTTCATGGTATCAGAGTAGGAGATTGTTGTTGACATCCATATGTAAGTTTCATTATGTAAATAAATTCATTGTATATTCATATATTTGAGATTTGGTCATATTTTGTTGCTGCATGCATTTTTATGCAAAACAGAGGCTTCCGTTGATTTGGAAGGCGTGAAAAACCCTAAGATCGACTGTAAACTCGACTAATTCTGGAGGCAGTTGTTTTTTTGTGTCCACGGATGTTGTGCATGTTTTTTGCTATTTTGGGCAAATCCGCAGGTTGCTATTTTCGACATCACACTCATTAAAATCCTTAGCCCTTGGTCATATGGCATGGTCATATGAGGGCTTAAATATTGTGATTCCTACTAGTAGGTGCTTAACTTCAGCCCCCTTTAATTTAATTTGTGTGGTGAAGGCAAGAACAATTTATTTTGTTTCAGTGGCAACTAAAATACATAATAGAGAAAAATATTAAAAAGCTTGTATCTTTTGATCGGTAACTCGGTTTTTGAGTGCCATTTTTTTACAAAAGTGCTTGTTTTTTGGTGCTCTTTCCATTGGAAATATTTATTTTGAGACTTGAACTATAATTATAAAGTTCCAAACATGGAGGCGTGTTGTAATCAATTGTGGACGCATTTTTAGCTGAGCTCGACGTCCTAAACTTTTGGGAGCTGCAGTTTGTACCTATCATGGATTCTGAGAATGATATGATTTTCTCTGAAGTATGTGGAATTCAAGAGGATATTGTAAAATTTTTGGAAGAAAATAGATCACTCAAGAAGTTAAATTCTCTTCTACAATCACTCATTCATGATAAGGATACAATAATACACTCCCTGCAGAAAAAACTTGCTAGCCTACAACATCACCATCATATTGTGGACAACCATATCCATCCTCCTATGTCCACTTGCAGTTGTTGCTCTTGTACCCACTGACATTGATCCGCCATTATTTGAGCTTGAACCTACTTTTGATGCTTCTAAACATGTGACGGCTTGTTACTAAATGCTCTTCCACATCTGTGCCTATTACAGTACCACATGTAGTGTATCTTACTTTTTCTCAGCTGCATGGCTTTTTTTGAGAAACGTACCACTGCATTCAGATCTCGCATGTTCCATTCTATGGGTCTCACTAGCGAAATAATTGGAATACATTCACAAGGTATTGTTTCCTTTATTCCACATGTTAAGTGGAATTCTCGTCATGACATTAGTTTTCGAGTAGATACTTCATTGGGATCACACATTGACAGAGCTCCTTTTTTTGTTCACTCGACTCTTTCTGAGGATCATGAGCAACACATGAGTTTTGAACCTTCACTCAGGATTGAGAAACCTGAGATTTCAGCTATCAGACATGATCAACCTGACACACATTTTGATGTTCTTTTGCATGCACCCATTGTGCATTTTACACCAAGTCATATGCAGGCATCTTCTTCATCCATCTGTGTTGATTTGGGGTGGATATCTGATCACTCATGTAGGCAACATAGGAATTCATTGAGAGGAATCTACAGGCATGGCTCCTCCACCATTCAGCCTCTTGCTCCACTTTTTATACCTTATGCATTATGATGCTCTTTTTTTGAGCATTTTTCTTTAGCAGGTGTAGTGTATCTCTCTTGTTTGTTGAGAGATTTTTTATCTACATTTTCGACACTTTTGGCATGTTAACAGTCTCTCTTATGGGGAAGCTATTCTGGTGGAGCTCAGTGTTAGTTTTTAAGTGTTCCAGTAGTTGTTTTGACAACTCATATATATTTGTAGCACCACTCCACCCATTCTGCAGTATGGGAGGGTGTGGTGTTGATCTTACTTTTTTGGGTTTTGTGTCCTTGTCTTGTTACCTTGGCTTTTCTTGGATCATGACACTTTGGATTTTGTGTTCTTGCCTTGTTACTTTGGATATTTTTCTTGGATCGTGGCACACCTATTTGCAACAGTTGATTGAATTATGTTTGGTGTTTTTTTTCACTTTCGACAACTCCCTTGATAGTCTTCTTATATGGAGCTATTCTAATGGAGCCCAGTGTCAGTTGTTTTTCAGTTTTGTGATCGAGCAGTGGATTTAGACCACAGTGCACACCAAACTTCTTCATCATTGTATGAGTTTTTTGATCTGAGCTTCTTGGGATTCCTTAGAGTAGGTCTTTACTCTCTTTACTTTGTTGTTACTGGTTTTGGGTACCTTGCGGTGTCCTTTTTTTCCAGTTACTGTACATGAGTACCTCATCATGCCTAGTTGTCGCGACTCATACTATGGACATGCCACATCTATTTTGGCCCCTAGATTCACTTGAGGGGGGGTGTTAGAGTAGGTATTTACCTTATCTCATGTTCACCTAAGTACTTTATTTACCTTTATTGTATTTATCCTCACCCACTTATGTGTGTGGATATTTATTTTATCTTATTTAGATATTAGGAGATATCATCTAGTTATTAGGTATAGTTCTTTCCTTGATCTATGGTATTCACTAGATCCTTGATATCTAGTTCTCTCCTAAATCTATGGTCTTGACTAGTTCTTTGATGACTAGTTATTTCCTTAATTTATGGATTGATCTACGACCTTGATTGGTTCTTAGATTGTTATTCCTTGTCTATTTAAGCAAGACCCATTCTCAATGTATTGCATTGAGTTCCATAATAATATATGATATTGCTTCTTATTTATTTGCAAAGGTTTTATGTAAAGTTATTTTGGTGAATTGCTTTCATCTTATAGATCGTGGTGTTTGATTATCATCTGTGTTCTTGGCTTGGTACGATGGTTATCATTCCTTTCTTGAAGTACTAGAAAAAATATAAGTAATTAATCAATGAATAATGGAAACAATAATTGAAAAAGAGAGGATAATAATTCTTATCTGATTTGCAGAGTTCTAGAGAATGCATAGAGCTAGAAAACAGAGAAACACGAAGCACTAAACATCACACATGAGCTTGTAAAATTACATATCTGGATAATTTGATTGGACTGGGATGCTTGGAGAGGGACAAGGGTGCCCGTGGGTGCCCTAGGCCTATTTCTGGGCTCACGGGTCTGTAAAAATTCTCAAAAATCTGAATGCTCGGGGTCACAAGATGTTCACTAATTCTCACCTTTTTTTTCTATGAATTCACACAATGATCTCTGAGGTCATTGTAAACCTGCAATAAATAATAAACTTGTATAACCCTTAAATAGACATCAAATCCTAAAAAAGAAGATGAAAAATGAGGGGTCGGGTTGTCCTTAGTTTCCACAATGATGGACTTACACTTGTGCATTGCACTACATCTCAGACCCAATGTACTTTAGTGTGTGGGTGTGTGCGGAATTGTGCCTTGGGTTGCTCTTATGTGTGTTGCACTTGGAATAGTGAGAAAGTAAATAGATGTAGAATTTAGTAAATGCATGCATGGAATATAATGAACTTTCCTCCTATGAAGTGTGATGCAGAAAACCATCCCTTGTGTCCCTTGTGATGGAGCTAGATGGATGCAATGGAGCTCTTAGATGTCTTGATGGATACAACCTTAGGTGGTGATAGATAGTGCTTAGTGCTTGGTCCTTTATTATGATCACATAACTTGATATTTATATGATTCCCTTTCTTGAATATCATAATTAACCCTGAAAAGGCTGACTACCAAAAAGATAATATGCTCAAATGGATAGAAAGGACCTAAAAAGTGAGAGTAAAGTATAAAGGGGACAAGAGTGCCCAGAGGGGATGAGGGCTCCTGGTGCTTGCTTCCTGGCTGGGTGCTAGTTTCCTAAATGACAAATGCCGAAGACGAAAAAGGCATACTGAGAAAGTAAGGGTGTAAGATCAAAAGTAACAATAGAAAGGAAATAAAGGTGGCCAAAGACATGGGTTAATTAGTACTTTTTGTACTTAGGAATCACATGAATAGTATTATGTAATTAGGGCTATATAATTACCCAAAGTTAGTGATTTTGTGTCTACAGATTCATGGAGCATCCTAAGCATGAAATATCATCCAGATCAATTATAAAGGAAACACATATGACGAGATGAGACATCTTCGATCTCCTCAAGTAGAGAAAGACACTTGGTTTGGTTTGTGTAACAAGTGGTTAGAAGAAGAAAATAATAACACTACAGGTTATCCAAAAAAGTTATGATATATGTTGACATTTAGACTATATAGAGAACTATTTAGAGCATTTCACTTTGGTTGATAAACATGATTTCTTTAATTTGATATTTTATGTTGTTTAGTCATCATTAAAGTTTTATCATAGAAAAATATTGCATGAGATCACAATGCTATGGTAATTATATAGTATGGTGATTGATTAAATATTTAATTTCTTATAATTGATGTAGATATCAAAAGTAATGTGCTCAAGGGGTATGAATCTAGAGTTTTAGAAGGGTTGTTGGTGACTCATTATTTAGGCCAAAAAAACTTAGAAGCGGTCACTAATAAATTTTAAAGTTCTATATAAAATATTTGTAGAGTTATGTTGTTTTTTTATATAAAAAAAATTACATAAATTATTAATATATGTCATATTGTCCTATAATTGTGTTTATAGGAAGAGTATTATAAGAAGTGTATAAGAAAGGAAGTGTGTGCGGAATTGAAAGAGTTGGGATAGAACAAAAAAATCCTCTAATCAATGGGCCTGAGATAATTTTTTTTTTTCTGGTGAGACATGTAATATTTAATTTTTTGGACATACGAATTATAAACTTGAATTAAGTACTTTTAAAATTTTATTATTATGTTTTATTAGGTTAACAAAATGCAAGGATGAAGAGAATGATGGGAAGGTTGAGGATGATGAGAAGGACAAGGAGGATCAAGATCAATATCATGAATATTGTGAGGATCAGGGGGAAGAGGACAAGACTGATCACTAGAATATTTAAGATGTAGTTTAATATCTATTTTTTTGTAATTTGAAAGGGACTTATTGGCGAGAATATTTTTCGGGTGGAAAATATTTTGGGTTTCTTACCAACACTCTAGGAGTCTAATTCCCCCTACTTATATGGTGCAACATTTTTATTTGCATGCGCATGAAAAAGTGGGTTTTCCCTAGTGGCCTTACAGTCGAGCATCACTCTGGAGCACTCCATTGACCATGCGACAAATATAGATATATTTTGCTAGAGAGGAATTTTTCAAGAGATCAAGAAAGGGAGTGAGAATGAGATGTATGGGAACTAATGATGTAAGTAGAAACTCATAATCCTGCACACACTAGTTAGAAATTTCATCAAATGCATCAAAGAGAAGAAAACAACAAGATTTTAATGCTACCGGCTAGAGGAAACCATGCATACAAAGATGCACACATTCATATGCCATGGAAAATAGAAAATTCTTCCTTTATTAACATTAAAAATCAAGTTTTTTACATGATTGGAAAATGGAGGAAATTAGAGAATGGGAAATAGCATAAAAATGGCTAACTCTTTGTTCTTCTACAAGTAGGAAAAATATCTCAAATGAATTCACAAGAATGCAACCAACAACTTGAGAATGGTAGGAATTTTTATTTTATAAGAAGAAAGGTGACTCTTCATATGCCCCCCAATGAATTTTCATATGTCCTCGCGCAACTTAAAACTTTTCAAATTCCTAGGAAACTGTTAAGTCCCTTTTTATAACATAAAGGTGAATTTTACATTACAAATATAAAGTTGCTTTTTAATTTCATTAAGGACATATAAAAAGTGCACCCCCAATGAAGAATTATAACATGGAAGAGAAATAAGGTTGGGGGAGGGTAAGATCAGGGAGAGAAAGGGAGAGAGTGAGAAGAAGAAAGAGGGAGAATCATTTGGAAGAAGAATAGGTCGCTCATGTAGACTTTATTTCACTACATGACCGGTCTCCATCATGTTCCACTGAGAAGATCTCTAATTACTTGAATTCCTTACTGAAACGAGCCATAGTAGATTCCACTCTTTTGGCATGAGGAATACACACAAAAATTAGAGTCTCTGTCTAGCCATTTGAAACATTGTTGATATCCTTACACTTTTTGAACCAAGATGGATGCTTGTCTACAATGAGTGCAATGGTGGATAAAATCCTTGATAAGGACTCTAAATTATCCTTATTGAAGGATAATATATTTCCCTCTTCCTTCTTAACATGTTCTTTGAATGACCCAATCGATTCATCAACTGTGGTGCTTTCTTCCATCACAGGTACTTTGAGTTTCTGAATCTGGTGATTGATATTGTCCTGTAATTTATATGCCCATTTTTCTTTTTCATCTAACTCTACGATGGCTCAGTTGATTGCTTCATATCTTGTCTCTAGGGCCCTTTCCCATACATGTGAAAATTCCTCATAAGGGGCATCAAAATAAAATAAATTTATCAGCTCTTGAGAGTGGGTATTGCTCATTTCCATCACTAATGAATGCAGAGGGTCCCAGTGATCCTTTTATTTGTCCATATCTTCTATATTCACATGCACCTTGTTTGTAGTTTCTCACATGTAGGAGAATATTTTTATTTCCTCTAGTAGAAACAAATTTCCCTTTTTAATAATTTTACTGATCCATTCACCATTAGCCCGTACTTTGCACCATGAACTCTTGTGCCCTCTTGATGGATTATGGATTAAAGTTGTTTATGGGTGTAACTTACTCATTGGGAATTATTGAGGCACTTGGATCTACTAGATGTCTGTACATAAGACAAAAGAGTTTGCACCTTTTCTTCCAACTCATCAATATTTTTCTTGTACTCCTTATTTCTCACCACCAAGAGAGTGGAAGAATATTGGTACATATGAAAATATCCTTCATGGGTAGCCTACCCTAACGGGATTGTACTCATTTCATAATCGAATGATGTCATTTCATCCACCGGCTTGACAACCTTAGGTTAGGAGACCTCGATATGTTTCTTACCTATGTCTCCAATGTAGAATCATGAGGCCATATGTGCAAGTTTTATTTTCCTTCCCTTTGCCAATGATGTAATTACTGATAAGTTGGGGATTGTTCCTTATTAAACAATGTGTGTGTCATGTGTTATCGTCTCTTTCATCCAGTGGGAAAATTTCATCAAACTCTGGCTACATGATAGGCATATCAGGTGTTCCCTTATTGGGTGGAAGAGACATCACCTGGATAGGAGAGGAAATAGTATTGACAAGAGGTGAGGTCTCTTGTGGTAGCTCAAGGACTAGGTCCTAAACTGTGTGCTCTTCCACAACTTGTGTTTTTGAAACTGGATCTTCTTTTATCCTATATTTCTTTGGTGACTTCTCATGAGGAGATGCTTCCAACTCTGTGGCCTTTCACTTTGAACTTGTCCCAAAGTACCATGAAATTGAAGTAAACTCCACAAATTTTGACGATGATTACTATGTGGCTTGTTTCTGGATTGAGGGGGTACCTCGTGATTGAATGAAAATGGATCTATTCCTTTGGAACCAATCTCTCATTTTTTTGACTACTTTCTCGGTCCATTCTGTGATATCTCCAGACTCATAGACATGCCAATTTACCTAAGGTAATGGGGAATCTTTGACTGCCTCGTATTCAGGATCATATAATTCGGTTCCATTATCTTGTAATCCATCTTCATACAAAGAGAATTGATACTTCTTCATCTCTCCTATTGTCATTCTCATGTGATCCCTCTCTCGCACATTGAAATCATCAACACAGTTGGCCCAATAATCTTTGATTTATGGAACATGGTGCAATTTTGGGACATGGAATGAGTCTGAATCTAGCCTTATGTTGAAGTTGGCCCTGGGAATGTATTTTTGTAGTGTCAAGTGCACGAAGGCAGTCTCCAAGTGGGATTCATCATTTACATTCTTACACGTGAACACCTTGAGAGAGATGAGGAATGAGATGAGATTTTTATTTCTGTTTCTGAGTCTGTTGTTCACATGTGTGAGATTCCTGCAAAGCTACAAATAAAACAATTTGATCATTAAGGTACCTGGATAACCTCATTAGAGCTTGGTCAAAACGGGAGACTCACAAGTAGGAAAAAGTCAAGAATTAAATTAAATAGGAATCATATCTTCTGATTAAGGACGTTGCTTTTAGCAACATCCTTGCCTCCAAATCACCCTCCAAACTTTTGACCATGAACATTGTGAACACATCATTCATGCAGTTGAATTTCTTGTGAATTTCTCTCATCACCAACTGAGGGATTTTCTTGAATGTTGGGACCTTGGCAACAATGTTCTAGGTGAGGGACAATCCCTTGGATGACCTTGAGATTGCGATCAGGTAGAACAGATAGGAATTCATGTAGAAATTCTTTATCACATGTACCTAGAGCAATTGTCGATGTAGATTGTCACTGATTATCTTCCCCCAATCTATCTGATGCTTTTCATTTGGTCATCGTTAGGATGAAAAGATCCATCCAATCTTGAAAGTCACTTGTACTTTCCTCTCCCATCACCTTGCTAAGAAGAGTGATTGCATCTAAATATCCTTCACAAAATTCACATCTCCAAAGTGTCATTTGCATCCTTGAGGGATTTCTTCCTATCTTCATCCATGATCCTAATGCAATCACTTATAGGTATGCATCTTTTTTTTCCCACTCATGCATGACCTTCTCCTTCATGATGACAACCATATTGGTTGATGTTGGGATTTGCCAGAAAATTGAGATGGTTCTTAGGGCCTATGTCTTCCATCACTATGCCATTATCCACCCAAATTTCCTATGTATCAGTCTCATAGTGATGGGAGCAGGCCAAGACAAGTTCAATGCATTGTACGGACACAAGATCGCTGAAAGCTATAAACAACCCACTTGTGTACAATCTATCCTCCATTTCCCCTCTTTCATCTTCTATCATGCAAGATTTTAAATTATCAATATCCATATGGGTAACACCAATGTCACCTATTTCATACTCAAATGAGATAGAATGTGTTGGTTTCACTCCTAAAAATTTAATCTTCATGATTCTTTCAACACTTACTATATCTAGAAAGGGTGGCTTGCTATATTTGGTAAGTGACAGAATTTGCTTCTCTGAATTCCAACTGATGATGTTAATCTAAATTTTTTAACTCCTTGTACACTACCTTTGTGAAATCCACCTTCTGGGACAACTTATTATTTATAGTGAGTGCCTATAAGACAAATTACTATTTTTAGTAAGTGTTGATTTTTGAGTTGAGAGGACTGCACTGATGAGTTTCTCTTGTATTACTCTCCTTGTGTACACTGGCTTTCCCTGTGTTTCTCTTTTGTAGTGACTTACTAGAAATGGTAGACACCCATATAGGGGACTTATTATTTTTATTAAGTGGTGAATTTCACTGATTTTCAGATGAATTGGTTGATTTAAACTTGTTTTCTTCCTTGGTGCACACTGTTTCCTTCACAACTTCTTTTGATGATGACTTACCCAAAATAACAGCCACCTGTGTAGGAGGGATTACTATTTTTAGTAATTGGGTATCTAGTGCTAATATTTTTAATGTATGAAAGGTTTTTGATATGTTTTTTTACCCAACAACGCCCCTCTGAAATCTCAGCCTCGTCCGAGCACTAGTTTGAGAGATTTTAAAAATTTTTTTTTTGGGGGAAGAGAGGGTTTTTTCACTTGAAAAAATATGGGCCATGCATGAAAAAATTATTTTGGATCCTTCAAGGTACCTGGAAGAATAGAAAATTTCAAAAAATGGCATCTCAATCCATTGAGTGGTTTGTGAGATATGAATGATTCTTTGCCATATGACTTCGAGGGTTTTTGTGGAAACAAATATTTGTTTTTACACCATTTTGATGCGTTCTTTTTCATTTTTTTATTTATATTTAATGATTTTATATGTAAAATGATTTCATGGAGTCAATCAAATACAAAAAACTTTGTTTTTAAATATGGAGAAAATCCGGCAGATTTTCGGCAGCATTTGGAGGTGTGGGGGAAAAATGGCGAAAAATGCACTAAGTGTTGTATTTATAGTGCTTGGGATGCAAAGGGAAGGGATGGGGAAAATTTTTCTCTCCCTTTTATAAAGGGATGAATGTGATGTAAAATTACACCTTTTCCTGGTGCTTGACACATGGTACATCTTTTTCACTCGTTGAGTAACTTAAGTGAGGGGGGCTGAATTTAAGCATCTGGGGGCTAGTTTACGAGTCACATGGAGAACCGAAAGGAAAAATAGGGGAAAGGAAAAGTTTTGTGTCCATTTCATCCCTTTTCTAAAGGGAAAAAGGGGACATGTATTTCCACCTTATTCTGGTGGTGACACTTGGCAAGCATGTAGGGTAGGTGAGCACAGGTCAAACTTGGCCAATGAGGGCTAGTGGATTAGTTCTTGGTCATGTTAGTGACTTGGGGGATTAAAAAGGGTTGGGAAAATTTTTATGTACCTTTTGTCCCTTTGTAAAGGGACTTAAGGGAGATGGAATTGCACCTTAACCACAGGCTGCCACATGTCTTGCTTGAAAAATGACTAAGTATGAGAAATCAAACCTTGAGACCAACTTGCAGAGGCGATATCTCGAGATCCCGGATGAATTTTGGGGTGAATTTTTATATGATTCTGATTGAAAACAACCCAATTAATCCAATAGTTATGGTCCTAAGATCTTATTTTGAATTAAACACCTCCAAATTGATCCTTATTTCTTAGGATTGCTTATTGTGTGCTAGAAGAATGAACTTCCTAGAATAATGTATGAGGTTTCAAAAGGTCCCATTTTTTCCACCACAAAGGACATTGAAAATTATTTCCATTGAAACCTTATTGGGCTTTCAAATCATCATGAGGCTCCCATAATTTTTCTTTGAAGCTCAAGTCCTCGTTTACAGTGTGTGTTTGTTCAAGCCCAAAAACCCGCTTTCACTGAATTGGTTCCAAAACCTCTGAATTTTCCCTAAATATCCCAAAATAATTTCCCTGATGATATTAGTACTTGAATACTCCTTCATGATGAGTTTTCTCCTCTGATCCACTCCAAGGTAGTGTACTAGTCTTAGGAAGGCTGATGATAGCCCTTCCCAAAACTACTTGAATACTTGAATATTCCAGAAGACCCTAAATCACCTAGGGGGACTGATTTTTATTTCCTAAATCACATAAGAGAATAATAAAAATTCACATTGGGATCATTTGACTGATAGGATAGGACTGGTGTTAAGGATGGACTAACCTAGGGATGTCTTAGAAAGATATGGATTTGAAAAGTTTTGACACTATGGTATCTTTGTCCTACTTTCCAGTGAATTTTGCCCTTGTAAAAACATAGGAAAATAGTTGGTTCTAGCTTGGGGACATGTTATGGAATGATCGCAACAAATACATGGCATGAGAAATCCCAGAATATCAGTTGACAACAAATTGACCTATGCATTATCCATTGGGATTTATAGGAGTTGTATATAACTTGCAAGAGGTAGCTTTGAAGGAAGAAAACACACACAAAAAAAAAACGAAGAAATGAAACATACAACACACAAAAGGAAAAATCCACACAACAGGAAGGGAAACAAACACCTAAAAATCATGTATGGTACAGAGTAAGGGGAAAACCAACTTTCACTGATGATAGTGCTTTAGATATTTCCCACTTCGGGGTAATTCCAATGGTGTCCCATCAAAATATGAGAGTAGAAATACATTTTCACCGCAAGCCTCGTGTATTTGGAATGAACCGAGCCATAATGAATCAAAATTTCCATGGATCCCTTTTGGCTCTCTCCTCTTGTCCCATAGCAGGATGAGGTCTCCAAATTTGAATTCTCTTGCCTTGGCAATTTTTTCAAAAATAATATTCACCTTCAATTGATGTTCCTTTATGTGATCGACCATTCAAAGTCTATTCTCTTCCAAATTCTCCAGAAACAAAATTATTTTGTCAATTGAATCCTTGTATTGTTCACCTTCTATTCCTTGGAGTAATTTGAGAGCTGGCATCTCAACTGTGATGGGAATTTCTACTTCAATTCCATATAACAAATGAAATGGTGACATTCTAATTGCTTTCTTTGTAGTGATCCTATCCACCCATAATGCGTCATATAACTTCTTATGCCAATTCCTCTGGTTCTCATCTATGATCTTGCGGATTATGGTCACAATTTTCTTGTTACTTAACTCAGTTTGACCATTTACCTATGGATAGTAATATGATGAGTGAGATAGGGAAATCTTGTAGCTGTAGAAGAATTCTGTCAACTCCATCAAGGAAAATTATGTGGAATTGTCTACCATGATCTTCTATGGGAACTCCAAAATGTATGATGGTATTGTTCTTTGTTAAATTTGCATAGTGTTTCAGTGTTGGCTTGCTTGACTAATATGGCATCCACTGACTTCATGAAATAATTTGTTTAAGTGAGTACTGTAGGTGTGCCCCATTGAATGAGGATTTAAAGCATCGATGAAGTCCAATCCCCACTACTGAAATGGTTCTTCAATGACAGTTGGCATGAGGGGGAGTGTTGTGAGTTGTGGTCTCCTGAAAATTGTTGACATGCTTCACACTTAGAGACCCATTATTGAGCATTTGCGAAGATCGTAGGACAATAATATCTCCCCCAGAGAATCTTATGTGTAATGACCATCACTAAAAAATTTCTATCACCAGCTTGGTCGTGATATGCCTTCAACAACTATTATTGTTTCTCTTTATCAACACACATGAGAAAATATCAATTGAGACTTCTCTTATAGAGTGTGTGGTTCCAAATTATGAACTTTTCTACCCTTATCTTAAGTGTTCTCCTTTTCTTGTAGTAAAAATGAGCGGGGAACTCACCATAAGTAAAGGGAAATATCCACATACATTCACAATGGTGTTCACAAAGAGAACTTATAACTATGTTCAAAATAAGCTTGGGGAAAATACAATCATCCCCACCATTTTGAGATAACTTGTGACATCCTAATCCTTAGTGATCAATCTACAATCAAACCATTTCCTCACACTAAATTGAAAGGTTGAATCTCCAAGTCATACTATTGAGTCTTTGTGACCCAATTTTCCCTTCTTGGCTCCAGGGTCTTGTTAAGCTCAAGATGGACTTGATCGCAACTGCTGGGGACCATCACCAAAGTGTGAGAATTGAGTATGCAGAACCTGAAATTGTTTACGGCCTTGACCACCGTATAGGCATTCTTATCTAGTTGGTTGTAGTTTAGCTCACATTTATTCAACGAGAAACTCATGAAGGACAATAGGTGCTTCCACTACCTTCATCATTCTTCTGGAAAAAGAATAAAAGAGGGTATGGCATATGCTCTGATGCATATCAATACACGATGAATTCTTTACTAAAGTCTGAAGATACTAAAGTTGGGGCCTTAGTAATGGATTTTTTTATTTCTTCAAAATCTGACTTTTCCATAATCATTCCACTTGAAGATGGCTTTGAGGTTTCATCATGGTTGTGATATGCTTCTGTCAATTCTGCGAACTATGGAACAAAGCGTTCGAAGAAAATTAACTTTAATGAAAGAAGGAATGAACTCCCTTCTTACTCGTGGGCAAGGATAATTCTTGAATGGCTCTCACTCCTTTCAGGATCAATGTGCGCTCCATGTATTGGTTTAGAATGTGTCCTAATAACTTACCTTATGTGACTTCGAAGATGTGACTTTTTTGGGTTCAAGGATATGCCATGATTTCTACAACATTATAAATACATATTTTAGATGATGCAAGTGGTATCCTCTCTTCTTTTAAGAAGACTCTAAGATCATCTAGGTATATGATAATGCAGTGCTTCAACTCCTTGAAGGCCAGATCCATTGCTCTTTGAAATGTAGCCCCTGTAGTGGTAAGGCCAAAAATGCATTCTACTATACGTGCAAAAGTGCCCCATGGTGTTGTGAAGGCTATGCTTTTAGTACGATCCCTCATCTGCTACCTCAATTTTATTATACCCTGAAAATACATCAAAAAATGAAATACATTTCAGATCCTAGTGATTGTCTGCAAGAATGTGATCCATAATCAGGAGTAGGATATTTATCCTTCAGGGAGGCCTGGTTTATATTACGTAAGTCCACGCATATCCTTATCTTGACCATTCTTCTTTTGCATAATGGTATGATTTTTTCTACCCACGTGAGAATGATGGATAGGGAAAATGATCCTTGCATTGAGCATCTTCATCACTTCCTCCTTTGATGGTGTCATAATATCTTCGGGTTATACAACCTCTATTTTTTCCTAAATGGATTGGCATCTGGCTTCAAGGGAATTGAATTGGTGCATCTCCTTCTGGTTGGAAGGACTTAAGCTCATGTCATAAGAATAGGCCAAGACATCTGAATACTTCTTGAGTAATGAGACGAATCTTCTCTTTTCTTCTGGACGAATAACACTTTCCAATGTTGACCATTCTTAGATTCTCGATGAGTCACCAATATTTTCCTTATTCAAAATTGGTGGGGCACTGATAATATTGCTTCGCCTTCTCTTGAATAAATATATCATGCTTATTCAAAGATATCTTCTAGAGACACTAATCCTTTAGGGATTTTATTCCCTTTTAGTTTGATCACTCCTTCTTCATTGATGCCTTCAATTCCTTATTTATCTTCTTCGGCTACTACTTCCCTGTGTGGATTCTCACTTCCTTCGAAGAAGAAGGTGTATTGAAAATTATCTCTCTGCTCTAGGAAATCCAGGATCTTGATTGAAGACTTGCTAGTGGTTTACATTATCATGTATACGTTGGGCCTAAAAATCATCTCCATGGTCACCTTGTCTTTACAGAAAGATGGATGTGGTATCACTAGGGAAGGTGACACTGTAAGAGAATCAACCCTTTTATTCTTCTATCATGGAAAGGATTCAATGAAGAATGCATCAAAAGATTCAATGCAGTCCCATACTCTATTTCTAATAATGTAGGAGTCTTGGATTCTTCACTTGGTATTGCTTCCGAACTTGCTTTACTATTACCACCACATAACCTTGGCATCTCAGTTTCTTGATCCCCATATATTTTTCTATGCTTATACCTAGGAGAAGGGCTTCATACTCCACTATGTTGTTTGTGTTATAAAAACTGCAACTTGTAGGTGAACGAGTACAATTCATCGGAAGGAGAACACAACACCACACCTTGCTCCCGACCCTGCACTTGAATGACTACCATCAAACTCCATTTTCCAGATTTTATCTTCCTCCTCCTCCATGAGAAGTGGAAAATTATCATCCTTCTCCAATGTAATGAAGTAGTTGCCTAGCATGCCGTCATCCTAAAATAGGATGTTCACCCTCGGGTCATCATATTTTCATACTGTGTACTTCATCTTTCTCACTAGTAGAAATTTATTCATTTCTCCCTTTACTAGAATGGTCCATAGATGATCAATCCATTTTGATTTCTCCACCCATGTCTCTATAAAATATTTGGCTCAGTAGCATCCTCAAAAGATGTTGGAATATCCGCTACTAAGATAGTGAGGAGCACCTTCTTTTCTGAAAAGTCAGCTAGTGCCACCTATGAATCCTTTATTATTCCTACCAATGTCACTTCTTTGGACTCCATCGATAATAGACAAGAACAATCACTATGCTGGGTCAAGGTGAGACTAGAGCATTCAACAAACTTTGATTTGCATTACATTATCAAAGGATCCAAAATCTATGATGCAATTTTTGAGTTGGAATCCTTTGATGAGAAGTGATAGGTAAAAAGGTTCAAATTTGTTGGTTTTGGAGGCACTAAGGGCTAACATGTTTTTTGAAGGTGGCATGGATGGTGTGGGAACTAAGCCTTTATAATTTGGGCTTTGATACTTTAGCACTACCACCCTGGACTAAATAAAAAATCTATCAAATTGAGTAGGGTGTGTTTGCAAGTACTCCAACTCTGTGATCTGAACCTTGGTTTTACTTGTGTGATCCAAATAATCAAATGGGGTCATGGTGGGTGAATTTGAGGTTTCAGGGATGAAGGAATATTTACATGGTGAATGTGTTGTTACTTTGGGAGTTTGATTTTCTTTCATAGGCATGGTAACTAGTTTAGAAGGAGATGAGGAAGCAGGATTTGGTGGTACTTTAGGTGATTTGACAGGAAGTATCATTTGAAGAAGAATTATTCTTAGAAACTTTAGAACTAGGGGAAAGACTAGAAGACTTACTTGGTGTGGCAGTGAGGATTATTGCTAACCAATTGGTATGGTTTTTATTTAGTCGACTCCATTGAAGGTGGTAGCAATGATCCTCTGCTGATAATATTATTTTGTGGAACTTCCACAGGGGGTATTCTTTCTTTTCATTTTCCTTCCATGCATGGCCGTTATTGAAGATGAGGCTCCTTTCTTGGAATTGTGTATGAGTGAAAACTACATGGCTGAAAATCTTGGAGCTTCTTCATCATCGTCATATTCGTCTCCTTCAACATACTCAATAAGGTCATTTTGTTTTTCACCATCAACTTCTTCGACCTGTGAGATAGTTATCATCATCACCTACATCTTCCTCTTCATGTTCCTTTATCTCTACTTCTTCTTCTGGCTCATCAGTATCACATGCAACATTAACCATCGGTGCTTCAAGGGAAATCCTATAGAGGAGACATGGGTGATTATCTTTGACCGGTTCGATGGAGGATTCATCTTCCTTGGAGAATTCCACATGGAGATTTGAGACAATTTTTTCTTCAAGGAAATCATGTCATTTTGCCATTTTCTAGATCATGGGTTCCAGTGGTAGCTGAGCATGAACTTTGGATTCTTTCTATATTCCATTGGGGCCCTTCACCTTTTTCTGGACAAGGATCAAATCATCTTCAGTCTCGATTGCATAATCCTACACTTCTTTCAAGTCTCTGGGTTGTGACCTTCTGGAGGAAGAAACCAACTTCAGGTGGTAGAGAACTGATGAAGAACGTTTTCAGATTGTTGTTCTGGACGTGCAAATATCTTCCTAGAATCCTTCTAATTATTTATCATATTTAATGATGAAATATCTCATAGATTATGTGGGATCCTTTTTCATTTACACTAACTGAGACCAAGAGATCTTGATATTCTTTCTTAGTCTTGAAACTAATCTCAAATTTGACTCCTTATGTCTTCCAAGCAAGTAACAGACCTTGGGGGTAACATATAGAACCATTTAGAATATTTCTCCTGTAGTGATTCCAAAAATAGCGTCAGATAGACACATCCTCATGTTCTACACCCAATACACCGCAAGTGGTGATGAACGCTATGCTACATGCTCCTCAAGTGAGGGTTGTGGGTGCAACCATCTCCTCTAAATTTTGAGAAATTATTCCTTGAACCTTGTGGTAGTTCATGGAGTGGTTTTTAAAGTGTAAGAGGGCTGGTATTCCCACCCCATGGTACATTTGGCCTACGTTCTTCACAATCCACCATTGCATCTCTGATCCTAGCTTCTAACCTTTCTAAGGTTGTGGCTTTAGCAACTGCTCTTAGCATCTGCTTTGGCTTGAGCTCTTATCAATCTCTTCAATCTGAGCTCTTATCTCAACTTCAACTCTTACTTCTCTTTCTCTAGCTTCTTCTTCGGTCTCAATGTTAGTGAAGTCTTCGAGGTTCTTGTTGATATTTGGAAACTCTATGTCTCAATGGGTTGATGACTCTTGGAATTTTGATGGGGAATGTTTTCCTGACAAAGGGGAGACCTTATATTTCTAAGACAGCTCTTGTATTCTTTGAAGTTCTTCAAAGATGGGATCAATTTTTCCTCCTTTTCTTTATTTTCGGGTGTACCTTCTATCTTCTGGCTTTAAAATATATGCTCTTCTTTACGGTTCCTGAATCTTATCTTTATCTTTCTAGTTCAACAACACGTTCTTCTTCGAGGTCCAATACTCTTGTGGAAATGAAATATTGAGTGAAACTCTATTATGTTGTGCTAGATAGCCTCTCACAAGTCTAGAAATAATGTCTTCATGGATATGAAATAGTAACTTAGGTCTTTCAAATGGAGGGTTTCCTGGAATAGCCATGGTTTGGAGACATAAGGCTTAGGTGACTTTTCAAATTCCATTTTTTTTTTTGATTTTGATTTTTTTTTGTATTTTTTCTAGTTGTATTTTGGTGCAGATGCTGCTAAATTTGCCCCACAGTGGTGCACCAAAAAATAGTTGGTGAGAAAACTTTTTCGAGGTGGAAAAATTTATGGGTTTCTTGCCAATGCTCTAGGAATCAGAAGTCCCTCTACTTAAATGGTGCAACTTCCGTGTTTGCATGCATGTTAAAAGGGGTGGGTTTTTCCTGGTGGCCTTGCAGCTGAGGATCAACAGGGGCACTCCACTTACCCTGTGGAAAAGGTAGAAATTTCTTGCTAGAGAGGAATTTGTCTAGATAAATGGGAAAGGGAGTGAGAAAAAGAGATAGGGGAACTAATGTTGTGGGTAGAAACTCAGATTCCTGCACACACTAGTTAGAAATTTCAACACATGCATTTATGAGAAGGAATAACCAAAAATTCCATGCTAACTGGCTAGAGGAAACCATGTATACAAAGATGCACACATTCATATGCCTTGAAAAACAGAAAACTTATTCCCTTAATTAGTATTTAAATTAAATTTGTACATAATATGAGAATAGAGGAAAAATAGTGAGGGGGAAAATAGAAGAAAAATGGCTAACTCTTTGTTCTTCCACAAGTAGGCAAAATCCTCTCTCATGAATTCACAAGATTTGCAACCAACAACCTTTTGAGAATGGGAGGTCATTTTCCTTTTATAAGAAGAGAAAGGAGACTCTTCATATAACTGCCAATGGACTTTTCATATGTCCTCGCACAACTTAAAAAATTTCAACTTCCTAGGAAACTATTAAGTCCTTTTTTATAACATAAAGGTGACTTTTACATTAGAAATATAAAGTTGCTTTTTAATTTCATTAAGGACATATAAAAAGTTCACCCCCAATGAATAATTATAACATGGAAGAGAGAGAAGGTTTGGGGAGGGTGAGAGAAGGGAGAGAAAGGGAGAGAGTGAGAAGAAGAAAGAGGGAGAATCATTTGGAAGAAGAATAGGTCGCTCCTATAGAATTTATTTCACTACTTGACCGGTATCCATCATATTCCACTGAGAATATCTCTGCTCCCTTTAATTCCTTATTGAAATGAGCCATAGTAGATGCCACTCTGTCGGGGCGGGTGAGGAATAAAAACACAATTTAGAGTCTCTATCTAACTGTCTGAAACACTGTTGATATCCTTCGAACCAAAATGGATGCTTGTCCAAAATGAGTGAAATAGTGGAATGGATCCTTGATAAGTACTCTAATGTATTTTTATTGAAGGATAATGGATTTACCACTTCCTTCTTGACATGTTCTTAGAATGACCCAATCAACTCATCAACTTTGGTGCTTTCTTCCATCTTAAGTACTTTGAGTTTTTCCCATTCTTATTTTTCATCCAACTCTATGATGGGCTCGGTTGATTGCTTCATATCTGGTCTCTAGGGACCTTTCCCATAAGCATGAAAATTCCTCATAAGGGGCATGAAAAACCCTTTTTTTAATCAAATCTTGAGAGTGATTATTGCTTATTTCCATCACTAATGAATGCATAGGGTCCCAGTGATCCTTTTTCTTTTTCCAAATCTTCTCTTATCACCTACACCTTATTTTTAGTTGCACACATATAGGAGAAGATTTTGACTACCTCTTGTACAATGAATTTCCCTTTTCAACAACCGATCCATTTTCCATTAGCCATCCTTGCAATGTGAACTCTTGTGCCCTCATGATGGATTCTGGATTGAAGCTTCTTACGGGCAAAAATTCCTTGATGGAAATTTTTGAGGCACTTAGATCAACCATATGTTGTACGTAAGATGAAAGAGTTTACACTTTCTCTTGAGCTCATCAATATTTTTCTTGTACTCCTTGTTTCGTGCCACCAAGAGAGTGGAAGAATGTTGGTACGTATGTAAATATCCTTCATGGGTAGTCGGCCCTAGCGGGATTATACTCATTTAATAATTTTTTGATGTCATTTCATCCACTAGTTTGACCACCTTAGGTCGGGTTACCTCGATATATTGGTCACATGTGTCTCCCCTATAGAATCATGAGGTTGTATGTGCAAGTTTTCTTTTCCTTCCCTTTTCCAATTATGCAATTGTTGATAAGTCAGGGACCATGACTTGTTGAATAGTGTGTGTGTCATGTGCTATTATTTATTTCATCCATAGGAACATTTCATTGAACTCCAGCTCTAAGATAGGAATATCAACCGTTCCCTTCTTGGGTGGAAGAGACATCTCCTTTATAGGAGAGGAAATAGTGTTGACAAGAGGTGAGGCCTCTTATGGTAGCTCAAGGAATGGCTACTAAACTGTGTGATCTTCCATGAATTGGGTTACTAGATCTTCTTCTATCCTGGCTTTCTTTGGTGACTTCTCATGAGGAGAGGCTTCCAACTTTGCGGCCTTTTTCTTTGAACTTGTTCTCAAGTACCCTAAACTCAAAGTAACCTCCACCACTTTTGACAATGAATGTTGTGAGGATTCTTTCTGGATTGAAGGGGTACCTCATGATTGAATAGCAATGGATCTCTTCCTTTAGAACCAATCTCTCATTCTTCTGAATATTTTCTCGTTCCATTCCTTGATATCTCTAAACTCGCAGACATGCCAATTTACTTGAGGTAATGGGGAAGCCTTGACTTCCTTGTATTCAAGATCATACATTTTTGTCCCATCATATTTCAAGCCATCTTCATACCAGGAGAAATGATACTTCTTCATGTCTCCTATTATCATTATCATGCGATCCCTCTCCCATACATTGAAATCATCAACACTATTGGCTCAATAATATGTAATTTTTGGAACATGGAACAATTCTGGGACATGGAATGAGTCTGAGTTTGACCTTATGTCAAAGTTATCCTTGGGAATTTATCGTGGAGTGTCAAGTGCATGAAGGAAATCTCCAAGTGGGATGCATCATTTACATTGTTGCATGTGAACACCCTGAGAGAGATGGCAAATGAGATGAGATTTTTATTTTGTTTCTGAGTTTTTTGTTTGTGTGTGTGAGTTTCTTACAAAGCTCAAATAAAACAATTTGATCACTAAGGTACCTGGGTAACCTTAGTGGAGCTTGGTCAAAACTGTAGACTCGCAAGTAGGAGAAAGTTGAGAATTGAATGAAATAGGAACCATATCTTTTGATCAAGGACATTGCTTGTAGTGACATCCTTGCCTCCAAATCACTCTCCAAACTTCTAATCATGAACATTGTGAACACATCATTCATGCGGGTGAATTTCCTGTGACTTTCTATCATCACCAACTAAGGGAGTTTCTTAAATGTTGAGACCTTAACAACAATGTTCTGTGTGAGGGCCAATCCCTTGAATGATCTCGAGATTGCGATTAGGTAGACAAAATAGGAAGTCATGTAGAAATTCTTTATCATAGGAACCTAGAGAAGTTATCGATACATATTGTTGCTGATTATCTTCCCCCAATCTATCTGATGTTTTCCTTTGGTCATCATTAGGATTAAAAGAGCCATCTAATCCTAGAAGTACCTCATACTTGCTTCTCCCATCACCCTGCTAAGAAGAGAGATTACATCCAAATATCCTTCATGAAATTCACATCTCAAAAGTGTCTTCGACATCTTTCAGGGATTTCTTCTTATCTTCATCCACGATCCTAATGTAATCCCTTCAAGGTATGCATCTGTTATTTCCCACTCATGCACAAACTTATCCTTCATGATGACAACCATATTGGATGATGTTGGGATTTACAAGGCAATTGAGATGGTTCTAGGATCTATGTTTGCCATCACTATGCCATTATCTACCTGAATTGTCTGTGTATCAAGATCATAGTGACGAGAGTAGGCCAAGACCATATCAGTGCATTAAACAAACATAGGATTCCCAACAGCTGCAAACAACCCACTTGTGTATACTCGATCGTCTATTTCCCCTCTTTCATCTGCCATTATGCAAGCTTTTAGATCATCAAGATCCATATGGGTAACATCACTTTCACCTATTTGATACTCAGATGAGAGAGACTGTGTTGGTTTCACTTTCAAAAACTTGAGCATGGAAAGGGTGGCTTGCTATTTTTGGTAAGTGTTAGAATCTACTTCTCTGAATTCCAACTGATGATGTTAACCTGAATGTTCAACTCCTTATACACTCCCTTTGTGAAATCAACTTTCCTAGACAAATTACTATTTATAGCAAGTACCTATGAGACAACTTACTATTTTTATTAACTGTTGATTTTTGAGATGAGAGGAATGTACTGATGAGTTTCTCCTATATTACTCTCCCTGTGCACATTGCCTCTCCCTATGTTTCTCTTCCATAATGACTTACTAAGAATGGCAAAACCCATATAGTGAACTTACTATTTTTGGTAAGTGGCAAATTTCACTGATTTGTGGATGAACTGATCGATATAAACTTGTTTTTTTCCTTGGTGCACACCATTTCCTTCATAGCTTCTGATGATGATGACTTACCCAAAATAGCAGCCACCCGTGTAGGAAGGCTTCCTATTTTTAGTAAGTGGGTCTCTCGTGCTTGGATTGTGATGAAATGATTTTTTTTCATATGGGGTTTTTCACAACAACACCCCTCTGAAATCTCATCCGCATACGATCACCGATTTGAGAGATTTTAAATTTTAAATTTTTCGCTATGGGAAGAGAGGGTTTTTTCACCTGAAAAATCTTGGCCATGAATGTGAAAAATTCTTTTCAATCCTTTAAGGAACCTGGAAGACTAGAAGATTGTAAAAAATGACATCTCAATCAATTGAGTGGTTTTTTAGATTAAAAAAATCTTTGTCGGATGACTTCGAGGGTTTTCTCGAAAAAAACTTTGTTTTTACACCGTTTTGATCTGTTCTTTTTTTTTTTGTGTTTTTTAATGCTTTTAGATGAAAAAGGATGGGGTGCATTTTTTTTTCCCTTTCATCCCTTTTATAAATTGTTGAATGGGACATAAAATTCCTCCTTTTCCTAGTGATGAAACATGGCACGTTTTCACTCGTTGAGTAACTTAAGTAAGGGGGGTTGCATTTAAGCACTTAGGGGATAGTTTACGGTCACGTGGAAAACCAGAAGGAACAATAGGGGAAAGGAGATTTTTTTTGTCCCTTTCATCCATTTTATAAAGGGAAAAAGGGGACATGAATTTATTCCTTATTCTAGTGGCGACACTTGACAAAACATGCGGGGTAGGTGAGTACACCGGTCAAACTTGGTCAACGGGGGATAGTGGATCAGTTCTTGGTCTTATCAGTGACCTAGGGGCTCAAAAAGTGTTGGTGGGTGAATTTTTATGTCCATTTAATACCTTTGAAAAGGGATTTAAGGGACATGGAATTTCACCTTAACCACATCTACCACATGTATTTCTTGAAAAATGACTAAGTATGAGAAATCACACCCTGGGACCAAGTTGCAGAGGCAATATCTCAGGCTCTTGGATGAATTTTGGAATGCAATTTTATATGATTTCACCTGTTAAAAATCCCACATAATCAAATGGTGATGGTAATAAGATCCAATTTTGATTGAAACACCTCTAAATGACTTCTTTCTCGAGATCACTTATTATGTGCCGGAAGAATGAACTACCTAGAACAATGTATGAGGTTTCAAGAGGTCCTATTTTTTCCACCATGGAGGAAATTGCATATAATTTCCATTGACATCTTGTTAGGATTTTAAAATCATCATGGGGGCTCCTAGAATTCTGATTTGAAGCTCAGGTCCTCATTTATAGTGTGTGCTCGGTTCAGGCCCAAAAACCTGCTTTCACTAAATTGGTTCCAAAACCTCCAAATTTTCCTTGAATCTCCCAAAATCATTTCCATGATGTTCTTAGCACTTGAATACTCCTTCATGATGAGTTTTTATCCTATGATCTGCTCTGGGGTAGTGTACTAGTCTAGAGGAAGGTTGATGGTATCCCTTCCCAAAATGCTTGAATATTCAAAAAGACCTTGAATCACCTAGGGGGACTGATTTTGATTTCCTAAATCAGCTAGGGGAATACTTACCATTCACATTGGGATAATTTGACTAATAGGATAGGACTGGTGTTGAGGATGGAATGACCTAAAGGGTGCCTTGGAAATATATGGCTTTGAATAGTTTCAACACTGTGGTATCATTGTCCTACTTTTTCAGTGAATTTTTCCCTTACAAAAACACATGACAACAATTGGATTTAGCTTGGGGGACATGTTATGGATTGAGCATAGAGAAGACATGACATGAGAAATCCTATAATCTTAGTTGATAACACGTTGACCAGTGCCTTATCCATTAGGATTTATAGGAGTCTGTTGGTGAGAAAATATTTTAGGTGGAAAAACTTGTGGATTTCTACCCAACGCTCTGGAAATCTAAGTCCCTCTACTTAACCGGTGCAGCTACCGTATGTGCATGCACAAGAAAATGTGGATTTATGTGGTGGTATTTCATGTCCAGGGATCCAATAGGGGCACTCCACTAACCCTGCGGAAAAGCTAGCAATCTCTTGCTAGGGAATTCTTCATCTGTAGATGTGGGAAAGCAGAGTGAGAAAAGAGGTAAGAGAACTAATGGTGCAGGTATAAAATTAGATTCCTAAACACACACTAGTTAGAAAGTATCATCACATGCATTTATGAGAAGAAACAACTTTGCGAAGCATCATTAAGACCAAATGAGAATTTGACTGAACACAAAGTATCAAGAAATACCCCTTAGTTAAAGAAAGCTAGAAACTCCTTCTTCTTGTATTAATTTCTCAAATCAATGTTGTACATAGTGTGAGAAATGGAAGTAAATTGAGGAAGGTGGAGGAAAGTGGAAGAAAATTGGCTATCTCCTTTGCTTCTCTCAAAGTACAATATACTCTTGAGTTTAAAAAATCAATCACCAACCCTTTGCAATGGGAATGGCGTTACAATTTATAGAATGGAGAGGTGACTTATCTTCTTCCTCATGACCCTCCATATGCCTTAATATCCAACTTTAAGACTATTCATATTCCTACTTTAAATATTTAAGTCCCTTTTTATAAAATAGCAATGTGACTTAATTTACATTATGTTTCTAAAGTCACTTTTAAGTGACTTAAAGGAATATTAAAAAGTGCAAAACCCCAACGAAGAATTAGAACATTTGAAAGTGAGAGATAGTTGGTGAGAGAGAGAGAGAGAGAGAGAGAGAGAAGAAGAAGAAGAAGAGGAGATGTCACCTGATGAAGTCCATTGATCCTTGTTGATGGAAAGCTCCAAATGCAGTGAAAATCTGAATCTTCGAACTCCTTGCACACTGTGAAACTCCTCCAAATTATCTCTTGAATGCTCACCAAGTTGAATGAACTAAGGTGGATCTTGAATTCCCTGTGAAAAATGGCTAGGATGCTCCCGAACAATGATGTCCCCCTGAATGATTATCCTTATATGATCCCATTGTGCCAAAACTACCTCTTTGAGTGTAACTTACTATTTTTAGTAAGTGTGAAAAAGTAACTCCCTCGATCCTTCGCTGAGTGTTGTGACCTTGATTCCCCTTTCTCCCTACGTTCCTCACTCCTTTGGATCAAATTTCTATTTTTAGCAGGTTCTCGAGGGCCCACTTACTATTTTTAGTAAGTGCCAAAAATTTCCATTCTGGTGAATTCTCAGCTGTAGTGCACCTCCAATGTCTTCATCTCCTTCGTAGGTTCTTCTGTTGATGACTTTCCCAAAATAGCAGTTCCTATGTAGTAGACCCGCTATTTTTAGAAAGTTGGCCTCTAGGAGTTGGATTGACGTGGAATGAATTTTTTTGATATGGGTTTTTCCCAATATCATCCCTCTGAAAATTTCAGGCCCGCCCGCTTAATAATCCAGGAGATTTTAAAGAGTTAATTTTCAGACTTGGTAGTGCTTCTGAGTACGGTAGCCATTAATGGACCTCAAAATTGCAGGTCTGGTTTTCTCCTCCATTTTCAAAGAAAATTATATTTTTGTGTGGGTTTTTTCTTCTGGTGCTTCACGTGTGATCTTACTTCAATCCAGCAACTGGTTTGACAGGAAATCCCACTTCTTTCTACGTTGAGCCGGAAAGGAGATTTCTTCATTGTGGATGCTCTGTCACATGAGGGAGAAGTTTGAAGGTGTATTTTTGATGGTCTTGGGAAAATTAATGAACAGAAACAAACAGTTTGTTGTTTCATGCACCGGCTTGCAATATTTCTTCAGATCTTTGTTTTTAGGCTATGGAGATTTTCATTGTTTTCTTCCTCTTGTTCTTCGTTTCTCCTTCTTGTTTTGATGAAAAATCCTTCTGAGACCTGTAAATCACTATGGGGAATGTGTTTCAGTTCTTGGGTGTGATCAGGTTTGAGCATTTGCAATGGTGGAGTGATGGTAGAATGTTGCAGAGGAAGGATGAAGATTTTCTGTGCATTGGAGTGGAAGCAGCTGAAAGCACTAGAAGCACTGAGCGACAGTTAGAGTTTTTGAATTTTCTAAATTCATGGAAGGAGAATCTTGGGAAAATTTTTCATGACTTGATGTCCCTAACCTCAGGGACATGAGGGACATCAAATTCCATGGTGTTCAAGAGGATGACATGTGGCGGCGATCCGATGATAGGGAATGAAGGTGGAAAAAGTTGCTTTAAAGCACTTGGGGCTGGAAATTAGTCACATGGGTGCCCAAATGACTCCCTATGGGGGATGGGTGCATTTTTCAAGGTATTATGTCCCCCAACTCAGGTGCACAAGGGACATAAAATTCCACGATGGTCCTGGAGACACAGCACTCGATCCAACACAGGGAATGGATGTTCCAAACAAGCCATGAGGGCTGATCAGTCACGTGACGAAGACTCCCTAGGGAATCAACAAATTTTTGTATTATTTCACCCACCTTAGGTACATAAGGGAAATAAAATTCCATAGTGGCACCTGACACGTGGGATCCTGAAGTAATGTCAAGGTCTGAACTGTCAAGGTCACATGAGGGTCCAAGAGGTCATATGATGACTAAGAGGGATTCAAGGGGGCTAGGTCACAATTTTCCAAAATTTATTTCCCTAACCTTGGGGGACGTGAGGGACACAAAATCCCGCCAGGCTCCTGGTGTTGACACGTGTCCTCCCAAAAAATTGGCTAAGTCCTGAACTTGTAACAGTGATAACTTGAGCTCCCGATGGAATTTTTTGGAAAAATTTTATATGATCCTAACTGATAAATGGCCTTCTGAATCCAATGGTAGGGGGTATCATGTCTTTATTATTCCATTTGATCCCTAAAAAATCAGATTTTTGATTTTGTACTCCACTTGTGCCTGAGAAAAACTGCCTCCAGACATGATGCTCCAAAGTGTTGTGAAAAATATTATTTCACCATCATGTAGGTATTGGAATCATATTTCTGGATATTTTTTTTGTCTCCTAACTCCAGCTGGAGCTCCCAGAATCTTCTTTTGAAGCCCAGTAGCTGTTTTAGGCCTGTGTACTACCTAGGCTTGTGAACCCTATTTTTTACTCAGACTGCTCCAAGTCTTGCAAAAATTCCCGAAACCTTCAAAAATCATTTCCATTATCTTCCAAGGTATTCCATTCAACCTCCATGTTGAATTTTGGCCCTTTTCTTCCACTCCATGGGGGTTGATCCAGTCCTGGGAAGGCTAGTGATAGCCCTTCCCAATGACTGCCCAGAAGATTTGCTTTTCAATGAAATCCTAAAATCACCTAGGGAGAATGAATGGAATTTCCTAAATCACCTAGGGGATGATATAACATTGGTTAGGAGGTCATTTGGACTAACTAGACTAAACCGGGGTTGTCTTGAAATGATAAGACTTGAAAAATTTGACACTGGGGTATAGTTGTCATGCTCAGAAATGATCAATTTCCTTGTTGCACATTTGCACGACAACAATTAGCTCTATCTTGGTGACATGACATGGAATGAGCATAATCAAAGACATGGAATGGGAATCCATAATCTCAACTTTAGACCATATAATTTGTTGACCAGTGCCTTATCCATTGGGCCCTGCGGAGTCATGTACAACTTCTAGAAAGAAAGCTTAGCAAAGAAGGAAACACACACACACAAAACAATGGAAAGGAAAAACATGAAACACACACATGCAACAGAAAGGGGAAACACACCTATCAATCACCTATGATACAAGATAGGGGGACAACCTGCTTTCACTGAAATACTTTTCATTTTCTCAAAAGTTAACCTTGAAGTGGGAAACACCAAATGATGATGTTCTGCGAAGTCGTTAATGGGTTCCAAAAAGTAGCCTCCCATCCTCATTTGACTTATGAAAGCTATGTGCTTTCAAAATTTTCTACGTACTTGGTAGGAGTGATTCCATGTGAGCTTCTTTATGATCAAGTCATTGCTTGGAAATTCCACTGCCTTCATGTTCTTTGAAGTCAGTTTCATAATCCTAGTTTCCTTTCATGTTTATCGATATAGCTGATTCTCCATTGAGAATCTCATCACTGCCCCAAAACTGATTTTTTCCATGTTCTAAACAACTTTCTTCAATGCAAATCTGCTCAATGTATTTCCCTGGCGGAGGTGTTGTCTTAAAAAATGGAGATGTCTGAAGGAGATACACAAACTTTTATTCTTTCGCACTCATGAACTTCTTCAAACAATGTGGAAGAAAAATGCATGTTTTCATGTTTATTCTCATCAACCAAAGTATTAGAGAATTCATCAAGCTTATCTAACTACTCCATTTCAACATCAAAAATTGGTGCACCAAAATAGGAAGCAAAGCTTGACTCATAATTTTCTTGTATCTTGATGGCTTGGGTCAAGAGTTCAAGAATGAACTAAGGATCCTCAGTTTCTTTTGCAGCCTTCAAGATATCTTGTACTGATAGTTCTTCTAAAATTTCCATAGACTCTTTTTTATCTTTATTGGAGGAATCTTCTTGTTGTGTGTCTAGGATATGGTTAAAAATATGAGTCCATACAGGCCCATGATTCATCTGAAACATTCTCATTCATCTCTTTCATGATTTGCGTTTCCAAAGATTCACTTTCTTGCATACACGATGCATACTTGATTCATGAAACCTATTAACAAGGAGAAGATGTCCAAGATTCGAGGGAATGGTGCTCCTTCAAGCTCAAAATCCATATCATCTTCTCCTTGGAAGTAGTAGAACTAGTGCTGGGGCAGTCAGTATGAGAAGAATTTTCAGCTACATCTTGATCAACCATTATTAAATCCTCTTGCTCAGGTGAAAGATGAAGGGCTATGTTTTCACCATGATGATGATTCTACTCCTCGAGTGTAGTAGACATTGTGTTTAAATTTCTCATTCTCCTTGGATTTGAAAATAGATTGGGCTTCTTCCATTTGATCATCCATGATTGCATCGGGGAGAGAGTTTGATTCTTGTGACTTCCTTCATTTCTTCATGCAACATTGTTACGTCAGTTGAGGAATCAAAATAGGAAGGAGGATTATCTATGACCATATTGAATTCATCATTTTTGGGTCATGATGTCAACTGATTTTCTTGGACTTCTTAACATCTCTCCATTTCATTATCAATTGAAAGATAAAAACTTGAAAATAGATCATCCATGCTTAATTTGAATTGACCATCATTCTTCATCATTGGTGGAGCCTTCGGAGAGCATTGGATCATCCACTATGCAACAAGGATCTTCCTTTACTGAATATATTATTCCCTCCATGGGATGTGACTTGAGCCAAATGGAATTGTTGAATGGTGATCCTATCTTTGTCTCTTCAATTTTCTTCTCCATGGCATTGTTTTGGATTTCACTGGGAGATTCCATGACAAGATCTTCTTTAGAAGCATCCAAGAATATTTTGGGAATGAAAACCTCGTAGTATGGGAAGCAATTTGATTCTTCTTCCATAGGGTGCATCTCATCTTCTTCCTCCATTTGATTCAGAGTTTCAAAATGTTCATATCTTCGATGTAGAGATAAAGCATACCTCCAAATTTCATTAAAGACTTGTTGTCCACCCAAAATTCCGTGCTCTTAAGAAAGTGAGTTTTGAAAATTTTGAGTTTTAAGTGTCTTCTCTGTTGTGCTGAAAGTGTTCAAAGTCGTGAAATTGAGAAAATCTGTGTTTTTGGGCCATTTCATTCGTTTTTTCGGGCCTGTCGGACATTTCTGTCCCGTGTGTCCCAAGTTTAAAAGTGCACTTTGTTCCCTGATTGGCCGATCTCCCCGAATTTTGTCTTTTTTCAGGCCCGTCGCACATTTTTTGTCCCGAATGTCTTGAGTCAAATTGTGCAAGTTGTTCCATTTTCGGCCGAAACACCCGAAACGCGTACTTCGCACATTTTTGTCCCGAATGTCCCAAGTCAAATTGTGCAAGTTGTTCCATTTTCAGCTGAAACACCTGAAACACGTACTTCACACATTTTTGTCCCGAATGTCCCAAGCTCTTCCGGACCCATTGTCACCTTTTCGTCCGATCCGATCGAGGCCGCGTGTTTCACGCATTCGCGTCTCACATGTCCCAAGCGTACCAAGTGTCATTCGTGCTTATTTTTCCCGCTCTACCCGAATATCATGCTTATTCAAATTGGTAGGTTATGTATTAAATGCGCATTCATGGCTTTTCTCTCTCCTAAATCAGCTATATAACGAGCATTTCCCCTTTGCATTTTTCGCACTGCTTCCATCGCTATCTTTTGCTCGAACCCTTGCAATTTGCAATTTCCTGCGCGCGTATCCCCTCCCTCTGTAATTCCTTTCCAACGTCAATTTAGCGTCTGCAGTTCTCTGAATTACTATCAATATGAAGATCAAGTTTCAGGGACAGGAACAAATTTCACCACTTGAGTCTGTTGTTCGTAATATTGGCGACAGTGAAAGCTTGTCATCTTGATTTCAGTGATTTTTGGGCAAGAATGGCGGACGCAAACCGTACACCAATGGCGTAGATGATTCACGATAGTGGTTTGGCTTTTGCTGGAGGTTTCCCAATCTCAGTACAGTGTGCTGATACTGTGCTTTCATGCGGAGCTCACTTCGACCCCGTTTCAAGCGAATTGACTAATATACATGGGGAACTTATTGCCAAACTGGATGCTTCCGCCATTAGCACTGCTCTGAGGATTCCAGAGATGGATAATGCCATAGTTGTTTCCAGAGATCAAGCACAGGCTCTGTTCGACCAAGACAGTGACAAATATAAGGCACGAGTAGCGAAGTCCTGGCTTAAAAACCCTAGGAAGGGAGCTTCTCGTCTGACCAAAACCCTCTTCCGAGGCAGATTTCAATGAAGAATTGTCAGACTTCATAATCTCTGCTGGCTCGGGTTATGGGTTTGCCCTCCACCAACGAGTTTCATTTCTGGATGTGCCCGCTCATCAGCATGGTGTGCGAAGGAACACAAAATATCAATTGGGCAGAAATCATAAGCATGAATTTGATGGAGATTAGCTGTCCAATGTGCAGCAAACGAAGAAATTCTACATGACTTCGTACTTGATGTATACCCTGGCAGCGTCACGGCAATGGTTTGGCTTTTCTTACATTGATATACAAAAAGATGATCCTAGTATATGCTTACTGCCCGCAATTCACCCTGGAGACCAGCAATCGTAATTTCAGAAGGGTCAATGATGCTTTCACCATGTACGTTGTCAGACTCCTCGGAGGTGATACTGCTAGAAGGTTTTCAGATGAAGCCATGAACCTGATATCGCACTACGGTGCTTACTTCATCCAGTTCAGGAAATTTTCTTATATCAGGCTTGCTGGCTATGAGAGCACTCCTCTGTGGCTTCCCATGTTCTGCAATGATAAAATGGCCTTGATAGAAATATGCAGGCAACTAGACAAGTTGCACAGAACTTGCAGGGATAAGAAGATTTCTGGTGTGCACTTTCCCATCTCTCTGGGAAACTACACTTGCAAGACAGCTCTGGATGCTCAAAACATAGAAAGAGCCCTTGTTCCTATCACTGTGCATTTCTTCAAGCCAAGAACCTGCTTTGACTTGAAGAAGTTTATTGAACAGAACATCAAGATAATCTATTATCATAGGGCAGATACAGAAGACTATTGGGGCTGATTGTGTAGATGATTTTGAGGCCAGAAGAAGACATTATGGTAGGTTCTCTCTTGCCATTGATCCAAGAGCTCGGTCTTGTATAAAGTTCCTTGAAGGAACTCCAGGGATGTAGGACAACTCTGATCTATACTCGTATGAGTATGAAAACAGTGTGATTATGCACACTCCTTTGGAGGACCTGGATTGGAACAAGAAAGAGAGGGATGATCTGGCTGAGATTCCTTGCTCCAGTCTTAGTCAGGACTAAGGTCTGGTTTGACAGGATGGTTCGAGAATTCAGGAGGCATTCAGGAGAATCCTCTTCTAAGGATGCTTCAACACCAAGAAGAGAAGCATCTATTCCAAGGTCAGAAACCCCAGTGCAAGACCCCTCCTGCCTCATCAATACAAGGACCTCCAGCTTCTACTCCTTCTCCATCCACTCAAGTGTACCAGAAGAAGCTCAAGGAGGTTAAGAAGGAGCCTATGGAAATTGATCCTCAAAGAAAGCAGGTAGAAGCTGCCTATGGGACCAGAGAACATCATTGTTCTCAGTGAAAGTGAAGAAAGTGAAGTACCAACTCTTGCGAAGTGCTCCTGAAGATCCAGCTAGATAAAGATAAAGAAATCCAGAGCACTGAGCTTTCAAGTAATGTTGATTCTTCTAGCCGCCATTGCCATCAAGTGCCCCACTCACCTCTCAACTCGAGACCACAACTGGCTGCACAAACCCTGAGTGTCATGAGCTCCCTGTCTATTGGTCCCCTTGCTTCCTCCTGCAGATTCTTCTTCCTCTTTTGCGTGGGTGCAACCTCTTGGTTGACAAAAGGAAGAGAAAATCCTCCTCTCAAAGCTCAGGGACCAAATTTCGATGCTGTTGCAGCCTTGTTGGGCACCACTCCTTCTCGTGCCAAGAAGGCCAGAACTACTTCCACAGATCAGTGTCTGATGCCCAAGGTCAGCAATTCTTAGAGATTGCTAAGCCTACAGTGGACAAATCAGAAGTAGGACTTGCTGGCATCTGACTTGGAGCTTTCAAGAATCCCTATGGGAGAGTCTACTCCTGAAGGTGAAATTCACAACCTCCAGGAAACAGTCACAAGAGTCATTGGAAGGGTAGAGAAAGGGAAACAAAACTATTGAGCAGTTGGAAGAACAGGCCCAAGTTCTCACAGGTTTCATCAAGTCTCTTTTGTCTAAGGAAAAAGTCTTAGACCCTACCCCATTGACTACTCTTCCACCTCCTGTAATTCTAAGCCAAGATGAAGTGCAAAGTATCAAAGATATGCACAAGTATTCTGTCTATGGCAGAGCTATTGAAGCCATGGTGGATGACATGCTTGTTGCTGGATTAAACTTCATCGATGAAGCTTTCAAACTCCACGAAAAGGTGAGTAATGTGCAACAAAAGCTCTCCTCCACAATCGGGGTACAATGGATAAAGAGCTCAAAATCTGGAGCATTTGCATTGTAGACCCTTCGCCTTATGGGACAGACGGATGAAAACATCTTACTGGCAAATAAGATCTTTCGATGATGCCAAGGAAAATCTATCAAAATCTTGGGTCTACAGCGTGGAGTGGAAGATCAGAGTCTTAGAAGAGGCTTTGGGAGAAATGAAGGAACAGCTGGCAGAAGGGAGAGGCTTTCAAGACACTGGTTGTATGCTGCTTTCAAGGATATACATTGTCATCTTCAGGATGAAAATTCTGGTGTTTCCCTTTCCTTGCAAGAAATCAAAGCTCAGTTCAGAGCTTTTGTCAAAGATAATCTTATTCAAGGAAAGCTCCATCTCTAAAGAAAAAATGAAGGAAATCTGTCTCTCTTCAATCTGCCATTGAAGAAGCAAACAAAGATTATCATACTCATGTCGAGTTTGATAAAGAGATGGAGAAGTGTCTGGGATTTTGGACTCAGTCTGCGGCCAACGCGTCCGTCCCCCGTGGCAGAGACATAGCTGAGGTGTTGAAAGAGATTCAGGCAGCGGATTTTGAAGTCAGTGGGGTCCCTCTCAGTAACTGACCACCTATCTTCTTCTCCTTATTCTTTTCTCTTCTTCCCATCCTTTTTCCATTTTCTTTGTAAAAAGTTGAGGTATTACGGTTGGCAATCCTTAACTATTCTTGGTTAAAAGAAGCAGTTACGAAGAGTAACTGATTTGTAAGCTATATAATGGCCTCTCTATGCCATTCTGAAAGAGAGGAAGAACTGGGTTTATTTTCTAAAAGTGTAAATAGATCATAAAGAAATCAATACAGAAGGGCTTTCCATTCTTTGTCTATCTGATCTCTGTTATCTCTAAGCTTTCATTTAAATTTTGTGAAGATCATTTGTCTCCAGTTTGTTAGTCTTTCCGATTGCATACTTTTCAACTTTGCAAGCATGGTGATCTTGTATAACCAAGAAGGAACTTTGTGTCCTTGATTAATGAATCTATGTTACGTTAAGAAACTTTGTGTTCTGGCAGATGTTATTTACAAAAATTTGTGTCTTTAAATTCCATCTCATTTATACGATACGAATGATCTTGTTTTCAATTCACTGTAACTTCGTATACATAAAGAATTACTCTGTTATCTATAATTCTGCATGTTGCCTTTCTGCTCATTCTCATACTCTCATTCCTCATTCCTTTTGTAATTGATGATCTTTATAGTAAACACTTTTGTAATATCCAAGTTCAACCAGAAAATCATGTTTTGTATATTTGTAAATAGGTTCATTTCTGAATAAGGGAACCTCTCCCATTAAAGAGGAGGGACTTCTTGTTCCCTGACTGTTGCTTTTCGTAAAGTCCTATTTGACGACCAACAAGACTTCAGGTTCAAAATTTCCTTTTATTATTATCTCAAGTATTTCCACATATTCTCTTTTTAACATGTTCATTTCTTCATCACCATATGTAATGAATTCATCTTGAGAATGGTGGAAGAAGGACATCATTCTCAATTTTGTAGTGAGGTGTACGAGATTGAAAAAATCTTCTTCAATGGATCTTGCACCATCTTGTCATTCGTCATCTTCTTGAATGCTGATTTTATCTTCATCGGAAGGCTCAAGGATATGATTTTCTTTAGTGGAATTCAAGAACCTTTCAGGTATGAAAACCCTATGGTACGAATGATCTTCAGGGTCTTCCTCTATATGATAATTATCCTCTTCTTCTTTCTCCCTATGGGCTGCTTCAATTTTCTCATTCATCTCTTGCAAGAATTTGGCATATTCTTGAGCTTCACACCTTATCTTATGTCTCCTTTGAATCCATTTTTCTTCATTGATGATAGGTTCTTTCTTCTTTCCTTTTTCAACACTAGTTTGGAACCATGGTTGATCAATGATCTTCTTTTTTGGGAAGACATCTTGTTCTTCTTCACTGTCACTCATTAGTACTTCACTCCAATATGGAAATTTCTTCATGATGTGGGAAATGAACATGACAGGGGTTCGTTCCTTAATAGAGTCACCTTCCAAAAATTATTTTCATTCGAAATATGATTTTCTTTTTTTTATTTTCAGACCTTATGGTCGTATATTGGATGTAGACGCTACTAAATCTGCCCCACGGTGGGTGCCAAAAAATGTTGGCGAGAAAATTTTCGGGTGGAAAAACTTGTGGATTTCCCACCAATGCTCTAGGAATCTAAGTCCCTCTACTTAACTGGTGCATCTGTTGTATATGCATACACATGAAAAGGTAGATTTATGTGGTGGCCTTTCAACTGGGGATCCAATAGGGAAACTCCACTGACCTTGTGAAAAAAATAGTGATCTCTTGCTAGGGAATACTTTGTATGAAATTTGGGAAAGGGAGTGAGAATAGAGGCAGGAAAACTAATGCTGCAGGTATAAAATCATATTCCTGCACACACACTAGTTAGAAAATTCAACACATGCATTTATGGGAAGAAAAAACTCTTCAGATAGCAACAAGACCAAATAGAATTCACTGATCACCAAGTATCAAGAAACCCCTTAGTCAAAGAAAGCTAGAAACTCCTTCTTCTTGTATTGATTGCTCAAATCAAAGTTGTACATAATGTGATAATGGAAGAAATTGAGAAGTGGAGGAAAGTAAAAGAAAATTAGCTATCTCCTTTGCTTTCTCTAGGTACAATGCACTCTTGAGTTTACAAGATCAATCGCCAACCCTTTGAAATGGGAATGGCGTTACAATTTATAGAAGGAGATGTGACTTATCGTCTTCCTCATGACCCTCCATATGCCTTATTTCCAACTTTAGACTATTCATATTCCTACTAAAACAATTAAGTCCCTTTTATAAAATCAAGGTGACTTAATTTACATTATGTTTCTAAAGTCACTTTTAAGTGACTTAAAGGCATATCAAAAAGTGCAAACCCCAACTAAGAATTAGAACATTTGAAAGTGAGAAAAGTTGGAGGAAGAGGAGAGAGAAAGAGAGAGAGAAGAAGAAGATGAGATGTCACCCGATGAAGTCCGTTGATCCTCGTTGATGAAAAGCTCCAAATACAGTGAAACTATGAATCTTCAAACTCCTTGCACGATGTCAAACTCCTCCAAATTATCTCACTAACACTCTCCAAGTTGAATGAAATATGGTGGATTTTGAATGCCCTGTGAAAAATGACTAGGATTCTCCTGAACAATGATGTCCCCCTAAATGATTATCCTTATGCATCCCATTGTGCCAAACTACCACTTGAGACCAAGAAAGAAACTAGGAAAAATTATGGAATAATTTTTTTTTTATAAGAAGAGTCTACAACTAAGTTACAAGACACTAGTTTGAAACTAAATAGGTTCCAGAACAGATTTTGATTAACCAAACACAAGATTTCCATTTTTATCTTATAACAAGTTTACAAGGTTCCAATTTTAGGGTTACATGTTTTACTTAGGTTCGGGGAGCAAATTTCCCTCATGCCTATTCTCAAACAGGCCCAAAAGTTCAACTATATTTTTCACACATTTAGATTTATCAAAAATTTCCTAAACTAGGCTCATTGGATAGGAAATTTCCTCACCTTTCCAACCATATAAATAATTCCTCCTAACTCCTTGTAAAACTCAAGTTATGGTTGGGCGGAGTTTTAGGGGAAAATTCTCCCTTGGAGGTCCATGGGGTCGACGAAGTAGGACACATGGCGCATCCTGATTGGCGTGGGGAAACAGGGAGTGGCAGAGAAGGTTGGGTTTTTGGGAAATTTAACCCCAAAGTGTAAAGGTGAAAAATAGTTGCGCGCCTCCGCCAAGGTGGAAAATGGGTGCCACATGTGGCACTCCCCCAAGCCACGTGTCAACTTCCTATTCGTCGCGGGGATGGCGGGTTGGCAGAGTGAAATTTGGTGAAGGGGTTTTGGGGATTAAAATCCCAAAGGAGAAATTATCCCCATGGTGGCTCTTGCTCAAATGGCCATGTGGCATCTTGCGATTGGCCGCGGGCTGGTGGAGCGGTGGAGAATAATAGAGTTTTTCACCAAAGAGATAAAAAGGTTAGAAAGAGTTACGTGGGCCCGTGCCTCCAAGAGGACACATATTAACACCCTATTGGCTGCAGGGGTGTGGGTCCATAGGGAAAAATGTGAAAATTTTCCAAAGGAAAAAATGGTTAAGTTTTCCATTTTAATAGCGTGCACCCCCTGCCACGTGTCAGCACGTGATTGGTTCGGGGCCGCGGGGTTGCGGGGAAAATTTAGAAAATTTTCCCAAGGTAAAATTTTCAAATCGATAGAGTTTTCAAATAGTCCACCCCTCCAAGATGCCATGTGGCATCATATGATTGGATAAGAGGGTGGCGGGGTGGCGGGATTTTCATGGAAATTTTTCCCGCGCTAAAATTTAAAATTTTCTAAGTTATATTAATTCATTTTTAGTTTTGGATGGCCATTTTGAAGTAAAACTTCAAATGGCCATAACTTTTGATTGGGAACTCCATTTTGGGAAAACAAGGACTTTCTGGAAATCTCTCAGAGTCCTCTTTTGCACAAGGATCATCAATTTTAGAATTTGATAAGGTTTTAGAGGTCAATTTTAAAGAAACAATCTGCAGGGTTTTCTACTTCAAAATTGGCAATTTTTCAAACTTGCAATTTTTATAAAATTGAACTCTTCCTCCACTCAACATGTCAATCAGACATGGGGGATTGGCTTAGGGAAGAATTAGAATGTTTTAAGTATGTCAATTTGATCAATTTATTCAAGTTTTGTTTTTCTCCAACAAGGGACAGAAAAACAACCTAGGAAGGGATTGTTTCAATTCTGAGATGGTTGAATTGATTTCTTTGAGTTTTTCCTTGTCAAGTTGAATTTAATGAATCCTTAGCATGGTAATGTATAACATTTTAAGTTGATTGTGAAGTACAAATGTGAATTATTCTTTTAATTAAAAATATACATTACCAGATTTGGATTTTGTACAGTGAGTTGTGCCTTTAAAATTGATTTGGTGATTTATCTTTTGGATGAGCAATAAGATTCTGACTTAACCCATTACATTGCTTCATCAATCAAACATTCAACTCTAACTAAAATGCATCTCTGAATTTTCACTTCAATATACAATTTTGTAAGAAGATAACACTCATTTTCATTTTGTATGCTTCTTTTCAACATTCCAAGATAAAACAGAGAATTCTATTTCCTATCTTTTCAAATTAGAATTTCACTCATGGACAGAAATACAAGTCTAGAATACGTTTCCACACAGATTTATAAAAGAACAATGTCACTCTTTATTGATCATTCAAATGATTTTACAATTGAATCCTTTTCCAACTTGATTTGATTCTTTTCACATTTCCAAATACAAGTATACAATACCATTTACATTTCTTTTCAAGTAAAAGCAGAGGATACATTTCTCAATTCAATTCCAACTTCCAATAACAAGTAAACATTTCACATCTCTATATCAATTACACTCATCCACTTGAAGTGGGAAGGATTACATTTTAAAAATTTACAAAAGGGATGACTGTCAAACTGTGAAAACTCTCCAAACAACAGCATGTTGAATTCTCCATCTTCATTCTTCTTTTGATCACAACAAGGAAGGGGGAAAGACAACGCTCTCCACCCAACCAAGACATCCAATGGGAAAAGAGAAGCCATCTTTCCCCATTGGCCCCCGAGCCCCAACCATATTGGAATGGAACATGATAAAACAACACATGGCAACATAGCTTCTTTCACATATAACATACATTCACATGCACAAGGAAATGCACAAACAAAAATATGTAGTTCTCAACTACAACAAACAATTTCAATCAAAACAAAGGCTCCTTCTCCAAGCAAGCAAGCCAAGCAAGAGCAAGAACTATGGAGGTCTCCTTATGCCTCCCATGTTGAAATTGGGCATCCACCTAAAACAAACCGCCAAAACATAACCATCCCATAAACCTTATCCCTCCTCAACCCCTCCTTATCCCTCCTCCAAATTCATCCCTTATACCTCCCCAAAGTAAGAAATGTAAGCATATTCTTTTCCCTAGGTGGATCCCAACCAACACTCCCTCCACAAGACAAGTGCCAATGGAAAATCCCTTATCCCTCCTCTGATAAACCTCATAGTCTTCTCTCCACACCATGCCCTAAGCATTCTACCCATCCCTCTAAGAATTGAAAACACAAACACATTCAAAATTCATGCTAAAAGAGGGAAAAACAACAATTTTAAAAGAGTGAGAGCCTACCTCTCCATAATGGAGACTTGTTTCAAAAACAACAGTCTTTATTGCACCAAAAACCAGTCCCAAATCAGAAAGGTAAATGAATGCACAAGAAAATCCACTTCTTCCACAAAGCAAGCTCCAAAATCCAAGAGGAATTCACCCCCAAGAGTGAAATCACAAACTTTCAACAACCTCAAATGAGGAGGCAAATCAAATTTTTAAAGGAGAAGGTGGAAGAGGATGATGTGGATTCCAAGTGGGATGCCACATCATTTTTCCTCATTCCCCAAGAGTGCAATCCACATCAACAACAAATCACCATTAATGAAATATGACAAAATTACTTACACACACAATATAGCCCATACCCCAAAAGGAATGCATTTAAAATTTGTAAGACAAGTGCAATCAATACTTACCCAAATTTATGTCAAAATACAATAAAATAGATTGATTTTGAATCCAAATAAATAATCATGGTTGGTGGAGGATTTTGAGAGATGTGGGACAAGTTTAACTTGTCCCACAAGCCTCCAATTTAGGCTCCCAAGACCAAATCCGAGTTTCAAAGAGGATGGAGTGTTCTACACTCCAAAATCTGCCTTATACAATCTATCATTTCACTTACACAACTCTTACATCCTCTTACAATTTCTTACACATGCATTTATATTTATGACATTTTTATTATAAAGATTTATTTACCACATGGTTATAATATATATAAATCAATTTTCATTTTCAACCAAGACAATAACATTTAATTTATATTCCACATCCCAATTAATTTAATTGAAATTTAACTATAAGACTCTCACATTATACTATCACATTAAAATTTATTAAAAGAAGGAACACCTTACAAATAAAAATACACACAACAATACTGAAAAGGGAACATACAAATAAAACACACATAATCAAAACACATACATGTCCCATGGTCACAATAATGGAAATCCCCCCATGGGAAATCCTAACAAAACACAACATACAACTCAAACACAGTTGCCATGGTGACCTTGTTGATTTCACACTGAATTCCAATATGGTTAGTCTCCAGTCCCCCGACATTGTTGTGATTTTTAACCTACAAAATAACAATACCTCCTTCGGCCTCGTGACCATATCAGAACATCCAAGAGATATAAAATCAACATATAATTATCAAATCCAAATCACAACAATATCAAGGATTTAACATTTATCATTTAAAATTCAATTTGCAACTATATCATCATCCAATAGATCTCTATACTAGAGCTATTCATAATACCAATGTCACATGTCTAAAATCAACATCAATCTATCCATGTCAACAGTATGTCATCATCCACATAATAATAATAATGTCTCCATGATCATCAAGCATAATAACTGAATCTAGATCAATGTTAATCCATAGTCTAACATCTAATCATCATACTGAGAAAAATATAATAATGTCCATAGTAATCCATGATCTAGCATATACACATCATACTACATCAAAAACATAATAATATCAAAAATATGATCAATAGTGTCAGGATCAGTATCTAAATAGTGTCAAAGGGAAGTGGGCACTACATCCCCCTCCCCTTAGACTTGACTTCCTCCTAGAAGTCACTGGAACAAATGTGGAAACTACACTCGTAAAGCAGTAGCATCCTCCCAAGTGGCTGCAGTCTCATCATATCTGTCCCACTGCACCCGTACCTAATCAATCTCTCTGCCTCAAAGGCCCAGGGTCCTGTGATCTATGATATGGATGGGCTCCACCATCACCTACCCCTGATCCTGCACCTGCAATGATGTCCAATCCAGTACATGAGAAGGATCTGTGATGTATCTCCTAAGAACAGAAACATGAAACACATCATGTACGCGAGACAAGTTGGGTGGCAATGCTAGACGGTAGGCCAATGGGCCGATACTTCCAAGATCTCAAAGGGTCCAATGAACTGAGGAGCTAACTTAGAACCTTTTCCATAATAGATCGGGCTCTTATGTGGCCTAACATGAAGGAAAACCTTCATGCCCACATCAAAATTATGCTCGGTTCTATGTTGATCAGCGTACTTCTTTTTCCTATCATGTGCCTCCTGCAATATCTACCTGATCAACACTACCTGCTGCTCCATGTCCTGCAAAAGAGTTGGTCCAAGAGATACTCTATCCTCCAACCTGTCCCAGCTAAGGGGTGTCCTACACTCCCTACCATACAAGGCCTGGAAAGGAGCCATGCCTATAGAACTCTGAAAGCTATTATTGTAGGAAAACTCCACAAGATACAGATACTCCTCCCATCTCACCTGGTGATCCATCACATACATCCTGAGCATGTCCTCCAAAATCTGATTCACCCTCTCGGTCTGTCCATTTGTCTCTGGAGTGATAAGTTGTGCTGAAGTTAATCTTCATCTCGAGAACATACTGCATGGTAGTCCAGAAATGGGAAGTGTACAAAGGATCGTGGTCACAAATGATCTTCCACGGAATCCCATGTGCAACCTGACAATCTCATCCAAGTAGACATGTGCCACCACACTAGCTTTATAGGTGGTCTTCACCAGAGAAAAGTGAGCTACTTTTGTCAATTTATCAACCGTGACCATGATGGCATCGTGGTGATATCTCAACATCGGTAACCCAACAATGAAATCCATGGAAATGGTGTCCCATTTCCACTCCGGTATAGCATGAGGATAGAGAAGGCCAGCTGGATGCTGATGCTCGGCCTTCACTTTCTAGCACTCTAAACAGTGTGACACAAACTGAGCCATGTCCCTGCGAAGACCTCTCTAGTGATATAGCTGTCTCAAAGTGGCATGCATCTTCTTCACCCCAGGATGGGCTGAATAGGGTGCACGATGTGCCTCTGTCAAGATGTCTTGCCTCAAGCCTCCATCTCTAGGAACATATATCCAACCTCTGTGCCTGAGAAGACCATCTGCCTCTAGAGAGAAACCATCAAATTTCCCCTCAAGGGGTCTCTGGGACTCAATCTCTTCTCGAGCTGCAATGTAGAAACTGTCAAGAGGAAGCTGCTGAAGGATCCTACTCCACAAATCTGTGCTCACTGAAGTAGCCATGCTCAAATGCCTCTGTCTGCTGAGAGCATCTGCAACCACATTCTCCTTCCCCTTCACATGCTCTATCTCCATGTCATACTCACAAAGCAACTCCATCCAATGCCTCTGACGAGTGTTTAGATTGGGTTGCATGAAGAGGTGGCGAAGACTCAAATGATCTGTCCTGAGTATGAATCTCTGACCAAGAAGGAAGTGTCTCCAACAAACTAAAGCATGCACAACTGCCGCAAGCTCAAGATCATGGGTCAGATAGTTAAGCTCATGATCTTTGAGTTTGCGAGACTCAAAGGCTACAACTCTACCCTCCTGCATAAGAACACCTCCTAGGCCTGCCAACGAAGCATCTGTGCACACAAAGAACTCACCATGTGGGTCCGGCACTACAAGGATAGGTGTTGTAGTGAGGCATTCCTTCAGGGTCCTGAAGGCCTGCTCACACCTGTCTGACCAAACAAACTTCTTCCCTTTCCGCTGAAGGGAGGTGATGGGGTGCGGTATCCGAGAGAAATCTTGAACAAATCTCCTATAGTAACCTACTAACCCCATGAAGTTGCGCACCTCTATCACTGTAGTGGGTGCTGGCCAATCCATAATGGCTCTAATCTTGGAAGGATCGACTGTGATACCTTCCCCTGAGATGATATGACCCAAGTACTGAACCTCTGACTAAAAGAAAGCACACTTCTCCAAGTTCCCGTAAACTACTCACGAAGACACTGAAGAACTTGACGAAGGTGCCCCTCATGCTCCTCATGCGTACGTGAGTAAATCAGAATGTCATCAAGAAAGATGAGCATGAAGTGATCTAAAAATATCCTGAATACCCCATTCATCAAACTCATAAACACTGTGGGGGCATTCGTCAAACCAAAAGGCACCACTGTGAACTCATAGTGCCCATACCTCGTACGAAAAGTAGTCTTATGGATGTCTACCTCTGTAATCCTCAACTGATGGTACCCAAACTTGAGATCAATCTTAGAGAACATTGTGGCTCCCCTCATTTGATCAAACAAGTCATCAATGTGAGGCAGGGGATAATGATTCTTGATAGTTACCTTATTCAGCTAGCAGTAGTCTATGCACAACCGCAAGGATCCATCCTTCTTCTTCACAAATATAACTGGTGCACCCCAAGGGGATACACTAGGATGGATAAGGCCTTTCTCAAGAAGGCCCTCCAGCTGTAACTTGAGCTTGCAGAGCTCTGGGGTGGTCATCCGATAAGGAGCTTGTGAGATAGGCTCTGCTCCTGGAACCAGATCAATATGGAAATCAATCTCACGTGGGGGTGGCATCCCCTAGTAGCTCCCCTGGGAAAACATCTACATACTCTCTCAAAATGGGATGGTCATCTAGCGATGGCCCACTAGACCCATCCTCTGTCTGGTCACTGACTGTGACTACATACATCTGACAACCCCGTCGCACACACCACTTGAGCTGCATAGCGGAGATAGTGCGAATAGAAATAGGTCTCCTGACCCCATAAATCACTGACTCAACTCCAAGATCATCTGCACAAGATATAGTCTTATGATAGCAATCCATCCTGGCCCTATGTGCAGATAACCAATCCATGCCTAAAATGACTCCATACGAGCCCAAAGGAAGTATGTGGAGATCTGAAGTGGTGGTGAAAGGTCCCAAGTTAACAACACACTCCTTTACTAAGGAGTCTACAAAGACCTTGGCTCCTGAAGCCATCTCGACATCCCAACTATGACCCTGTCTAACAGCCACTAGCCTACATCACTCTACTAAGGATGGTGCAATAAATGAATCAGAAGAACCGGAGTCAAACAATATGGAGGTAGGAACACCTCCAATACTACCTGTGGTCTCAATGACCATGCTATGGTGCTTAGCCTGGTGGTTCTCAACCATTGCATAGATCCTGTGACTTCATCCCATGTCTCCGACTATAGGCTCTGAGATGGGTGCCTTACCCTTATTAGGGTTCTGGGGGAAATCTCTCCAAAAGTGTCCCACTGCTCCACACCCGAAACAACCACCACCTGAACCTCTCCAAACAGAAGCACCTCCAGAAGGTGCCCTAGAGGTAGGTGTTATGGATCCTGATGATCTAGCTATAGTCTGTTATGGCCTCTGTGGTCGAGCTCCTGCTGACTGAGCTCTAGCTCCACCTGTGTCCTAGTGGGTCCCCTAGGAGGAGGCCCCATACTATGACCTCTCTGTGCATCAGCTCTCTGAGGAGGCCTAAACGGTGGGAATGGACTGCTACTGCTACTACTGTGGTATGAAAGATGACTATGAAGAATGCTAACCACCATGAGGAGGAGGAGCTGACCCCCCTTGATCTACTATCCTACAACTGCTGAATATGGCTCCTGACCTGGTCTCTAGCCTATTGGGTTTTACCCTGAGTCTCCTCTACAATGTAGGCCTTCTCAACGGCCTCTGCTAATGTCTGTGGGTCAGTGGATCCGAACTACACCTCCAATGTCTATATTAAGGCCCTAGATGAACCTGTGGATCCACACCTACTCATCCTGCATGTAATCAACGTACTAAAGCAAGTCCAGGAACCTACTCTCATACTCGGCCACTGTAAGGGAAGCCTGTTGAAGATCATGGAACTCATCGATCCTCTACTGTATGAATCTCCGTGGCAAGTATCTACTCCTAAATCTCTCCTCAAACAACTCCCAAGTGACTGTACTCTAAATCTATATGGAGCTTCTACTCCTCTCCTCCACCATACTCCAGCTCCATCCTTCAGTAGATGGATCGCAACACAAGATTTCATGTTACTAGAACAAGGACAAAGCTTGAAGCAACCGCTCAAGACTAACCAGCCAAGCCTCTTCCTGGAATCCCCCTATGTCACCTATAATAATGTGAGGGTCTAAGCTTTAGGATCTCCCTGATGTGATCCTATAGCTATGGTCTGATGGCCTCTAGGCCTCTCTATAAGCTCATCCCTAAGCCTAGGGCTCCGAGGCCTCTCTCTATGCTCTAGAACTCTGTCACCCTACCTCCTAGGTGGTGAATCTACTCTGAATGACTCTGCATGAAAATTCTCTCCTCCATCCTCCTCATTGAGTGGAGGGGGTGCATGTCCCTCTATGGAAATATCTCTGTCATGTCTGCCTGAGTGCCCTCCTACTGATCCTCCATGTAGGGCAGCATTAACATCCTGGAGGGTCTGCAAAATCTGTGGTAGGATAGATGCTAAACCCTGATCTGGTGGTGGTGGTAGCGGTGGTGGAGGTGGTGGTGGTGGTGACTCTGAGTCTTTGTGAACATTCCTCCTACTCCATCTGAGCTCCCTGCATAGACCAGAGTGGGAGTTAGTTCATTACCTTGAGTTTCCTTCAGTTTTCTAAGTTTACTAACATGTTCAATTTTCAATCAGTTTTGTTTTCTAGATTATCAATTTGCTAGTTTTAGGTTTCAAGTCTCAATGTTTCTAGTGTGCCCAATGGTCCAAGATTTTGAACCTCACTCTGATACCAAGTGTAATGCCCACTTCAACTACCACTTGAGACCAAGAAACAAACTAGGAAAATTATGGAATAATTTTTTTTGATAAGAAGAGTCTACAACTAAGTTGCAAGACACTAGTTTGAAACTAAATAGGTTCTGGAATAGATTCTGATTAACCAAACACAAGATTTCCATTTTTATCTTATAACAAGTTTACAAGGTTCCAATTTTAGGGTTACATGTTTTACTTAGGTTTGGGGAGCAAATTTCCCTCATGCCTATTCTCAAACAAGCCCAGAAGTTTAACTAGATTTTTCACACATTTAGAGTTATCAAAACTTTCCTAAACTAGGCTCATTGGATAGGAAATTTCCTCACCTTTCCAACCATATAAATAAGTCCTCCTAACTCCTTGTAAAACTCAAGTTATGGCCGGGTGGAGTTTTAGGGGAAAATTCTCCCTTGGAGGTCCGCGGGTTGACGAAGCAGGACACGTGGCGCAGCCTGATTGGTGCAGGGAAATAGGGAGTGATGGAGAAGGTTGGGTTTTTGGGAAATTTAACCCCAAAGTGCAAAGGTGAAAAATAGTCGAACGCCTCCGCCAAGGTGGAAAATGGGTGCCACCACTCCCCCGTGTCAACTTCCTATTCGTCATGGGGATGGTGGGTCGACGGAGTGAAATTTGGCGAAGGGGTTTTAGGGATTAAAATACCAAAGGATACAATTAGCATCCCCATCCGAAGGATCCGGCTCAAATGGCCATGTGGCATCTTGTGATTGGCCGTGGACTGGTGGGAGTGGAGAATAATAAAGTTTTTCGCCAAAGAGATAAAAATGTTAGAAAGAGTTGCGCTGCACCCGTGCCTCCAAGAGGACACGTGTCAACACCCTATTGGCTGTGGGGGTGCGGGTCTGCAAAGAAAAAATGTGAAAATTTTCCAAAGGAAAAAATGGTTAATTTTTCCATTTTAATCCGCGCACCCCCTGCCACGTGTCAGCACGTGATTGGTTCGGGGCCGCAGGGTTGCGAGGAAAAATTTGGAAATTTTTCCCAAGGCAAATTTTTTCAAAATGATAGAGTTTTCAAATAGTCCACCCCTCCAAGATGCCACGTGGCATCATCTGATTGGATAAGAGGGTGGCGGGGGTAGCTGGATTTTCATGGAAATTTTTCCCGCACTAAAATTTAAAATTTTCTAAGTTATATTAATTCATTTTTGGTTTTGGATGGCCATTTTGAAGTAAAACTTCAAATGGCCATAACTTTTGATTGGGAACTCCATTTTGGGAAAAAAATGACTTTCCAGAAATCTCTCAGAGTCCTCTTTTCACAAGGATCATCAATTTTGGAATTTTATAAGGTTTTAGAGGTCAATTTTGAAGAAACAATCTGCAGGGTTTTCTACTTGAAAATTGGTAATTTTTCAAACTTGTTATTTTTATAAAATTGAACTCTTCCTCCACTCAACATGTCAATCAGACATGGGGGATCAGCTTAGGGAAGAATTAGAATGTTTTAAGTATGTCAATTTGATCAATTTATTCTTTTTGTGTTTTTCTCCAACAAGGGACAGAAAAACGACCTAGGAAGGGATTGTTTCAATTATGAGATGGTTAAATTGTTTTCTTTGAGTTTTTCCTTGTCAAGTTGAATTTAATGAAGCCTTAGCATGGTAATGTATAACATTTTAAGTTGATTGTGAAGTAAAAATGTGAACTATTCTTTTAATTAAAAATATACATTACCATTTATTTACAGTGAGTTTTTCATTTGTCTTGAGCAATATAAAATTTTGTAAAAGATTCAGATAACAATCACTTTCATTTTGTATGCTTCTTTTCAACATTCCAAGATAAAATAGAGAATTCTATTTCCTATCTTTTCAAATTAGAATTTCACTCATGGACAACAATTCAAGTCTATAATACGTTTCCTACATAGATTTATAAAAGAACAATGTCACTCTTTATTGATCATTCAAATGATTTTACAATTGAATCCTTTTCCAACTTGATTTGATTCTTTTCACATTTCCAAATACAAGTATACAATACCATTTACATTTATTTTCAAGTAAAAGCAGAGGATATATTTCTCAATTCAATTCTAACTTCCAATAACAAGTAAACATTTCACATCTCTATATCAATTACACTCATCCACTTGAAGTGGGAAGGATTACATTTTAAAAATTTACAAAAGGGATGACTGTCAAACTTTGAAAACTCTCCAAACAGCAGCATGTTGAATTCTCCATCTTCATTCTTCTTTTGATCACAACAAGGAAGGGGGAAAGGAAATGCTCTCCACCCAACCAAGACATCCAATGGGAAAAGAGAAGCCATCTTTCCCCATTGGCCCCCGAGCCCCAACCATATTGGAATGGAACATGATAAAACAACACATGCCAACATAACTTCTTTCACATATAACATACATTCACATGCACAAGGAAATGCAAAAACAAAAATATGTAGTTCTCAACTACAACAAACAATTTCAATCAAAACAAAGGCTCCTTCTCCAAGCAAGCAAGCCAAGCAAGAGCAAGAACTATGGAGGTCTCCTTATGACTCCCATGTTGAAATTGGGCATCCACCTAAAAAAAACCACCAAAACATAACCATCCCATAAACCTTATCCCTCCTCAACCCCTTCTTATCCCTCCTCCAAATTCATCCCTTATACCTCCCCAAAGTAAGAAATGCAAGCATATTCTTTTCCCTAGGTGGATCCCAACCAACACTCCCTCCACAAGACAAGTGCCAATGGAAAATCCCTTATCCCTCTTTTGATAAACCTCATATTACTTCTCTCCACACCATGCCCTAAGCATTCTACCCATCCCTCTAAGAATTTCAAACACAAACACATTCAAAATTCATGCTAAATGAGGGGAAAACAACAATTTTAAAAGAGTGAGATCCTACCTCTCCATAATGGAGACTTGTTTCCAAAAAAACAGTCTTTATTGCACCAAAAACAAGTCCCAAATCAGCAAGGTAAATGAATGCACAAGAAAATCCACTTCTTCCACAAAGCAAGCTCCAAAATCTAAGAGGAATTCGCCCCCAAGAGTGAAATCACAAACTTTCAACAACCTCAAATGAGGAGGCAAATCAAATTTTTAAAGGAGAAGGTGGAAGAGGATGATGTCAATTCCAAGTGGGATGCCACATCATTTTTCCTCATTCCCCAAGAGTGAAATCCACATCAACAACAAATCATCATTAAAGAAATATGACAAAATTACTTACACACACAATATAGCCCATACCCCAAAAGGAATGCATTTAAAATTTGTAAGACAAGTACAATTAATACTTACCCAAATTTATGTCAAAATAAAATAAAATAGATTGATTTTGACTCCAAATCAATAATCATGGTTGGTGGAGGATTTTGAGAGATGTGGGACAAGTTTAACTTGTCCCACAAGCCTCCAATTTAGGCTCCCAAGACCAAATCCGAGTTTCAAAGAGGATGGAGTGTTCTACACTCCAAAATTTGCCTTATACAATCTATCATTTCACTTACAAAACTCTTACATCCTCTTATAATTTCTTACACATGCATTTATATTTATGACATTTATTTATTACAATCTTTTATAAAGATTTACCACATGGTTATAATATATATAAATCAATTTTCATTTTCAACCAAGACAATAACATTTAATTTATATTCCACATCCCAATTAATTTAATGGAAATTTAACTATAAGACTCTCACATTATACTATCACATTAAAATTTATTAAAAGAAGGAACACCTTACAAATAAAAATACACACAACAATACTGAAAAGGGAACATACAAATAAAACACACATAATCAAAACACATACATGTCCCATGGTCACAATAATGGAAATCCCCCCATGGGAAATCCTAACAAAACACAACATACAACTCAAACACAGTTGCCATGGTGACCTTGTTGATTTCACATTGAATTCCAATATGGTTAGTCTCCAGTCCCCCGACATTGTTGTGATTTTTAACCTGTAAAATAACAATACCTCCTTCGGCCTCGTGACCATATCAGAACATCCAAGAGATATAAAATCAACATATATTTATCCAATCCAAATCACAACAATATCAAGGATTTAACATTTATCATTTAAAATTCAATTTGCAACTATATCATCATCCAATAGATCTCTATACTAGAGATATTCATAATACCAATGTCACATGTCTAAAATCAACATCAATAACCTGTCCATGTCAACCAGTATGTCATCATCCACATAATAATAATAATTTCTCCATGATGATCAATCATAATAACTGAATCCATATCAATGTTAATCCATAGTCTAACATCTAATCATCATACTAAGAAAAATATAATAATGTCCATAGTAATCCATGATCTAGCATATACACATCATACTACATCAAAAACATAATAATATCTAAAATATGATCAATAGTGTAAGGATTAGTATCTAAACAGTGTCAAATGGAAGTGGGCACTACATCTAGTAAGTGCTAAAAATTTCCATTCCGGAGAATTCTCAGCTATAGTGCACCTCCAATGTCTTCATCTCCTTCGCAGGTTCTTCTGTTGATGACTTTCGTGAAATAGCAGTTCCTATGTAGTAGACCGTTATTTTTATAAAGTTGGCCTCTGGGAGTCGGATTGAAATGGAATGAAGTTTTTTGATATGGATTTTTTCCCAATATCATCCCTTTGAAAATTTTGGGCCTGCCCGCTTAATAATCCAGGAGATTTTAAATTTTTAATTTTTGGACCTGGCAGTGCTTCTGGATACGGCAGTCATTAATGGACCTCAAAATTGCAGGTCTTGTTTTCTCCTCCATTTGAAAATAAAATTATATTTTTGATATGGGTTTTTTCTTCTAGTGCTTCACGTGTGATCTTACTTCAATCCGGCAACCGGTTTGACGGGAAATCCCACTTCTTTCTTCGTCGAGCTAGAAAGAAGATTTCTTCATTGTGGATGCTCTATCACATGAGGCGGGAGTTTGAAGGTGTATTTTTTATGGTCTTAGGAAAAGGAATGATTAGAACGAAACATTTTTTGTTTCATGCACCAGCTTGCAATATTTCTTCAGATCTTTGTTTTTAGGCTATGGAGATTTTCACTATTTTCTTCCTCTCGTTCTTCGTTTCTCCTTCTCATTTTGATGAAAACTCCTTCTAAGACCTGAAAATCACTGTGGGGAATGTTTTTCAGTTCTTGGGTTGAGCAGGTTTGAGCATTTGCAATGGCAGAGTGATGGTAGAATGTTGCAGAGGAAGGATGAAGATTGTTTGTGCACGGGAGTGGAAGCACTAGAAGCACTGAGTGGTAGTTAGATTTTTTGAAATCATGGAAGTAGAAACTTGGGTGAATTTTTCATGACTTTATTTCCTTGACCTCAGGGATGTGAGGGACATCAAATTCCATGGTGTTCAAGAGGATGACATGTGGCGGCGATCCAACAACAGGGAATGAAGGTGGAAAAATCTGCTTTAAAGTACTTGGGGTTGGAAATTAGTCACATGGGTGTCCAAATGAATCCCTATGGGGGATGGGCATATTTTTAAAGGTTTTATGTCTCCCACCTTAGGTGCACAAGGGACATAAAATTCCACAGTGGTCCTGGAGCTTACACGTGGCACTTGATCCAACGACAGGGAATGAATGTCCCAAAAAAGCACCTGAGGGCTGAACTGTCAAGTCTAGAGGTCACATGAGGGTCCAAGAGGTCATATGAGGGCTGAGAGGGATTCAAGGGGGATGGGAGAAATTTTCCAACCTCATTGTCTCTGACCTTGGGGGACGTGAGGGACACAAAATCCGGCTAGGCTCCTGGTGCTGACACGTGTCCTCCCAAAAATTTGGCTAAGTCTTAAACTTGTAACAGTGATAACTTGAGCTCCCGATGGAATTTTTTGGAAAAAATTTATATGATCCAAACTATAAATTTACTTATTAATCCAATGGTTGGGGTATCATGTATTGATTATTCCATTTGATCCTTGAAAATCAGATTTTTTATTTTGTACTCCACCTGTGCCTGAGAAAAACTTCCTGCAGACTTGATGCACCAAAGTGTTGTGAAAAATATTATTTCATGATAATTTAGGTATTGGAATTATATTTTTGTATATATATATTTTTTCTCCTAACTCCATCCAGAGCTCTCGAAACCTTCTTCTAAATCCCAGCAGTTGTTTTAGGCCTGTGTACCGCCTAGGCTTGTGAACCCTGTTTTTTACTCATACTGCTCTAAGTCTTGCAAAACTTCACCAAACCTTCAAAAATCATTTCCATGATGTTCCAAGGTCTTCCATTCACCTCCATGTTGAATTTTTTCCCTTCCATTCCACTCCATGGTGGTTGATCCAATCCTGAGAAGGCTAATGATAACCCTTCCCAATACTGCCAGAAGATAGTATCTTTTTAGAAATCCCTAAAATCACCTAGGGAGAATGAATATACTTCTCTAAATAACATAGGGGGATGAGATAAAATTATTTAGGAGGTCATTTGGACTGACTAGATAGACCTGGGGTGTCTTGAAATGATAGGACTTGAAAAATTCGACACTGGGGTATAGTTATCGTGCTAAAAAATGATCAATTTCCCTATTACACATTTGCACGACAACATAGTCATATACAACTTGAAAGAGGTAGCTTTGAAGGAAGAACAGACACACACAAAATTATGAAATGAAACACACAACACACGAAAGGGAAAACACACACAACATGAAGGGAAATACATGCCTAGAAATCACCTATGGTACAGAGTGGGGTACAACTCACTTTCACTAATGATGGTGCTTTAGATATTGCTCAGTACAGGGAAATTCCAACATCATCCCATCCAATTATGAGAGTAGAAATACATTTTCACCGCAAGCCTCACATATCTAGAATTGAACAAGAAATAATGAATCAAAATTGTCATGGTTCTCTTTTTACTCTCTCCTCTTGCCTTATAGTAGGACGAGGTCTCCAACTTTGAATTCCCTTTCCTTGGCATTTTCATTGAAAATCTTATTCACCTTCAATTGATGTTCCTTGATGCAATCGACCACTCAGAGTCTATTCTCTTCCAATTTCTCCAGAAACAAGATTCTTTTATCAATTGAATCCTTATATTATTCATCTTCTATTCCATGAAGCAATTTGAGAGCTGAAATCTCAACTGTGATGGGAATTTGTGCTTTAATTCCATATATAAACTAGATCTATCACATTCCAATTTCTTTCTTAAGAGTGATCTGATCCACCCACAATGTGTCGTATAACTTCTTGAGCCAATTCATGTGGTTCTAATCCATGATCTTTTAGATTTTGGTCATGATGTTCTTGTCACTTGAATTAGCTTGATTATTTCCCTATCGATGGTAATATGATGAGTGGGATAGGGAAATCCCATAGCCATAGCAAAATTTCATCAACTTCCTCATGGAAAAGTAGGTTGCATTTTCTAACATGATCTTTTGTGGGACTCCAAAATGGATGATGATATTCTCCTTTAGGAAATTGCATACAGTTTCGGTGTTATCTTACTAGACTAGGATATCCTCCACCCCCTTCATGAAATAATCCATTTCTATGAGAACATAGGTGTGCCCCACTGAATGAGGATTCAGAGCACTGATGAAGTCTAGTCCCCATTAATGAAATGGTTCTTCAATGACAACTACCCTGAGGGGGAGTGTTGTGAGATGTGATCTCCCAAAAAAAGGTTGACACGATGAACACACTTGGAGACCTATTTTTGAGCATCTACGAAGAGGGTAGGAAAATAATGATCTCCCTTAGAGAATCTTATGTGCAGTGACCATCACTAAAAAATTTCCACCACAAGCTTGGTCATGATATGCCTTCAGTAACTTTTATTGTTGTTCTTTATCAATGCACATGAGAAAGAATCCATCGAGACTTATCTTATAGAGTGCGTGGTACCAGATTACAAACTTTACTACTCTTAGCTTAAGTTTTAACCTCTTCTTGTAGTCAAGATGAGATGGACACTCACCATAAGTCAAGTAACAGGAAATATCTACATACCATTCATTAATGGTGTTCACGAAGAGAACTTGTTGTCTATCTTCAAAACATTTGGAGAAAATAAAATAGTCCACACCATTTTGAGCTTTGAGAGCCTCATCCTTGGTGATCAATCTACACAGAACATTTCCTCACACTAAATTTGAAGGTTGAATCTTGAATTCATACTATTTATTTTTTTATCCAATTTCCCCTCTTGGTTGTAGGGTCTTGTTTTTTTTAATGTGGAATTAATCGCACTGTCGGAGACCATCACCACTGTGTGAGAATTGAGTATATAGAACCTAAAAAAATTTACAACATTGACAACTGCATAGGAATGCTTCTCCAATTGGTTTTAGTTTAGCTCATGTTTCTCTAGTGGGAAACTTATGAAGGCAATATATGTCTTCACACTTTCATCATTCTTCTAAACAAGAACAGAGAGGCTATGCTCTGATACATAGTAATACATGATGAATTATTTACTGAAGTTTGAAGATACTAAGGTTGGGGCCTTAGCAATGGATTTTTTGATCTCTTGTAAATCTGCTTTTCCATCATCATTCCACTTGAAGCTGGCTTGGGGTATCATCATGGTTATGATATGATTTGTTAATTATGTAAACTCTATAACAAAGAGTCAAATAAAATTGAATTTTCCGAAGAAGGAATGAAATTCCTTCTTACTCGTGGGCAAGGATAATTCTTGAATGGATCTCACTCTTTTGGGATCAATGTGTGCTCCGTGCTTGTTCATGATGTTTCCTAAAAGTATTACCTTCTATAACTCCTACGATGCAATTTTTTGGATTCAAGGATATGTCATGTTTTCTATACATCATGAGTACCTGTTTCAAATGATGCAAGTGGTATCCTCTCTTCTTCGAGAAGACTATGAGATCATCCAGGTATATGACATTGCAGTTCTTTAAATATTTGAAAGCAAGATCCATTTCTCTTTGAAATATAGCCCCTGCATTGATTAGGCCAAAAGGCATTTTTTTTTTATGAAAAAGTGTCCCATGGTGTTGTGAAGGTTGTTTTGGTATGGTCCTCCTCTACTACCTCAATTCTGTTATACCCTAAAAATCTATCAAGAAATGAAATAATTTTGGATCCTGTGACTATCTACAAAATGTGGTCCATGATTGGGAGAGGGAAATTATCCTTCAACATAGATTGGTTCAGATTGTGGAAATCCACGCATATTATTATTTCACCATTATTCTTCCACACGGGTACTATGTTTTCTACCCACATAGAATGGTGGATAGGGAAGATGATCATGGCATTGAGAATTGTCATGACTTCCTCCTTGATGGTGTTTGCTAACTTTGGATTTTATGGCCTTTGAATTTTCCTGAATGACTTGGCATCTAGCTTCAAGGGAATTAAATGGTGCATTTCCTTCAGTTGGAAGGACTTAAGATCATCATAAGAGTAGGCCAAGATAATTGAATATTTCTTGAGAAAAGAAACAAACCTTCTCTTTTCCTCTAGAGAAAAACACTTTCCAATGTTGATCATTATTGAATTTTCTACGGTACTGATATTTTATTTTTTAAAGTTAGAAGGGCATAAAGAATATTTATTTTCCTTCTCTAGAATAAATTTTTCATAATAGGTCTTTAAGAGATACTAGGCCTTTAGTGATTTTCTTCCATTTTGATTTGATTACTCTTTCATCGATGCCTTCAATTCCTTCTTCTTTTTCATCAACCACCACTTCCTTATGTGTATTCTCACTTCCTTCGAAGAAGAGGGTATTAAAATTATCTCTCTTCTCAAGGAAATCTATGAGTTGGTTATCATCATTAAATAATTTCCAGTCGTTTACATTATTAGTTACACCGGTTCTAAAAACTATCTCCATGGTCACTTTGTCTTTTACGAAAGATGAATGCGGTATCACTAGGGAAGCTGACACTACAAGGAAATCAACATTTTCATTTTTTTATTGAAGAAAAATTGATATAAAAGCATAAAAATATTCAATATAATCACATGCTTTGTTTCTATAATGTTTGATCCTTAGATTCTTCACCTAGTATTGCTTCCAAACTTGCTTTACTATTACATCCACATCACCTTGACATATCAGTTTCTTGATCCCCATATCTTCTACCATACTCATACCTACTTCATAATCTACTGTATTGTTTGTGTTATCAAACTAAGATATGTAGGTGAACGTGTAAAATTCACCAGAAGGGGAACATAACACCATACCTGCTCCTGACCCCGCGCTGGAATGACTACCATCAAACTCCATTGTCAAAGTTTTATCTACCTCCACCTCCATGAGAAGTGAAAAATTCTCACCTTTCTCTAATTTGGTGAAGTATTTTCCTAATTCACTATCCTAAAATAGGATGTTCACCCTTGGGTCATCATATTTTCACTCTATGTATTTCTTCTTTCTCACAGGTAGTAATTTCTTCATTTCTCCCTTTACTAGAATGGTTGCATATACATATACATATGTATTATATATGGAAAAATTTATGTGTCACATTTATATCACTTCTTAGTGATGATGTTGTGGTCTTTGTGTCATTTTTTCACTTTTACACCAGGATTCACAATGTAATTTTGTCAAAGAAACCTAGAAAAAACACCAAAAAATGTAAATTTCTGACACAAAATTGAGCCAAGAAATGACACTATTTACACTTTTTGTAGTAGTGAATGTAAGTTATTTAAGGGTTATCATCATTTTTGCAAGATATGTCACCTATAGAAACCAAAATAATTTATACTACATGTCATGCATAGATAAGGTTGTAGAATCTCACTTTTCACCCCTAGAAACTGGGACTCATCACGCATATCCATAGTTGTAGCATTCACAAGAACCTGTGGTAAGTAGATGACTTACCTATAGAAATTGCTATAAGTTCACCCATGGAAAATGCATAATATCACTTAGAAACTATAGAGTTACCCATAATGGCTATTGTACATGATTATTTACTAGCATTAAATGGTTAATAATAACTACCACCCTTGAACCACTTCTAAATCAAATAAAAAAGTGTGGAAGTTGTTTTTTATGTGTTGGAATATGTTACAACTATCTAAAACAACTTCACTCTCATTTCACAATTCTAATATACAAACCATATTTTTGTTTCCTTTATTTTTTAGCATAATGCTTATAACTCCCTCAATTTGGAGGTTTGATAATAATATCCTTTTTTTTTTTATTTAAGAGAGAAGTTGCAGGATGTAGAATGCAGTAATGTATAATATTGAATAAAACATAGAACATAGATTGGGGTAGTAGGTATAATAATTATGTAATTCTTTTGTAGAAAAATTTAATTAATACAAAACTAATTATACAATAAAGAGTGATCTGATCTAACTCTATCTTAAGCAAGGAGGGGAGTCAAGCTACAATCTAACCAAGGCAGGGCCCACTCATAAGAACTCGTTCATCTGATTTACAATCCATTATATAGTTTCATGTATGTTGTGTGCACATTTCATTTCATTTATGCAAATGTAATTTATATTCGTGTGATTTATTTCAATTATGTGTGAAGCTTCTCATCTAGATTTGTATCTTAATTCCAAACATTTCCTTTCTTGCAAGTTTGATTTAGTTTTCTATTATTTCCCTTTAGCGAGTGTGTTTCCTATACACAATACTTATAATATTATCCTTCCAAATTGAATAATGTTATGCATATATCACTAAATAATTTCCAATCATACGTCCTTATGTTGATAATGAATGAAAGTAGTATCATCAATAAACTGATTATCTACCCCTCTAGATTGTATATGTTGGGTGGTACAAAAGCATTGGTTGTGTCAAGTTCAATTAGTGGTTTGTTTTTTCTCATAAGAATATATCTAATTTTAGGAGTATCTAACATGGGGGAATTCAAGAAAAGGTTCTTTCAAGTCTCAGGTTTGACACAAGAAAGAAATTTGGGACTAAAAATGGAAAATATTTCCTAAAGGGGGGAGTATTATTAAATAAGACACCAATGAAAATGAATAATTTTTTGATTTAAATTAGAACTCCAAATCTGATAGAGGTGTAAATCCATGTTATGGGAGAATAATTTAGACTCTATTGGGTATTAATTTTGCATAAATAGGAACAAAATTATCTCATAAGATGATAAAGATATTTAGATTATCATTTATTGAATTTGGTGTCAATATTCTTCCACTATTATCTCCACTGGAAATTCGGGGGTTGTAGCCCATGTTTGTGTAACATGACATCTAAAAATATATCTTGTATTTTCATAAGATAAGGAAGCTATAAGCTAAGCAAATTGGATTTTTTTAAAATTTTAAGCCAAGGGGGAAATCTTTAAGCAATACTAGATAACAAATAATATTAATTTTCTTCCAAAATAATATGAGTACCTTGATTCTAAGTGTTTTTGATAAAGGTGTGTAATTTTCATTCATAATGGGAGACCACAAATTGTTATGGTCATTAGATGATATCCCTAATTTGAATACATCTCTAACCCATCTCAAATATCGTTTCACAATATCATAATATTTCTAAATGATTTTAAAAATATGAATCACATTGTTTCTCTAGAAAATCTTACCATGTGAGATGTCAATTGAGATATAATGTCTTAGAGGAATTTTCTTGGATTCATTTCCCTCTATATCTTTAACAAACCCTTTGGCATGAAGAAAAATGTTATTTTTGTGAATATTTATCATGAACATACCAACTTTCTTATGAGGAATGTACCAAATATCCCAAGATATTTTGTGGAAATGTCTAGATTGTTTATCATTGTGTTGGAGAAATAATTTTTCACAAGGGAAAATGATGGGTTTCAACCAACGCTTTGGGACTAGGTCCCTATTCTTAGGAATGGGGAAGCTCCATTTATTGAAAACAGGAAATATTTACACAACTCTAACCATCGTGGGTGGCCTTTTGACCAAGGATCACACAAAAATACTCCACTAAACCCATGTGCAAAAAGGAGGTGGAGGAAAGGTGTATGGAGAGAGGGGAGAAAGTGAGAAGGGGGTTTAATCAATAAATAACAAGATGCATTTATTGACATAAAACCATATTATTTCCAAGTTATCAATGAGAAGAAACTATTTCAATGAAAGAGGAACAAAACAAAAGTAAATCCAAGTTCATTTGCATAAAATTGCATAAGTAACCATTCTCATGGAGTAAAGTTGAGATCGAGAGGAAAACAAAAGACAAGGAGATAGAAGAATTGTAGTTTCTTGTTTGTAGTAAGACAATGGGAGCCATCAACCAAGTAAATCTAACCCTTTGGAATGGAGAAGCCATTCTAATTTATAGATTTATAATATGTCTCTTCATCTACCCCCCACGTGACCTTTCATAGTCTCACCAATTGTATCCTTTCACATTCCTATAGGAAATAAAAATAGGCCCCTTTCTTAATAATGAAACAGAGAATTTTACAATGAAAAATTACAATGGTAACTTAAGTGAATATGAGGAAAGAGCCATAAATAAAATTCTAAAAGAAGAGATAGAATGTAAAGAGAGGGGAGGAGAGAGAAGAAGAAAGAGAAGTGAAAATATTGAAACGGAAAAACATCTTGTTGATGAAGGACCTGCTTCAAATGGATCTTGAGTGAATGGTTGATGAATGAATTTCCCTTCCTTTTACCTCCTATGAGATGTTGACACACTCTAAGGAATTAAATGAGTGTTTAGAAACATTTCCATATAGCTATGATATTTCTTGCAGTTGTTACTCCTTGTGTGCAAAATGAGACAACTTGCTCGCACATGGTGATCTTGGTGATCCTATCACCAAATTATCATTATGACCTACAAGACATAATGAAGCACAAGAAAAAAATCCTCTTGTCTGAGATGGGTGAAGGAGAGAGTCTGAATGAAGAATGATACTAACTTTTGATCCACCCATATGATGAGATGAGAAACATTTTGAGACCAAATTTAGGGAACAGAGAGGGATTCCCTTCCACCTAAGTCATAATTCAGATGGAAGTGGATAGTGTGAAATCATGGATTTGTCAAGTTACCATGAATCTCTACACTATTTTAAACATATCCAGGTGTTCTTTTTTCAACATGAGAGGCTCAAAATCCTTGTTTCTTAACCAACATTCCAACAATTACTATTTTTAGTAATCCTTATTTTGATAATTCCATTTTAGTTGTCAGTTGCTTAATTTGACATTTTTGAGTTTCATTGGTGTTCAAATGGAAATGGAAACTCTGAGAATGAACTATTTGAAAAACTTTCTATTTATAGCAGTGAGGTTTATGAAGGCTTACTTTTTTTAGAAGTGGGTCTTCTCAGTTTCGTAATGGAATGAAATTAGTCTCAAAATTGTACATTTTTTAATGGGAGGCTTTGCTCAAATTTTCAAAGGATTCCAATCACCATGTTTTAGTAGATATGAGAAAACGTAATTTTTAGCTTAAATTTTCAAATGGATTAAAAAATTGTAGAGAGGATCAATGTAGGCATGTAAATACTCTTCTTAAATGCATTTTTTCAAGGAATCTATAATTAAAATCTCATGGAAAACAAATGTGGGATTTGGGAGATATGAGAAAAAAGAGGTTTTGACATGGAGGATGTTTGAATAAATTTTGGCAGCATGCCAAAAATAATGGGGGAAATAAACTAACAAAAATGAGGTGGAAAAATTATTAAGTTATGAATTTTGATTAGTTTCCCTTGTTCAAATTCATTTTCCCTCCCATTTACACATCTTAACACACATTTAATTCAAATAAACTCAACATGGGTCAAATGGAGGTTAGAGGTGTGGTTGTACTATAAACAATAGGGGAAAAGGGGACATACACCTCTCTAAAATGCACCATGGGTGAAGCTCTCATAAAGAGAGGGTCATAATTTGTAAGAATGGTGACTTGGTAACTCGTTTCTAACACCCAGGTTATCACTTTTAAGTGATGAAAATTATCATCCATAGGGAGAGCACATTTTTTTGTCACCCATGTCACCTTAGCTATTGGGAAAAAGGGACATGGGGATATCACATGTTCAAATGTTTACCAAGGGTCTATCCTCCATAAATAAGTGGTCAAAAATGACTTAAAATGAGTTTATAACATCCACCTAATCACTTAATTGACAAAAACAACTCATCCATAGGGTGAACACACTTTGGTGTCCCTCATATCCCCTTGAATATTGGGAAAAAGGAATAAATGGTTATCAGGCCTCCAAAATCCCACCAAAGTTTTTTGGAATGCTTACGTCATTATTCTCAACATGAAAATAGACTAAGGCGTGGTTTTTTGGGCCCAATAGAAATACATGGAGTTCATAGGGCCAAAATTATATGATTTTAAATCGAAAGGACCCACTACGAATTCATTACCACAATTTTTAAGACCTGATCCAACTTTGCAATTTTCCTTTTTAGTCCACTTTTGCACTTTAGCCCCTTATGTGTGTGCATCGATAAGCTGAGTTGTCTCACTCGAGTCTAGAATGATTATGAACCAATATAAAACATGGATGCCATGAATGGGGTAAAATGTCAATACAATTTGAACTTTGGTTATTCTCCTAAATCTTCCCTATGGTGTCTGAAACCCTTTGAGAAAGTTCCACCCTGTAGAAAGACTCTTATGTTGCACTAATGGACAAGTTTTCAACATTTTAATACTCCCAGAATTCATCATTTATTATTTTACCATGAATTAGGATTTTTAATATTTTTAATGCATAGGATATGAGATCTCCCAACACTTCATGGGGCTCCTGAAACCCTTCAAACAAGGCGACTAGCTTCTTTGGGACATGCATTCCCTATTGCATTTCCCAAAAGACCACGGTTTTTCTTAACTTGTTCCTGGCCTCAATTATATCCATAGAATATTCCTAAACTATCTTAGAAAACTTAATTTCTCTACCATACAACTCCCAAATGGTTTGAAGTTTCCCTATAATCTTCTAGAAGGATGTTCATTAGTGACAAAAAGACCAAAAATAGCCCTTTTGATGCCTTCAGGAGCATCTATTATTTCATATATATCAGTAGATTCAATAACCAAGATAGGTAAATTTATATACAAATAAAAAAAACTTAAAAATCATGATAGCATGTTCCTATACACCAGAATGAGGGTGACACGGTTGAAATGATGGCTGGAGGAAACGTTTTACATTGACTAGGAAAAGGAATTTCAAGTGTGGGTTTGGCTTGTCATGACCAAAATTTTAAATTTTGCATGCTAGAAATTCAACATGACAAAAAATTGGATCTTACTTAGGGAAATTGTTTAGAATTGGAAAAAGTAAAAATGGAGCTAGCACTGAACCTCATTTATCTTGTAAGGGAGTAGACCAATGCCTTATCCACCGGGAAAATAGAGTCACATAACACACAAGAAATACAATCAAGCAAGACAAAAAAGAACATCCATGACAAACACAAAAGGGGGAAGGGGAAAAAATAATAGAAAGGGAAACACACCACACAGAAATGGAAAAAAAAAACTAAATCACGTATGGTACATGTGGGGGACATCCTACTTTCACTATAACACTTTTTATCCTTTGGATATTACCCATATGTACGGGTAACACCAAGTGATTTTGTTGTGCATGAACCCATTGACTAGTTAGATGAAGTATGGCCCCTTTCTAAATTTATTGAGAAAGTTAAGTGCTACATGATTGTCTGTAGTAACTTTAAAAGAAGGTCCATTTAAACAACCCATTTGCAACTCATTGATCAATTTGAAATGGATCACTTTTCTCATTTCCCTGAAATTCCATTTCAGGTTATCATCCATTGTTACATTCCATTTATTGCTTGATGATTTCACATTTTTCATTTTTTCGTTATCACAAGATTAATTTTTGGCCATTAAAATATCGTCATGTTTGCAACTATCCGCATGCTTTCCATTGGGAAATTTATCCTAATTTTTCATGTTATCCATGACTTTTATTTCTTTGGGATGATTCTTGGTATATAATTTTGAAGTTTTCAACATCATCATATACCTCTTGTTGATTTATGTTCAACAAGTTACTCCATATGTTTATCTTTCATACAAACCGACTCATTATTGACCTTGATATCACTCTCTAAGATGAAGGTACTATCCTCATAAATGAATACATCCATGAGGATATTCAAGCACTTCCATTTTCCATTTCGTTCGTCATGAATACAATCTTCCTCAAAAAATGGGAAAAAGAAGGACTTCATATTCACATTCATACCCATCAATCAATGTTTCAAGAGGGATATTGAGCTCTTCCATTTTTTTTATTTAACTTTTGAACATTTTTTCCTCAAATGAAGAATCAAAATTGGACTCATACTTATCTTACATAGTCATAACATAGGTCAATATTTTAAGTATGAGTTGAGGATCTTTAGTTCCTTCCCTGACCTTTAAAATCTCTTGCACATATTCCTTCTTCAAAGCTGCCCCATACTCAACTTTACATTCATTTGAAAAAAAAATCACATTGAGTCTCAAGAGGTAGTTGGAAACCTGGAAATCATATGACCACATCTCGTTTGAAACATCATCTTTCTCATGATCTAAATTTCTTATCATTTGGGGGTTTCCTTCTTATAAGTGAATATATACTTGTTCTTCATCATTTTCAAATAGAGAGACAATATCCATACTGAATGGGGAGGGAACCTCTTATAGTTCAGGATCTACCAAATCATCCCCATGTTCCTTGACTATTTCCATCACCTTCAGGAACTCTTCCATCAAGATATGAGTTTTATCATTTTCTTTTGAAGTTATGAAATAGTTAAAACCTCTCAAATATTGATACACAATGTCCACCCTCAAATCATTTTCACTTTGAATAATATATTTCATCTTTCTTATCGAAAGAAACTTCTTCATGGTATCTTTGACTGGTATGGTGGCATATGACTAATCCATATTTATATCTCCACCAATGTCTCTGTAGAATCTTCAGCTCAATAACATCCTGTATATAGTTGGAATGTCTACCACTAGTATTTTTCCATTGACCTTCTTATTAGGAAAGTCCACAAGTTTTGCCTGAGCATTGTTAAGTTGACCAATGAGAGGTACTTCTTTGACCTCCATGGAATAACAATGACCAACAACAAGGATGAGGGTGAGACCAAGAGCATGTGCAACTTTGGCATGCATGTTGTTATCCAAGGCACCATAGTCAACTATAAAATTATTCAATTTTTATCCATTGAATAGTAAGGAGAGGTAGAAGGGTTCAATTTTTCTAGAAGAGGAAGATGTGGAGGAAAGAAGGTTATGATATGCATCATTTCTAAGAGTGGGAATTGACTCTTTTGCACCAAAGTTTTTGGAAGATGAATTTGAATTACTTCCTTTGATAAATTGGACAATATTATTAAGTTTCTTGGAATGAGTTCTCAAATATTCAAATGTAAAAATTTGGACCTTGGACTTCTTAAATGTTCAATTATGCCAAAATGAGACTTAGAGGAGGGTAAAGGTGTAAATGTAGTGGCAAGAGGATGAATACTTCTTAAAATGACATTGGTACTATTTTTATTCATATCATTACATTTGAATGCAGAAATGGGGGTAGAAATTAGAAAAGGGGAGGTATACTTACTCGTATTGGAATATGTAGATGCAATTATGGATACATCAATCTTCTTCTTCATTGATTGCATGGGAGAGGGAAACATTGATCATCCTTTTGTTATTTTTTTATACATTCGCCACTTGATGATCTTTGAATTTGTAATAATTATCAATCTCTTGATCGTTTGACTGGGTGAACACCGCATAAGAATGATTATTCATATCAGTAATATTTTCATCATCTTCATCATTCAAAGAAGGGGTATATTCACAAAAAACCAATGTTTCTAGGTAGAGTCAATCTCATCAATTGCCAAAATTCCCTCATCATTTTCATTTTAAATTTGATCCTCATCACACTCTTCTTCATACCTTGCTTCACACGTGGCATTGATAGGAGATGCTTCAAGGGATAATCTTCTTTCTCCATCACCTATTATGTTTCTATTTTGATTTTGATTTGGATTTGGATAATCTCCCATCAAAAAGGTGGCTTGTGCAAGTTTCTTCTTAAATGAAATCACGTCATTAACTAATTTTTTAACAAGAGAATCAGTGACACCTTCTTTGGAGGTTTGACCCTTTTTATTACCATTTGGATTCTTCACTTTCCTAGAAAAAATCAAATCATCTTCTAGTTTGATGGAATATTCTTGAGAATTTTCAATATTTTGAGGTTGAGATCTCCATAGGATAAATTCAACCTCACAAAATTGTGCATTTATGAAGAATATCTTTGTGTTATCCTTAAATGGTGAATATTCCATAGGTATTATTTTCAACAATCTATTGAATTGGGCCGCAAAATATCTCATGAGTTCATTTCATTATTTATTTATTTGGACCAATTGAGAAAGAATATTTTGAGAGCCTTCATTTGATGTAAATCTCACTTCAAATATGGTTCTGGTATCATTCCAATTAGTGATGGATTGAGAGGGAAAGAGGTAGAACCATTCACCTACTTTATCTTGAAGTGAATCCATGAACAACCTTATTGAAACATATTCATGTTCAACTCCAAGAAATCCACATGTAGTGATGAAGGTTGTAATATGCTCTTCATGAAGTTGAGTGCCATCACCTTTGAAGTTGGTATCCCTTTGACAATTCATGGATAGGTAGTGTAAGAGTAGGTGGAATAGTATTCCTTCCCCATGTAACAATTGGTTGAGGTTTTTCCATTTAGTCTTCATTTTTTTCTTATGGGGGGAGAATAGCTAGAGGTGGCGCATCTAGAGATTCAGGAAGAGTCTTAATTGGATTTCATTTTGTATTACTCAATGTACAAAATGAAAATTATGTTTTAGAGAATTAATATGGATTGTTTCGGATATGATATTGTTGTATTTGAAGAGCTTTATGTAGAAATTATTGTGATCTAATACAAAGAATACATGAAATAGCTACACAGACAATAATTGAAATCAACAACACTATATTATTTTTTATTATTTCATTACACTCCATTATATAGGAGATGTATAATAACAATCTTCACAACAAACATTTTTTGCATATACAACCATACACCCGTATGGTTTCAACCTCTCACCAATATAATAATAAAACAACACTAATTGTTTTATTATTGTAACTTACTAACTTACCTCATACTAACCACATTTTACATTTACTATTTACATTTACATAGTAAATGTACTTTCACTAATTTACCATAATGATAATTACATATGTAATTATTATTCACCCATACATACAAATGGAGCACTAAGATATATTTCCTAGCACTTTAAAAATTTGGATCAAAAAAACCTCTTAATCTATTCAATCTGGTGTATCTCTTTTCATCCATCTTGTGAGAAAACATGAAACAATAATTTGAAAGGACACAACTAAAATAGTAGTGGTTTTGACGCATCAAGTTTCATATTTTTTGAGATATTTTTTATTTTTTTTACTTTTTATAGAGTTTTAGTATCTCTTATTTTTAGGATTTTTTGCATTGTTATAGGGTGTAGGAAAGAAAAAATTTCCCCGAGGTGGGTGCCAAAAAATATTAGCAAAATAATTTTTCAAAAGGGAAAATTAGAGGTTTTTTGAATGTTGTCATTGATGTAAAATCTTGATGGTATGCATTGTTTATGTCTCATGGTTGATGTCATAGGTCATTGATGTTATTTCAAAAATGTTGATGAAATTTCAGGTCTTGGTTTGGAATATTTTACAAAATGTAGCTTTTTGGTCTTATTGAGTTCACAAAATGGAAAACCTAGCCAAAAACATGCCAAAGTGTAGCCTAAGTTCATATAGTGTGCATCACATGTGTAGAAAATTAAGATGTAATGCTAAAGGACACTATCCAATGACGGATCTTTAAAGAGTTGACTCATAAGAAGTGAAGAGTCACATAATCAGTTATAAATTTAGATGAATCTGAAAAGGTAGAGATGGAATAATAAGAGAGAAGATAAATTATGTATATGTGTATATATGTGTTTGTGTGTGTGTGTGTGTGTGTGTGTGTGTGTGTGTGTGTGTGTGTGTGTGTGTGTGTGTGTGTGTGTGTGTGTGTGTGTGTGTGTGTGTGTGTGTAAGGGAAATTTTAGGAATGGTACAAGAGTGAGATCATGAGAAATCTATAAGTCTTAAAGAAAAGTGTATGAGGCCCCAAAAACCATGAAGAATGTATCTACATTTAATATATGAAGATAATCAGCTTGGAGAAGATATTTTGTCTATATTCATGAAAAGGTAAACAAACATGATAAGGAAGTAAGAAAAGTGAGTATTTTGAAGAGTCTTCAAGAGCAGATGAGAAGGTGTATGGATGTGAGTTGTTGTTTTAGGATTAGAGTATATGCAAGAAGCTTGAGAGGATGATGGTGTGAATAATACATCATAGATAGAGAGAAAACAAAGAAGAAGAAGAAGAAGAAGAAGAACAAAATATAGATAAGAATCATACCATGACAGTTTGAGGAGAGACGAAGAGCTAAGAGAGTTTCATCATTAGTTGATCAGAATTAAAGTGAAGGTGAAAAACATTCTAGGTGGCTAAGTTACTATTGGGTCTTCCTTATAATTTGACACTTGCTAAAACCCGAGGGAGTTGGTTCTTCCTTTTGGAGTTTGTGCTATACTAAATCTTGAATTTTTTTATATATAAGAAAATTTTAGTGGGTTTTATTTCCCATGAGGGTTTCCCTCATAAAAATTTTGTTCATGTTTTCTCTTGTGTTTCTTGCTTATGTGGATGGTTGTTAGATTATTTTATGATTTTCTTAACTAAGTTAACATTTCTCATATGATGATGGTTTGATGAATCGATAAAGATAATTGAAGTAAAAGTTGTAAAGATATTGATTCACTCCCTCTTAGTGATCTTTCTTCCAATAATATGTATCATATCATGTCCTTTTGGAATAAGTTGAGTAGCCTTGAAGGAGATCCTATAAGAACAAGATGGATAAGTAGTTGAGGAAAGAGAGACAAGAGTTAAGATATGTGGTAAAATTTCTTGAGGAGAAGATATGTACCTTGAAGTATGACATATTCAAAGAAGACAAGATGTATGAAGAAGAAATCATCAGCATGGAAAATTTAAATGATAAGATCATCAAGGAGATGGCATATCAGATTAAAGGTATGACAATTAGTCTCAAGATCAAAGAAGAAGAATGTAACAAGTTCAAGATAGAGGTAGAATCCCTAAAGGATAAAGAGGAAGATTGCATCAGGTATGAAGCTGAAATAGAGTCATTAAAGGAAAATTTTGATCAATAATCTAGAAAATTGAAGACATGTGAGAAGTTTGAAAAGAACACTGAGGCTTTAAATGATATGTTGAGTAGTCAGAAGTATGTTGGTGACATGGCAGGTCTTGGATTCATTAAATATCACAAGAAGAACTATGAAGATGATAAGGCGGGTCCTAGCTTCAGAGAAGACCAAAAGGAGATAAAAGAGGATGTTATCATGTACAAGAAGGAAAATTTCAAGAGAAATAGAAGTTATAATCCCATCAAACAAACCAATGTAATAAGGTATGCTAATTTCTTCAAAGGTTATTGTTTTACATGTAAATTGTTTGGTCATAGGGAAAACTATTGTAGAAGAATATCCTTCAAGAATGAATATTCATGGGATTATGGAAGGAGTCAAAGCTCATATCAGTCAAGAGGTAAGAGTGTTAGTTTCTATAACTATCATAAAAGAGGTCATATTGCAAGGTTTTTCCATCATGGATCACCAAGACAAAGCAAGAAGAATGATTCTCCTAGATTCAAGAAGGTGTATGTCAAGAAGTCTGACCATATAGATGAAGTGAAGGAAGGAACAAAAAATACCAATCATATCAAGTCTAATCCTTTAAACGAAGAAGAAAATTCATTCAATAAAATCATGAATTCATAACATGTAGATGTAGTGAAATAAGATCCAAAAATAGTCAAGACCATGAATATCTTGTGAAAAAAGACAATCAAGAAGTCAGATCTTTGATCAATTTACAAGAAAAGGTGGATGGTTTTCCATGAAATAACATGAAGCAAAGGTTAAATAGATCCAAGAATACATGTTATCATCTCACTAGAGGAGAAGAATGATGGTGATATTGTCATTAAGACAGTAGTGCCAAATAAGACTAGGATGATCCTAAAGATAGATTACCAACCTCATGAGTGCAAAAAAGGAGTGGAGATATTTAAATATCTTTAATACATGTTGTTCTAAGAGTCCTAAGAAGATGGGGTGTCCATATTAGTATTCATAGAGGAATTCTTCATCAATTTGAAGCACCATGGGAGTGTGTTGCAAGGGTGTAATCATGTTGTAAGATAATATGCTTTGAAACAACTGTAAGGTATGTTCTTGTGTGTTGTTTTGATTAGTTTAGTCACATTCATGAAGCAATGTTGCAAAAGTGTGAGCTTTAAGTAAGTGTGTGAATACTCTAAAGGAAGGAAGTGACACTGGTTTGAGGTCTATCTCACTAGAGTAGGGCATGAATGGAGACATGAAGAAGGTATCTGTGATGATGATTCATATGTATGGCTCAATGAGGAAAGCATGGTCTTAGGGGGAGATAGTTAGGCTCTGCGTTGAATCAAGGTATGAAAATTTTCTTGATTTGTTTATGTGATTGTTGTTAGTATTCACATGCATGGGTTTAAGTTTGTACATTTTATGAGCTAATATTTTGGAGTCAAATGTGGAGTCTCTATTCTATTTTGAAGAAGGTATATCTCTGCTAAATCAAGGGAAAGAAATTAGGGGAGTTTTGCATTAACTGATGGTATCCAATAGTCATTAAAGGAGTTGTGCTATAAAAAATTGAGGTATTTGTGATCAAAGGGGGAACTTATCAGATTGTTTACTAGCTCCTTAATCAAGTAGATATGTAATGTCAAGAATATTTGAAGGTATTCAAGTCATGTTGAAAAGTGTGGACAAATTTTGCAGTACTGATTAGTGTATGAAAGGTAATCCAAAGTTGTTTCTCGTTCCTTTAAATTGGTATCAGTTAGTATTTGAAGCATTGAATTTTGGTATTAGTATGAATATGTTGGTAGTTGAGCCTAATTTGTGTTGAGAAGTGGTATTTCTCAATTGGTATCAGTCATATGTTGACCTAGAGTGCTTGATCAAAGGTGTGAAGTCATATCTATCATGTCAAGCATGAGGTAAGTTTTTTTTTTATCTTGTTAATTTGGAGAGAGTATGCATGGTGTTAGAGTGAGTAGGTTATGATTGTTTTATGCTTCCTAGTCTGGTTGATGTTTCCATCCATTTCCTTCATGTATGGTGAGCCCTATGTGTGATATTTAAGGGGGATTTTAAGATTTTGGGTATGATCATGATATCTTAGTATTCAGTTTTTTGAGAGAAAATGTGGTTGTCCTTGAGGATAAGCATCTTCTTAGGGGGAGTAGAAATGTTAAGACATTAATTAGATGCTAGTTTTTTGAAGGTGTAGTTCTAGAAGTTGTTAAAAAGTGGTATGATACTAAGGTGAGTTGTTTTATAAAGTATTTGGTATCAGATAAATTGGTTTTCATTATGTTCTTAAGATTAGATGGAATGTTATAGAAGATCCATTTTCATTAATGTCAAAGGGGGAGAATATTCATAAATAGGGAGAATGACATCCTAGTGTTCATAATAGAGTGGTTGCCATCAATGAAAAAGGGGGAGATTTTTGAATGTTTTCATTGATGTCAAAGCTTAATAGTATGCATTGCTGATGTATCATGGTTGATTTAATAGGTCATTGATGTTATTTTAGGTATGTTGATGAATTTTTAGGTCTTGGTTTGGAATATTTTGTAAGATGTAGCATTTTTGGTCTTATTGAGTTCAAAAAATGGAAAACCCAGCCAAAACATGACCCAAGTGCAACAAATTAATATGAAATAACAAAGGACAATATTAAATGATAGATCTTTAAATATCCGAATCATAAGAAGTGAAGAGTCACATAATCAATTATAAATTTAGATGAATATGAAAAGGTGGAAATATATATAAGGGCACTTTTTAGGCACGGTAGAAGAATGAGAGATTGAGTGAGCCATAAGGCTTGAAGAGAGGTGTATGAGGCCCTAAATACCATGAAGAATATATATACATTGAATATATGAATATAATCATCTTGGAGAAGACATTTTTTCCATGTTCATGAGAAGCTAAAGAAGCATGATAAATGAGTAAGAAAAGTAAGTAGTTTGAAGAGTCTTCAAAAGAAGATGGGTAGGTGTATGGATGTCAATTGATGTTTGAGGGAAAGAGTAAGTGTAAGATTCTTGAGAGGATGATGATGTGACTAATACATCAAAGATAGAGTTTAGACAAAGAAGAAGAGAAGAAGATAGAGAAGAAGCATGCCATGAAAATTTGATGAGATAAGAAGATAAGAAGAGATAAGAGAGTGTCATCATTAGTTGACCAAAAACAAAGTGAAGGTGAAAAACATTCCAGGTGGTTGAGTTGGTGTTGAGTCTTTGTTACAATTTTGTGCTCGTTAAAATCCTAGGTAGTTGGTTCTTCCTTGTGGATTTGGTGCTTCACTAAAACTTAAGGGATGGTGCTCCTTATGGAGTTATTGTTGCACTAAATTAGGGGTTTGTAGCCTCCTTGCAAGTTGGTGCTAAATAAATTAGGGGTTAGTGCTCCTTGTGGAGTTGGTGCTTCACTAAATCTTGAATTTTGTTATATATAAGAAAATATCAGTGGGTTTTCCTACCCTTTAAGATTTCCCACATAAAAATGTGTTAATGTGTTAATGTGTTCTCTTGTGTTTCTTACTTATGTGGATGGTTGTTACATTGCTTGATGGTTTTCTTTACTAATATAACATTTCTCATATGATGACGGTTTAATGAATGGATAAAGATAAATGAAGTAAAATTTTATAAAGACACTGATTCACCACCCCTCTTTGTGATTTTGCTTCCAAATTCACCAATGCTCTGGGACTAGGTCCCTCTTCTTAGGAATGGGGAAACTCCATTTATTGAAAACACGAAATATTTACACTACTCTAATCCTCGGAGGTGGCCTTTCGACCAGGGATTACACAAGAATACTCCATTAAACCCACGCATAAAAAGGAGGTGGAGGAAATGTGTGTGTATGGAGAGGGGAGAAAGTGAGAAGGTGGTTTTACTCAATAAATATCAAGTTGAGTTAATTGATGTAAACCCTTATTATTTCCAAGTTATCAATGAGAAGACACCATGTCAAGGGAAGAGGAAAAAAAGACTTGTAAATACAAGTTTATTTGCATATTATTTCACAAGAAACCATGCTCATGGAGTAAAGTTGAGATGGAGAGGAAAAAATAAGACAAGGAGATAGAATAATTATATTTTCTTTCTTGTAGTAAGACAATAGGAGCTATCAACCAATAAAATATAACCATTTGGAATGGGGAATCCATTCCAATTTATATAGTTTTATAATATTTCTCTTCATATACCCTCCCATGTGACCTTTCATAGTCCCACCAATTGTGACCTTTCACATTCCTCTAGGAAAGAAAAATAAGGTCCTTTCTTAATAATGAAAAAGGGAATTTTACAATGAAAAATTAGAATGGTCACTTAAGTGAATAGGATGAAAGATCGATAAAGTACATTCTCAATGAAGAGATAGAATGTAGAAAAAGAGGGAGGAAAGAGAAGAAGAGAGAGAAATGAAAATCCAGAGATGAGAAATCATCTGGTTAACAAAGGATCTTCTTCTGATGGATCTTGAGTAAATGTTTGATGAAGTTCCCTAGATTTGACCTCCTGTGAGATGTGGACACACTCAAAGGAATTGAATGAATGTTTAAAAAAACTAACATATCTCTATGATATTTCTTACATTTGATACTCCTAGTGTGCATAATGAGACAAATTTCACACATAAGGTGATGTTGGTGATCCTATCACCAAATGATCATGATGACCTATGAGATAGTATGAAGCAAAAAACCAAAATCCTCTGATCTGAGATGGGTGAACAAGAGAGACCGAATGAAGAATGATCCCAAGTTTTGATCCACCAATCTGATGAGATGAGAAACATTTTGATACAAAATTTTGGGAATCGAGAGGGCTTCCCTTCCACCTATGCCATAATTAAACTAAAAATGGATAAAGTTAAATAATTAATTTGTCAAGTCACTATGAAGCTCTGAACTATTTTAAACATATTCAAGTGTTATTTCTTTAGCATAAGAGGCCCAACATCCATTTTTCTTAACTAACATCCTGAAAATTACTATTTTTAGTAAGCCTTGTTTTGTGAAGTCCATTTTAGTTACCAGTTTCTTAATTTGAAATTTTGAGTTTCCCTAGTGTTCAAAGGGAAATGGAAACTCTGATAATGAACTTTTTACAACACTTACTATTTATAGCAATGAAGCTTAAGAATGCTTACTATTTTTATAATTGGGTCTTCCTAGTGTCAGAATGGAATGAAATTAGTCTCAAAATTTAACATTTTTCAATGCGAGGCTTTGTTCCAATTCTCAAAGGATTTAAATCGCTAGGTTTTTATAGATCTAAGAAAACATATTTTTTTGCTTCAAAATTCAAATGGATGTTAAAAATGGTAGAGATAATAAATAGATGCATGTAAATACTCTTCTTAAATCTCATGGCAAATAGAAATTGGGTTTGGGAGATACGAGAAAAACAAAGGTTTTGGCGTGGAGAATGTCTGAAGAAATTTTGGCATCATAACAACATACTAGCAGTAATGTGGGAAAATAAAATAAAAAAATGAGGTGCAAAAATGGTTAATTTATGTATTTAGATGATTTTCCCTCATTCAAATTCATTTTTCCTCCCATTTACACACCTTATCCCACATTTATCTCAAATAAAATGAACCCGGGTCAGGTGGAGATTAGAGGTGTGGTTGTACCTTTAAAATATGGGGAAAGCGGACATCCACCTCTCTAAAATGTGGCATGGGTGAATCTCTCATGAGGGTGTCAAAATTTGCAAGAATAGTAAGTTGATAACATGTTTCCAACACCCAAGTTGTCCCTTTTAAGTGACGAAAAGTATCCTCCATAGGGAGAGCATATTTTTAATATCCCCCATATCCCCTTGGCTATTGGGGAAAATGGAAATGGGGAAATAAAATTCTAAAATTCTCACCAAGGGTCTATCCTCCATGAAGAAGTGGTAAAAAATGACTTAAAGTGAGTTTATAACCTCCACCTAATGACTTAAGTGATGAAAACAAATCATCCATAGGGGGATCGCACTTTAGGTTCCCCCATGTCCCCTTTCATGTTAGCAAAAAGGGATAATGGAACATCATGCATCCAAAATCCTGCCCAATATTTTTGGAATGTTGATGTCATCATTCTCAACATGAAAATAGATAAGGAGTGAATTCTCAGGCATAGGAGAAAGACATGGAGTTAGGAGGGCTAACCTTATATTATTTTGACTCAAAAGGATGCATGGAATCCATAATTTTCATTTTCAAGACCTGAATCATCTTACAATTTTCCTTTCCATTCTATTTTCCACTTTATCTCGTACGTGTGCGCCAATAAGTTGAGTTCCCACCTGATTCCAGAATGAGTATGAACCAATATAACACATGAAACATGAAGAGGGTCCAATTTAATCCATTTTTTCATTTTTTAGGTGTTTGAAACCCTTCGAGAAATTTCCACCTTGTATAAAGACTGTTGTGTTGCACTGATGGACATGTTTCCACATTTTTATACTTCTAGAATTATTTCTTAATTATTGCACCATGAAGTAGAGTTTTTCATATTTCCAATTCCTATGATATTAGCTCCCAAAAAATTACAATGCTATTGAAACCCTTTAAACACGATGACTATCTTCTTTGGAAAATGCATTCCCTAGTGCCTTTCCCAAAAAAGACCCATTTTTTATTAACTTTTTCTTGACCTAAATTATCTCCACATAATATACCTAAAATACCTTGGAAAACTACATTTATCTCCCATAAAAATCCTAAATGGTTTTAATTTTTCATGTAATCTTCCAGTTGATGTTCACCAATGACAAAAAGACCAAAAACAACCCTTTTGAAGCCTTCAGGAGCATTGTTCTTTCATAAATCTCTGTAGCTTTAAGGACCAAGATAATTATACTTCTCTAGACATGAAACACACTTGAAAATCATGTTAGCACATTCCTATTTACCACAACAGGGGTGACACAATTGAAATGTTGGTCGGACGAAAGGTTTACATTTATTGGGAAAGGGAATATCAAGTGTGGGTTTGGTTTTTATGACCAAAATTTTAAATTTTGCATTCTAGACATTTAACATGACAACACATTAGACTAAGGAAAATATTTAAGGATATTGTCAAATTTTTCATAAGATGACTTAGAAGGAGCCCAACATGAGGATTAGTAGACATGAGTAGGGGCAAGAGTCTTGGTATATAATTGGAATTTCCCATCCAAAGAAAGGGGTCTAGAAATCCAAAAAGACTTATTTTCTCAACTCTATCAAGAACATATTTCCATAATGTTAAAGGAATGCTATCAAAACTAAAGGGAATGCAAAGATATTTGAATTTTTTCCCATGTCAATTTATAAAGATAATATTTTATTCAATATAGTATGACAACCATTATTTTCTTGAAGCATTGAGTATTTTTCTACTACAAATTGGATCCCTTCACTTTGCAATTTATATCAAGGTACTAAAGAGATTCCTTAGTGCAGGAATTATTTTTAGCAAGCATAAGAAAGGAAATTTTTGAAAAATTACCATTAATGAGTTGGGATGTCTAATTAAGGAGGAATATACCTTGAATTTTCCCACTCATCTTGTTGAGAAAGAAAATACCCAAATGATTAATAACATAGAGGATGGGAGGAAGTGGACAACCCTTCTTAGAAAAAAAAAACCAAATCTATCACACCTATAACCATTAATAGTCAAACAAGTCGAGGCTTCAAAGAAGATATTTTAGATGATTGTGAGAAACAAATTATCAAATCCAAGATCCCTTATCATGTTGAGAATGAATGACCATTCAATGTGATCATAGATTTTTCAAAAGAAATCTTTAAAAAAAATTTAACAAGAAACATGATCCCATTATATGCCTTCCCAAATAACTATGATATCATCCAAAATACATCATCATTTAATATAACCATTTTTCTCTTGTCTAACAATGGGTTAAAGAATATGAAATATGTGAAGCACTAGATATTTAACAATTATTTTAAATGAGATATTCATCGAGATGAAAGGATGTATCTAGTAATGAGTTTTAGGTCTCCAATATTATGAATGAATTTACTATTTCTTTTATTGACTATTTTACATAAGGAATTTTTCCTTAACACTTTGTTGTAGACATGTAAGAAGTTAGGAACAAAAAAGTGCCAAGTGGCCTTAAATTACTCAAAACATGGTGTTTTATCCTTGTCTATGCATTGCAGTACCAAAAAGAGCCACCTAAAGTGAGTAGGGAATCATTTGGAATCTAATATGAATAGCCTTAATTTTGTCACTGGCTTACATGGCTCATAGAGATATGAAATAATATTTAGAGGAACTATCGCTACTTTGAGCCAATGCAAATATACACATATTTATATCTCCTCTTGCAAAAATGACTTTCCATTAGCTTTAGATTTTGTTTAAGTCTGGTCTATATGTTAATGTGTTTAATTAATTCTTGGCCATGCATTGCAGTACCCAAAATATCTCACCTAAAGTGAGTGGGGAATCATGTTGAATCTAAGATGAATATCCTTAGTTTTTTCATTGGCTTACATGGCTCATTAGAGATATGAAATAATCTTTGGAGGAACTATCTCTACTTTGAGCCAATGCAAATGTACACATATTTATATCTCCTCTTGCAAAAATGATTTTCCATTAGCTTAAGATTTTGTTTAAGTTCGGTCTCCCTATTAGTGTATTTATTTAATCGTACACTAGTGTATGTGATTAAGATGCACTTGCATTATTAATTATAATTTAATATGTGGATAATTCACTCATTGGTGAAAACTTATTTACATCTACTAATATATAGAATATTATCAGCCAATTTGTTGACTTGATTGAATTCCAATATTAATTTACTAAAACAACTTTCTTTGCAAGCTCCGACCATAATAATAATCTCTCCTTGTTTTTATAAAAGCATAGAGAGATAGTGTTAGTGGATAATATTTTGGGAGAGATTTATTCATAATCTTACTCTATAGAATTCAAGCCAGATCTTCTTGATAAAATCATGGTATTCATGCTACCCTTGGTAAATCTGTCTTATGTCTTTACTTTAATATTTCATTCATTTATTATGTGTACGTGCTTGTGGGTGTTTATCTTATGGTTGTTTATAATTATTATGGAGATTACATCATACCTTTCTATAGTATTAGAGAAATATAAGCTTCACCTCATGCTACATACATATATCCAACTTAGGTCTGTGGTTTTCATATTTTTACAAGTATATAAATTTATTGTAGTTTTTAGTGATTTTTCTACAACTCTATCTAGATCTAGTGGCCTATTGTAATTAACCAATCTTATGGTCTCACATTTTCCTTTATGGGATCTAATTTGATCATAAATTGCTGAAAGTGGTGGTTTACTTAATGTTTATATCAAGGTGTTTTTAAAGATATCACTTAGTTAGAATCATGTTCTGGTGGTTTAAAACCTCATGAGCTATCATTCTTGGAAAAATACTTATCAATTTTACTAGAGAAATGGTGTAAGGGGTAATACCCCAATAATCAAGCCATTAGACAACATGATGTATATATTTTAACTCACATGTACCTCAGGGTCTATGTGATGCATATAATATTTTTTCTTTTTTTATAAGAATTCTTTCAACCATTTGTTTATGTAGTGCATGAGTAATTAGTTATCTCTATGAAGTTACTCTCTAAGTGACTCAGAGACTACAAAATAAAAACCCATATATGAAAAATATAGTGTTGAACTTCTCGATAATCCTAAGGGATGTAATAGGTCAAGGTGTGTTTATTCTGTAGGATCTCTAATATACTTATTCAATTCATAAATAGTGAGTTAGACCAATGTTTTAGGAAATTGACTACAGAGGATTCCACTATATCCTCACCATCCATGTGGAAGGAATAAACATGTTTTTTTTTGCAAAAGGAAGAGTTTCATTTTCTTTTCTTGTACTTGGAATTTTGTATTGTTGAACTTTTTCAAAGAATTGGGGATGATCAGTCCCTAATTGTGTTGAGGATATTTTAGAGTATTGGGTGTATGGAACCCAATACATGAATTCCAAAGAGAGAGAATAAGAATGAGGATCCAAATCACTCAGTAAAGGAGGAAGACCATGTATCAGATTCATTCAAAAACTCTGATATCTTCCGTGTTAAGTGTAAGAGAAGAGGAAATACTACCTATGAATAACTTAGCCACTTTGATACCTTCCATGACCCCACAAACCACACCGTTAGAGATGGATCTAGGCCTATTTTATAAAATTAAAACACATAGTATAAAATATAATAAAATACCCATATACTCTCCCCATGTGTCATAAACCTGAGTAGAAATTGAATAAAGTTAAATTGTGCTAAAATGTAGCTAGAGAAAGAATGTGTGTGTACCCAATATCCCTAAAACTAAAACTGAAACTAAGTGTTGTAGAAAAGAAGGAATGGAATAATTCATGCATCCTAAAACTAATCTGAAATGAGTCATTTAAGTCTGAAATTGTGCCAAAAAAACATTTTCCTATAGATGAAAATTTGAAAATGTTGAGAAATTTATTCTAGCTGCCCCTGGGGAAAAGTTGTAGAAATGGGTCAGGAATGTTCATATGGTCCTGACTGTATTGTACATTTGGACATTATGATTATTTTGTTGAATTTTTTTTGAGTAATTTTTACTTGTTCCTACATGTTTTTAAGCCTACAATTATGTTAGTGTCTATTTTAGGTGTAAAATATAATCAAATGAATTCCCCCTCTATTGAGACATGTGTGATAAAAAATTTGAACATGCAGTTCAAAGGAATAGATGTATAATCATGTATGATAAGTTTGATCATCTATGTAGAAAAAAATGAAGAGAAGATGTGGTGGCCACCAAGAAGAATGTGTACCATAAAATGGAATGGACATGGTGGAGATCATGGCACGTAATAAGAGAATCAATAAAAATAAGATTAATAGTAAAAAATGTCAACAAGAGAACTAATAACAACCACAATAGTAGTTCATATGTAAAGTACAAACAAGTGCAAGGATATCAGTGTAAACAGTGTCATATAGAAGGATTAGTACCTTCAAACATGGGATACGCATGATGTCGTAAGACAATCAAGGCCCTTGGGATGATAATCAAACAATGTCATAAAAGAAGGCATGATGCTAAAAACATGGGACACCCATAGTGTCACAAGACAAACAAGGCCCTTAGGCCACAATCAAAGTAGAAAAAAATTAACTACACAAATAATTATCAAACATGTATAGAAAACAAGAGTATCATAATGTGATGAAATGACATATCAAGTGATATATAGGAGTATATGAAACAATATCTATCAACACTGGATAAGACACGTGTTAGTCTTATTAGCTCAAAAGATAGAAAATGAAATATATATGTAATTAAACATAATGAGGAAATTAAAATGCACTATAATGAAATAATAACACCTGGATTATGTAGAGGGATGACCCATGAGAAATATGTAAGGAACTGTAATAGATCACATAATCATGTATCGATCTGTATCTCCTATATCATGCTCAACATAACCCATGAATTCATGTATGTAAAGAAGAAAATGTTTATCTATCAAACCAGAAGGATAACCAACATATTGATGTAAAGTGCTAACAATGTATGCTAGAGAAACAAGTCCGTAATTTTGCATTTTTGAATTTTTTTGAATGTTTTTTATTTTTGGGATTATATCAATGTTTTTTTAATTTTCTAGTGTATAGTTATGTATAAGAAATGGGATATCATGGAATCTATCCAATGAGAACCTCTTGAGGGGTGACTTAACCATCGTAGATGATGGATTCCTAGCCCTCGAATGTGCTAAAGAATGTGACTCAACTGTCAATGGAATGGTGGTAGTAAAATGTGCAAAAGAGGGCCTAGGAGAATAACGATAGTAGTGTAATGAGAAAGATATGATATTTGAGATAGGTATGTTAGACTAGAACAATGGGAAATCCACGAAGATAGAGGAGGAGATGTAGAGTGACATTTTGCACTAAAGGATCGAAGGGGAATTATATGAGAATGTAAGCCACTAGAGAAATTATGTGTGGATGAAGGGATAACCGAATCTCAAGGAATACTAGAGCTACATGAATCAACATGTATAACCAAATGTTTAGAAGAAAGAATAGAGCTATGTAAATCAATGTGTGAATCTAAATATTGATCAGAAGACCTAGGACGATTAGGGCTATGTGAATCAATGTGTGCAAACAAATCCCTACCCATAGGTGTACTAGAAATAGGGGTAGAAATTGTGGAAAATTGACTAGGAATACTAGGAAAAGGGCCCTTGAAAGGGATACCTCAAATAGTAAAATTCTGTTGATTATAAATGAACTTGATACACTGGTGAATAATTGACGGGATAAATTTAAGAGAACATAACCAAGGAATACCTAGACATAATATACCAGAGCTAAGAGACCTAGCAACAAATAATGAAACCAGTTTGGTAATAGGATCAACAGTGATGGGTAACATGATACGAAAATAGTGAGGATCAAAATCATATGTAAGATTCCATGTAGGGATGTCGAGAGATTGAAGTAATGAACACAAATTATCTTCATTGTGTGGATCAACCAATACACCATGAATAGGTACTTGATGAATAAATACATGAATATAAAATATATTGGAAATAAACATGTCATACATATCAGAGTCATCAAAAGTAATGCATGGTGTAGTAGGTGGTATATGAGTAATAGTACCGATCATAATATATAAGGGATGATCATTACAGGGTGGTGGTGGAAATGCATGATGATAATTATTCACTTCATAAGTAGATGTATCACTTGTGAGATTAGGGAGTGGGTCATTGAATATTTTCAACTTGGAATCATCATTTTTTGGCTTAGAGGATCCAATTGGCTCATCCCATTAAATAGCATTAGATTCAATAAGATATTGGATTAACATGATGAAGATTTATGATCTATCTATAGAATGGCCAATACATCATTGATAATCATAATGGGATTTGGCATCACAACCCTTACTTTGAGGATTTCTCACATTAACCTCATATGGTGGAGGGAGAGAAACAAGATTGCACCTAATTAATTATTTTAAGAAAATATGAGGAACACATGGTAAACATGTAAATTGTTGTTGTGCGGGTTGTATCTATATCCTATAAATTTTATTAATAGTATTGACAATGTATTTAGAAGCAAGCCTTAACATTATTAGTCTTTCTTGTAAACACTATATTTTCTATGAAATTTGGCACTAGATGTATTGGAAATTCCAAAAACATACTTGAGCTTATTCATATGTAATAACTTAGCTTCACACTCTTTTAGTGTATGACATAGATGGTCAAATGATTTGAATTTTTAAAACATGACTGATTCTTGAAAAATAAGAATTAAAATTTGTTTTAAAAGTTCTTACAAGTCACAATCAACTAGGATATTATTCATCTTGGTAAGCATGGTCCAATAATGCAAGATATAATCATTTATATGTTCATTAGAGGCTTGACCTAGCTTAGAAATTTATGCATAAGAAACCTTATCCCCAATGTTGACAGAAAATTATGCCAAAAGTCCCCAGAGATTGATAAACTATGGGTATAGTTAACCGTATAAGATATGCATCCAGATTGATAAGGAAAACTTAGGAATAATGAAAGATATAAATACATACCTTTCCACGGTGGACCTTTTCACAGTGAGCATTTCCTCTTCATTGTCATGCCATCCAATCCTCTCCCTTGACATTTTTAGGTTAGATACCTCCAATATCTACCACTGGTGCCAAGGAAGAACGGAAAAAAATTGAAATAAAGCATAGAGGAACATGGCCCACTTGTCTATAGATAGAGATAGGGGCTTCAATGCCCTAATGTTGTATATAGATAGGGGATCTAGTCACCCTATCTATATTTCTATCTATATCTAGATAAAGATATAGGGCCCAACAAAATATCTCTATAGGGTACATTTTACAATGTATTGAAAGAACACACAAAATGAGTGGGGATATTGTTAAACCATTGCAATGCAAAGTCCTTAAGACTCCTAGGGAACAACTTGGTAAGAAATATTTCGTAAGACACATAATCAATGCAATCCACATGAAATGACCTAATATTTTCTATGGGGTCACCTTTTTCATCATAGATAGGAATATTAAGTGTAAAAAATTCAAGAGGTAAAGGGTAAGAGACCACTCAAAAATCTAGTGGATTATGTAATAATTCAATGGAATTCATAGCATGAGAAGAATTAGATACAACTTATTGCAATTGTAATATTTTATCTCATAACGTGTGAACAAGGGTTTGAAGAGATTTTGTGCCAAATGAATAATCATGCAAACAATTAGATATGGGAGGTGTAGTAGCAATGGTGGCTACATGAATAGACATAGAAACATTGTACATTTTAATATGAGGTGCCCTTGAGAATGTGGACACCGTAGATGTAGGGATTATAGATGTCTCTCAGCTATATGATAGAGCATATTTAAGTCAATCTTGTGCATTGTATAATAGGATATCAATGTTAACAGGATTATCTTGTAAAAAATATGCAAATTATTGGGCATAATTATTAGTGAGGTCCCAGTTATGATTTTTAGAGTGAGTATTGTAACCATCACCTTGTGCATGATCAACATTGATAGTCAAAATAGTATTAGTAAATATATCATCATGGATTTTGGCACAAGAGTAGACAGGGGTGGCATGGAATGAGAAGATGTGGGAAAGATACATAGGTAATAATAATGATCCCAAAAATTTGGCATAATAAAACACAATACCCAGATAAAAATAAACAAAATTGAAACCTAAGTACCACTAAGAGTTTGAAACACAATGTTCAATTTAAGAGTTAGGTTCACAAAATGTTTTCACCCTTTTTAGATTTGATTATATTTACACCTATAATTGAAAATGAGTGAAATATAAGCTATATGGGGTTATTCTAATTAATTACCTTTTAGCATTAATAATTCAATATTAAAACAATGCATTAATACTTGCAAAAAATGTACATAATAAAATACAAGTTCACAAACACAAGGGATAGAGTGTACTTAGCTAATTATAGATGATTATGGAATAATATGGGTGATTAAATGATAAGACATGAAGATCTATACCTAAAATTGCCTCAATACCGAAACTATGACCTGAATATTCTCTTGGGCAAGACCGTCCAATAGGGACAATAATGTATGTACGATCTTGACCTATTTTTACAATCTTGACCCTACTCAAAACTAGGATTTGAAAGTATTTGGGATTATCACTTGTTTGAATATATTTTCACTCTTTTTCAGCCATTATCTATCACATTATGGGGGCCTCTAATTGCTCTACTCAATATTTCAAATCCTGACTATAGATGATAATTCCTGCAAAACAACATTAGTTGTGTTGTGAGAACCTCGTGCACCACCGAAATTAGAACTACTCCAAAGAGGCCTCAAACTGCATGACATTCTCCACCTATCATGTGATATCTAACTATAGTGCAATATAAATTGACATTATTTCCTTGACAAGGCTTGGCTTGGGTTTCTCTATTGGAAATCTACTTGAGTGAGTGAATTTGAGTGATTGCAAATGCAGGAAGTAGTTTCTTAGACTTTGTGGGAAGCTTCAGACTTGTAGATGGTGTTGTCCTAATGAATGCTCAGAGGTATTTATAGAGTGTAGGGAGATTTGGGTTTTTTTTATTCCATCTTTTGTAATAGGGTACATAATAGTGTTACATACTAACTAAGGCGAGTTTCACTTGCTTATATGCACGATTCTAAAAGTGATTTAAGCTACAAAGGTCAACTGATAAGGATTAAATGACCCAAATAATAATGTGCAACTGAAATTTCAATATCAAAGTGAAAAAGGGAAAATCCATACTCTAGGGTCAGGAAAGTATGGACGTTCCTACCCCTATTATACATTTTTCACCCTAGAGAGGAAATCTGAAGTGTGACATTTGGAATAACAAGTGGATTTTCTAAGTGGAATTCACATTGACTAAATTAGTTGTAGGTTTGTATGCATTTAATAATTTAGGGGAAAAAATACCTCCTCTTTGATGGGGAGGTTCCTATACACCTAAGAATTAACACGTGACTCTAGGGCGCACATGAACTCTTGAGGTCGTGCTGGGACAACCACAATGAAATGGATAGATGTATATGTAATGGAATGGGTGGAAGAGATAAAGGAAATATAATATTCTAAACTGGAAAAATGGGTATCTTCTTCTTGAGAGCAAAGAAAGTCTCTCTTACTTGTTCTGGGGTAATGGTACAATCAATTATGAATATGGTACGTAATTTGGTATCAATTTCATTGAAACCAAATAAGAAACGAATTGGTTGTGGAACTCATGTAAAATGTCCTTCATCATCTATGAATTCCTCTCCAAAGAGGGTCATGAATATATGAAGGATGATAACGTGAGGATAAGTTTAGTATCTACCAAGATGATTGTGTCCAGTAACTCGTTAGCATTATCCGCTTTGTCGTTCAAGGCTATCAACTATGAAATAATGCTTGGAAAAATTGGGGTAGTTTGGAATATGAATTTCCTAAGGCCTTGATCAATGTCGGTCAATTGTGTAACGGTATTCGGTTGTGGTACTCTTTGATCATACACTCTCTGTCTAGGTTTTCTGAGGCCTTGGATGGACATGTGGACATGCAAACAAAGAATCGAAGGAAATAAACAAAGCACACAAAGAAACCAAAAGAAACTAAGGTCAATTTCAGGTAACCTAAGCCTCTAAGGTAACATGGGGAGCTTGTGTTAATTCCCGTCTAATTAATTATATGTTCCTAAATTAACCAAAGAATGCAAAGAAATTTAAATCAAACAAATTCAATTACTCTCCTTTAATATAATTAAATCTACGTGAAATTAATTAATTTAAAGAAAAGAAACTAATTAATTGAAATAATGAAGTAAATCTAGTCTATTTATTTTTGTATTTTTAAATATTTTAAATGAAAGGGAATAAGACAAATGAACAAATTTAACTACTCTAATCTATGTTTTTGAAGATTTTTTTTGGTTTTCTGGAATTAAATAAATGAAAACTACACAGATAATAAATGAATTCTAATTAAATGGAAACTACTTCTATTCTAAAAATAAATAAACTACACAATGAAATATCCAGATGTGGCTATTTCCATGTTGCATAATGAATTTAATATAATCTAACTAAAACAAAGGATTTTTCTAATTTGTAATTGTGGATCCAATTTCCTCTAGTTCTACCTTAGAATCACGGGAATATTGAAAAGCTTCTCAGAAGAAATTCTTCCCCTAAATCTTCCCCAGTAAAACACTAGAATCTACAGAAGCTTTTTAAATATGAAGAAACTAAAACAAATGCACAGACAATGAAGCTTCTTCAAACTCACTTCCCTTGAAAATACATAGGGATAGGAAGGGAGGAATCTTTTAAGATAATCTTTACTCATGTGATAATGAAATATAAATAATGAATGCAATTAAATCTATTGGTAATTTAGCAATGAAGAAATAAAGGACTTTGTGCACAAGAACTTCCTCTGAATCCTTCCCAGACAAATCCACAGGGATGAGCTACGAATAAATATTCAATGGAAGCTACTTACAAGAAATAAAAATAATTGTAAATTCTACCTCTCTTAAAACAAATGTTTGAATTGATTACAAATTAAAATCTAAACTAAATCAAGGAAAGCTTCAAAGGAATTCAATTACACCCCCAACCTGGAAGTGTAGAACTGATATAATGTCCAGTGATGGTTGTGATTTTGTTCATCCCCTCAGCTTATTTTCCAATGGTGAATCCAATATTTTGTAGGGAACTGTGTTGGTTAGTATGAAGAAGAAGATGTCAGAAGTGTTGGAGCTAGTAGGTTTGCAAGTAATTTGGTAGCAATGCAAGTAAGAGAGTAACAACAAAAAAGATTTTTGTTTTCTTGTGTGCTTCTTGGTAATATTCTGGAGGAATAATAGTGCAATTCCAATTCAAAATAATCCAACCAATGCTTTGGGAAAAATATTGGTTTTAATAGAAAGTTGACCAGGGAAATGGTGCAACACACTTGGAAACCAAGAAGTGCCAAATAACTATGGGAAGGGGAAGTTAACTTACTAATAATAGAAAGTGGAGAAGAAGAATTCTATACGCATATAAAAATAGCTCAATGGAAGCTGATTTGGTCAAGAAACGTGTGAGATATCAACTTGGGAATCATGTAACACTTGTTCTAAACAAGGTGGCAAAGTCTCGGGTAAAATCGCTTATGGAATCACCAATTTGCGCAAAATGATAGTTACACAGCCGTCGGTGTGGTTTTGTAACTTAAGCCCCAAAAGCTAAGGAAAAGGCTAAAAAGTAACTAGGAAGGTAGGAAAAACTAGGAAACAAATGAGCAAGGTAAACCAAGCTACAAAAATAAGCTGCAAGTGAGAAACTTAGACTTGGATACACTATTTAATCTAGAAATGAAATTATCATCATTAGGAATTTTCATTGTTCCAACAATAAAGCCATGTACAATTTCGAGTGTGTACATATTGTCCCTCAGAGAATCTCTTTAGCCATGAAGAGGCATAAAATGTGAAGTCTGAGTATGGCACTCCCAAATGAGAAAGTTAGAAATTATACCTGACACACCCATGTGTTGAAGTTACACCAATCCAAGCTTCCTACCACCAACAAGAGAAAATGGGAATCAAGTGTAGATAAAGATATAATCAAAAATATATTTTAAAACAAAATGACAAGAGGACTTACCATATCCGTGGAGAAGAGAAATATACATGTGCCAGCCTACCCACCCTACAAAATAGACACACTCAAAACAATATTAAAACATGTTATATATATCAAAAAATTACTATTTTTAGAAATCATTTGCACTTACCCACTTAGAAAATTTTGAGCTATGGATTACCTGTGATGGTTTCATGAGAGATTATAATTGAAATAAAGAGAATTCTGACACAATGGCAGCCCAACCAGCAGGAGGAGTAACAGGTGGGGATTAGGTAAGTTATTTACATTTGTTTATTTTTATCCTAAATTGTAGGAAATGATGAAAACTAGTCATAGGGTGGGTAATTTCTAACAATTTTATAGTGAAAATGAATATTAAGGGGGCATCACATAGGATGTGGCTTTTGTTTTATCTAAAAAGGTTTTTATTTTTTTTATTTTTGGGGCCTTAGGGTACATCCCGCTTTTCGGGAACAGAACTGCTACGATGATTACACAACCACCACTATTGCGCAGAGTAGAGGTTGCACAACCACTGTGATGGTTACATAATCACCACTTAGCAGATGAAAAACACATAAATTTCATGGAAATTACACAATCACTACTCTGAACAGAGTGACAGTTGTGTAACTATCAAGGTAGTTTTCAAAATTTGAGCCAAGTGTTGCAAATGTTTGGCTTTTCATTGTTTCTTTAGCTTATTATGAATTTATATGACTCTAACTTGTTATTTTTTTATATTTATGGTTACAGGGGAAGTATATCAGGTGGAGAAAGGATCGCAAGTGTAATTGGTTGCCTCCGATTTTGGAGGCACTAAATCAAGATGAGAGAGACTTGTTACACAGGGATGGGATATGAAGGATATCATAGATGTAGTTGGTTACATCTGCTAGCCACTTATTGTGTGATTTATTGACCTACTGGGATGCATACCAAAAAATTTCTAGTTTCCTGGAGTTAGAGGTGAATGGATGATCACCTTGGAGGATGATCAGATTTTGGGGGTTCCTATCATTAGTAGGAAGTTAGCTTTAACTAGTGCAAGCACAGTTTTTCAGGCCCGCCAGTGCGCTACATACATGGGGGATGTATAGGCACTTGACATGGGTGTTAAACATGAGATGAGTATTACTATCAGTTTCCTCTTATCCTATCCCCACCTTACGTAAGGACATTATTGGTATCTTGGCCTCACTTTTGGTTAGGGAAAATGGTGGGGATAAGTTAATTTACTGTTGGGCACCCATCATACAGAACATTGAGCAACATGGCTAGATATATTCATGGGGCGTTGACATTCTTGGTGCTACATACCATGATTTTTTACAGATTTTTTCTTTCTGAAGGGCAAGGCCCTTAGTCATCCCACATTGGTCATGGATTGGGTATATGAGCGGATGATCCCCTATTAGAGGGGAATTGGGATAGAAGATCCCAAGGAATTTAGAGAAGTGAGGTGGGTAGACATGGCTCCACTCAGAGGGCCATATAATTTGGTTTCTACACTCATTACAAATGACATGATCACATAGCCATATTAGGACATGGATCATATCAGGACATGATCACATTATTCTGACTAAATTACATCTTACATTACATTTAGTGGATAGGAACAGGGGAGTAGAGACCCATCCAGTCCTTAGGGTTCCTCAATAGTTTAGGCTACCCTATACCAATTCCCTCTAAACAATGCCCACAATATATAGGGGCATCAGAGAGGTGAGAGATGGCTCGAAGGGTAGGAAAGAGTGAACCATTGTCACTCCTAGAGTTCCAATCAACACACATAGATGTTGCATGAGATCAATTCGACCCACACTTGGGAAGTAATTAGGCCAAGGTAGATTCTGCAAATAAAGGAAGGAATCACACACATCAGAGAGGATGATGAGGAGGAGGCTGAGATAGAGGAGGAGAGGATCTAGAGTGGGAGGCCACTGGAGAGGCCTCTACAGCTGCTAGGGAGGCAGAGGTGGAGGAAGAGACACTACACACTGAGGAGGAGATGATTCTTGGAGGTGGGGATCAAGAGTTATTCTATGCATGGAAAATAGGTTGTGGAGGAGGTTAGATTAGAGGAGGAGCCTATCCCAACTCCTACACTTCCACCAACACCATTTTATCCATCGTGGATGTCTAGAGATCTGAGTAAGTAGAATAATCTTCTCTTGACTTTAACTTTCTAATATAGACTATTAGAAAACTACATAATACTCCTTTCTTTTTTTCTTTTTGAAATTTTTCTGACTCGCCGTTGTGCTTTATAGCTACCACAAATGGCTGGCAAGATTTTATTAGGAAGATTATTCTGTACATGTTTGCAATCCCAATGGGGAAGACACAGGAGTACCTGCTAGCAGATGTTGGATGCCCAACAATGGTTGGACATCAGATAGATGTGTTTGCTCCAGCATGACATGTTGTGGAGGCCATGATCCATATGAGGACTGACTTGGCAACACATGAGCTATCTAAGAGTAGATAATAGTGAGACCATTCTTATAGTGGAGCCACTACTACTAGGAGATCACCTACCCCATCTCATTAGTAGTCTCATGGACACTCCCACTTATCAGCACATGGAGGCTCTCACTCTTGCCATAGGATCCATAGTAGGAGTCCTCATCGTGCACCTTCACAAGAATCCCATAGAGAGGGATAGGCTACATGGCTTTATTTCTTTGAGACCATTTTTGGACATATATCAATTTTTTTGGATTTTCGGCTCATAGATGAGCATTTTAACCATACTTGCTAGAGTATGATGACATTGTACACAAAAATTGACATTTTAATACATACATATATGTCATATCTTTTTGGTATCGACATTTTGTGTAAGAGTTGACCTGATAATGGTTTGTTTCAGCTATGTACTCTTAGATAGTTAGAATTTCTAATGTTTTTTATATGTTTTATAGATCCATGCTATGGATGATGATGATGAAAATGTGATAAATAGAATGATATCTTATTTCCTTTTTTATATGATGATGCATATGAGAACAAATTGTAATGTAGAAATTTGATTTTCAAGCAATATTTAGCGTTTATGTTTTATTGGAAAAATGTGATGAATGTGATATGATAAAAGATGAAATCACTCTGTGCCTAACTCCACACAAATAGTAATATGTGAGGTCTCATCATCGAGAGCCAAGAAGGATGCGAGCTATATGATTTTGATGAATGAAGATGGTGATAGAAAATAAGATTTTGACAGAGATCCGACTATAACCTACAAATCAACCATAAACAACATCAACTAACTAGTCCAGAATGCATTTTTCTCACAATTCTAACTAGACTTAGATCTATATATGGCCTTTCAATTGAAAAAATATGGTTTTAGTGATTGAATCTCTCATAATATACTCATCTAGCTCATTTTCTGAGGATTTTTAAAATTTTAAAGCACTTTTTATTTCATGATTTATTTATAACTTACTGATTTATTTTACGGGACCCCCTACATATTTCCCCATGTAACTAGTGAGAAGCACAAGCTCATCACCAAGGACAAGACATAGGTGAGTAAGGGAACTCCCCTCCTTTCCCAATCTCATGCCACCAGTAGGAAGCATGGGCTCATCACCAAAGGTTCGTAGGGAAGAGAAGTGTAGTATTATTTGTAAAGAAAATTTTTTTGTATTTACTATTGATTTATATTTTTTTTGAATTTAGAATTGTGATTTTGGAAAGGAATTATTTCCCCTAGCCTCAACCCCACACAACTAGTAAGATGTGATGGGTCACCACTGAAGGTTGAGATAGGTAAAAACGAGGTCCAGGTGAAATGTTTAGATTGTTTCTGTCATAAGATATATTTTAGGGAAATATGTGACATCAGGAATCTTCTAGTACAGACTATGGGAAAAGGCACATGAGCTAGAAGAATCCATCAATAGGAATAAGTGTGAAAGTCTTGGTAGGATCAACGTCAAAATTCCATCTAATTAGCTAAGATGATAGAGAGATTAAAATAATTCGGAGATGATATGATGGATACTTGAAGAGATATGATTGAATACTTTTTCCAATATTTGAAAGTTTCAAAAGTTTCTTTAAAAGTAATTTTCTCATTTAAAATTTCACAAGATGATAATATAGGCGATAAATAGCATGGATGTAATAATGTACAGATGTGGGAATGCAAATGAACTATGCATAAAAGTGTTTGAGGTGAAGTGAATTAACTGATTCTCTAAATTCTTAAATCTCTAGAGTACACAGGTGGTACACACCATTCTTATAGTCTTCCATTACTCAGTATGGGCCTAACCAATTTGGTCTACATTTCCTTCCTTCACTGACGTTTTTATCAATACGGTTGTCAAGTCTCGGTACTAGGTCTCCTACCTATATTTCATGTTCATAAAATTTATTTTTATATTGGTGACACATCTTGTTAGCTTAAACTTGGTGACATTGCTTAGCTCTAATCCACACTTATCAAGAGTTTATAGTTTGACCAATTACACTTCTCAATATGCATTTTCATCCAAGATACCTTGTACAGATATACAAAGACTGGGTAGCTCTACTTCTAATGGTAAGACTAATTCAAAACTGAAAACTAAAGAGTACAGGGTTACCCCCGTAGGTGTTTGTACTAACATTATATAGACCCAAAAGGACGGAAATAGATTTAAATGACAATCTCTTTTATTCTCCTTAACAATCTTAAGGAGAATGGACTTTTGCGTTTTGTTCGTAACCTCAACTTGTCCATTGGCCTGAGGATAGTACAAAGAGGCTATTTGGTGGGATATTTTGAATTGTATACACAACTCACGCACCTCTTTGTTCTTGAAAGGCATGTAATTATCTAAAATAATTACTTCTGGGATGTCATACCTACAAATGATTTTTAAAAATAAACTTAGAAATTATAGATCAAGGTACAGTCGTAAGAGGAATGGCCTCAAATCACTTCGTAAAATACTTTATGGCCTTGATAATGAAGTTATGGTCATCCGAAGATGAGGGAGATAACTTCCCAATAAGATCAAGGCCCCAAGCAGAAAAGGGACAAGGTGTCACTATCAGCTGTAGAACCTGGTTAGGGATGTGTATCTCATGTGAGAATTCTTAGAATTTTTGACATCTGCACACATATTATACAACATCATGAAAATAACCCATCTGATGAAGTTTACGATCGATTGCATGCCCTCCAAAGTGGCCACCACAGAATCCACTGTGGGATTTAAAGATAATTTTCTCTAACTCTTCTTCATCAACACATCTCAAAAGCATGTCGTTAAAGGTTATTTGGTACAAAACTTCTACTATTATGTACCTCATGACTATGACATGTAGCCGCCGCCTTTGCTGTGAGGTTTCTCCCTTAGGGTACGATTCAGTGCACAATGTGATTGACAATATCGGTGTACCATAGACATGAAGCAAAGGGAGGTTTTTTTTTCTATAAGGAACACACATTCATCAAGGAAATCCAACTCTACTAATTCCCCACAATCTATTGGATGATCTACCAACCAATCGGCAATGATCTATCCCTTAACTTACTTTTGGTTGATAAATCTGAGTTTGAAATCACCCATCAGCATAATGAAATGACCGACCTTCTTAGAAAAGGCATCCTGGGTTAAGAGCATTCACAACTGATCGGATTTGACAATTACTCATGTCTTTTGGTTAATAATTTAATGCCTTAACCTTTTTGTTGCGAAAACTATGGCCAAGAACTCCTCTGTTTGTGTATATCACATCTTGTAGTTGAGAAGAGTATGAATAATGAAATATATGGCCTGCTCACAACCATCGTCATCCTCTTTTTCCAACATGCACGTTATTAAGACATTAGTGGCTCAAGAATATAAAATTAAAGGACAGTCAACTTTTGGTGGCATGAGCGTAGGCGACAAGATGAGAAAGAATTTAACCAACTGGAATGCCTCATGGAATTCAATCATCTAATCTTTGTTACACTCTTTCTTCATTAAGTTGTTAATGGGGTGAATGGTGTATGTTAAGTTAGGGATAAACCTGTGAATTTCCCCAAGCTTACCTAAGAAATATCTAGTACCTGATTCATCTATGGGTGGGGACATTTCCAAAATTTCCTGAATTTTTGTTGGATTGACGTCAATACCATGGGAAGAGATTATGTATCCCAACAAATTTCCTCCTCTAACTCTAAACACACACTTTTTTGGATTCAATGTTATGTCATATTTGATTAAGCGAGAGAGAATTATATGAAGCACCTAGGGATGTTTGCCATGTTTCTTAGATTTTTTCGGCAAATCATCAACATATGACTCCACAATCTTATGAATAAGATCATGAAAAATGTATGTCATTTCCTGCCGGTAAGTGGCTCCAGAATTATTCAGACTGAAAGGAATGACATCGTAACAGAAATTCCCCCAAGGAGTAGTGAAATTAGTTTTAGTTTGGTCTTCCTCAGATATCCTTATCTTTTTATAACTAGAAAATCCATCCATAAGAGACAACAAAGATGACATCAATTAAATGTAGTGGAAAATCATCTTTGGGACAAGATTTTTTAATATCCCTAAAGTTGATACAAATATGTATCTTCCCATTCTTTTTGAAAACCAGGATGATATTTGACACCCACATAGAACAATCTATTGGTATGTGTAGAAACCAAATTTGGGTCGCATCCCCCTTGGTCCTTCATCAAATAAACACCTTGAACACATTCACCTAACCATGGCACCTTTCATCCCACTCTAATATTAATTTAATTTAATTAATTCATTATCTCACAATATTTATTATTTAAAAATCCTAATTGAGATAATGCCCACACATCCACCTCACCTATACACCTCATCTAGCCACCTCATCGTAAGACCTATTCTTAGTATATTGCCATAACTAACTAATAACCTATTCAAACCCTAAAAATCAAAGCCTATATTCCCTCTAACCACATTCCCGCACACGAGAAAGGAAGCTTCCATTCTAATCCGTGGAACAAAAATGAAGGAGATCCCAAAAAATCAAAGGGATCTACCCAGTTTAGTAAGCCTAGGAAATCCCACCGTAACTGACGTCGGTTACCCTAAACCATTGTTGGTCAACCCGGAACTGCCATCGTTTACCATTTAACCCCCAAAACAACCTTATTTATGAGGTTGGCACATTTCTTAGAGATTGACACATCTTTTGAGAGAAAGATACGAAACTAGAGCTGCATGTAAATAGAACCAACATTTGTACATGCATCAGAAGCACCCACAGAGCCATCTACCTTCACGGGAGCATCCGGGGAAGCACCAACACAAAATCAAGTTCCTTCCATTTGATCACACACCATTGCCAACCATACATCAAGCTCATACAAACAATAAGTGCCTTGTTAACCAACACTTGTCCATTTATCATTTGGTAGATTATTTTACTTTTGACATTAGTTTCTACTCTCATTTCCATTCCACCACCATTTACCTCCCTGTAAACTTGACCATCCCTTCACCCACATCCTTGAACTTACCATACCTAGATTTTAATCATTCCTGTGTATACCTAAGACTCACATGAACCTTTTCATTTCCCTTCCATTTTCATCTAGCCTTAGATCTACCTTCATCTTGAGTTTTTATTGAGTTTTCTGTACCCTGACCATACCAATGCCAATTACCCACAACCGCCGTCCCGTTAACCTAAACCAACATCGGTCATTCTAGATCAATGTTAGTCTCTATGTTTTTGACTAGAAACCAAGAACAAAACTTAAAACCTCTACCCAATACCTAAAACAGCCTAGAACCTTACCCTGACCAGTATCGGTACCCTGACAGTGACCTTGACCTGCAGATTCAATCATATCCCAGCTTGTTGTGAATGAGTTTTCTTATTCTAGATGAATGAGATACCTAAATCATTTTAACTACAGTATGATTTCCTTTATTGTTAGCATTGAGTTGTTTTAAATAGTGGATTGACAATCGTCTAGGAAGTATCACACTTCCCAGATCTAGCACACACTAGGCGGTCCACTACATATACTGTTTAACTTTCATTTAGTGGTCTTGTTTTCCACTTCAGGTAGTTCCTCTAAGCCAAAAAGGAACCTCTCACGATCAGCTATGGATCAAGAAGTCATACGCGTGCAACAACCTATAACCAACATTTCGGTAGGTATTCCTCCTAGCCCTTTACCCTTATTTATTTCGTCAACATTTGAAGAAATGATCTAGAATCAGGTGAAACAATATGATAAAACCTACATGAAGGAGTTTCATTACCTCATCCTTAACCGTTAAAGAAACATTTTTTCTTCATGGGTCTCGATTTCTTCTTTACTGGTTTAGATGTTAGGTATTTGTAACAAGGTTGTGTACAACCACGTCAGGAGTGATACCTATCATTTCCTTATAGCTAAAGGTGAAGGCTTTGGAAGTCTCTTTAAGAACCTTCATGTGTGCTTCTATCTCTTCTCATGACAATGAAGAACCAAATTTTAGGATTTTGGGTTCCTCTTCAATCCCTATATTAATGTCTATTATCCCTTTAACCAAATAATTGTTACCCTATTCAAAATTAGGTAGGGATAAAGGTAGCTCTAGCTCTTCCTCAACTTCATAGATTTAAAAATATTCAAACGAAGAATATTTCATCATACAATCTTTGAAGTAAGAGGAAGGGTGAGGTATAAGGGAAACTCCCTTCTTGTGGTGTGCATGATGAAGTTCTATGTAAGTATTGAGGTATCCTAATATTTCCTCATCATTTTCCATGAAATCCAACGTAATAGGCTCATTTTTAGTCTCAACGTATGCTATAATTTCATTGGTTGGCATCTTTCAAACCAATGGCTTGGATTAGATTGAAATGGTGAAATCACTTTCCTTTAGCTCTCATTTAGACAAAAATGAGAGGAGGAAGTTACCAAATAATTATCCAATTGGTTTTTCTCTTTTAAAATGACTTATATGGAGATAAATTTAAAACCCTTACAAAGCTCGAGAACGACATACTTGTAGAGTTGAAGATTCTCTTCTTTAGTCTCATAGACTTATGAGACTTGATTGGAAATGAGTTGCGAGTCACCCAAGACTCTAACGTTGTTCACACCCATCATATTGGCCATAATAAGGCCAATAATAAGAGATTCATAATCAAATCCATTGTCCGTACACTCGAAATTCAACTTGAAGGTGAAAGGCATGACCCTTCCTTCTGGGGAAGTGAGAATCACCCTTTCCCCAATGCCATAGTAGAAATTCACACCGTCGTAGTTGAGGGTCCAACAATTTATCTGGGAAGATAGATGCTTAATCATTCTTTGAATATTCTTCCTCAACTTTTGAGACCTCAACCATACAAACCTCTCTAATTCCATTGGATGGAAGAGAGGTGATCCCAAGATCATAACCTATGCCCAAGGAATCAAATGGGAGAACAATTAACAAATCATTCTTTAAAATCTTAATGATTTTGGATATAGTTTTTGTTGACACAATTTCTACTACACCAGCCTTATTTTCATTAGCATCTACTCCTTTAATCACCTTGGGTGGTTCTAGCTTAGTTTTTGGCACAAGGTTAGATGTGGGAATTGATCCCTAAGAAGAAGTAGGCTTGTTTAACTATTTATCCAGAAGTTTGAATTTAATGTGAACCTCATGTTTCTTCTTAAGGTTGGCTAAGTGGATATCAAATGGGTTTTGGTCACCTTAAGCCACAAAAAAAATCCCTAGATGCAAGAACCTAACTTCTTGGAATAGCATGGAAGGGATGACATTCATCCTAGGAATCCAAAGTCTTTCGAGAATCATTTTATAGTCAGTTTCCTAACCTATAATATAAAATTTGGTTAAAACAGTCTTGGGTCCAAAGGTGACTAGAAGAACTATGGTTCCAATGGATGTTACCTTAAGGCTATCATAACCTCTCAGTGTGTTTCGTGTTGAGGAATAGTTCCTTCCCCTATAGCCTAAATTTTGTAGAAACGAGAAGGGGACTATATTAATAGCAGCCCCACCATCTATCATATCTCACATTAACATAATTTTTGTAAATACAAACTTGACAAATATAATGTGGGATTGCATCTCCGCACTAGCTCAACGCTAGTAGGCATATTTTTGATATTGAACACAAAGTCCAACATCTCTCTCAGGTTACCCCAAGGGATAGACATCAAAGTCTATGTGATTGATTTGGGCCTCTGGAGGAGGGTTGGTGTGGATTATATGGAAAATACCTAACACTTCTAATAAATAATATCAATGCATAGGGGAATTATTTAACAAATCTAAAAAATAAATGTGGGAATAGGCTTTATTTTGATCTTTGATCAAACCATAGGATCCTACTGGCTTAGAAGCTATTGTTGTATCATCTAACATTGAGGGGTAAATGAGAAGAGGTTTTAAAGAATGATTGCATGTGTGATTATCCGTGAGGACGTCCGATTCAGTTTCTAACTCAACTAGGCCTACAATCTTAGGCTAATTTCAGTTGTCCAAACGAGGAGCTACTCAAGGATCCATAGACATAGAGGCTTTGTGATAATTATTTCCTATAAGATCCCCCTTGTTGGTACCATGAGGATTAAGCTTCCAATTTTCATGATGTGTTGGGAAGGAATATTTATAGATCCCAAGAGTAGCATTTTGTGGAGCAATATGACCCATGTGAGTATTTTTCTTAGGTGTCATGGGATTAGCCAAGAACATCTCAATGAAGAGTTATTTCTTGTCTTCCAGAAAACATTTTACGAACTTATTATAATTACAACATGTTTGAGAAATGTGTCCTATAACCCTATGGAAACCACATTATAAGTTGGGATCGTAGTCACGAGGTATTTGGTTTTGATTTTTTTGCAGCCCATAGTTCCTATTGTTAATATGTTATTGGTTATTATAGTTTAAGTTTGGAGGCCTCTGACCTTGGTTTTGATACTGGTTTGGATATTGGTTTGGGTATTGAACTGGGCCTTGGGCTTTAACCTGTTGAGGAGGAGGGGGAGGGCAAAAAAATCAACTACATTGATAGATGAATTAAAGTTGTTAATCCTTTTTTTGTTAGTGTTTACATTATTATTTTCGTTATTTGCGTTGTTATTACTAACAATGTTTGGCTTCTTAGGTTGATCAATTACACCGTATGTTTTTAGCACCATGGTTCTTATTGAGGACCTCGGGTCCTTGATTGTTATTGCTTGAACCATTTGGGTAATTTGAGTTACCTTGAGAGGGAGTGACCAACTTTCCATTTTGATCATACATCTTTCACCTATTGTCGATCACTTCTTGGTCAATGCAGAGAGCACCCTCTAATACCTCCTCATAGCTCCTAAGAGAAAAATTTCATACCTCCCCCTTAGATTCTTGATTAAGGGAGTGGAGGAATAGATCAAAAATATTCATTTGATCCATGTTCAGAGCGTTGGCAGAGGAGTAGAGGAATTTTTTCCACCTATGAATAAAGTTGGCAACAGACTCATCATGCTTTTTTTTTAATGTGTAGAAACTCTCTGATTCCTATTCTCGATAGTTTTTTCATGTCAAAATATTTTATGAACTCTGAAATGAGTTTCTTAAATGAATGAATGGAGACTTTTAGAGATCATATAGTACCATTTGAGAAAATTCCCTTGAGGTTCTTGGGGAATATCTTCACAACAACTACATCCTAGGGAAGTAGCTCTCTAATGGCGGTCACATATGCCTTAGTGTGGGAATTTGGGTCTCCTTCCCCCTTAAACGGTGGTAGGTCAGGAAATGGTCTGCGTGAGCATGACCCGTCGAATTGTGAAATCTAGTGGCTCTTTTAACTATTAAGATTATGTCCCTAACGCATATGATTCAACCATTGATGACCCTTGGTGGGGAGTTGAAGGTGGAATAGGTGCTTGGTACTAGTACAACATAGGAATTAGTTGGGGCATAAGGAACCCCTTTTTGTTGAGCATACAAACCATGATAAGAAACAATTTCCCTTTGTGGATGATTTTGAATACATGTGGAGGTATGGGGGAAATTTGTTTGGATATGAATTGGCAGACGAAAAAATAGAGAATGTCACATTTCCAGTTGCAATGAAATTTGAGAATGTACTTCCATTTGGCCCTTGTGATGGGTTCCGTATGAAGAATGGGGGGGCATGCCTAGTGTTCCTAATTCAATAAGGATATCTCTAGGGCTAGGAACACCCATATAGACCTGATAAGGTGATGGTGTAGAGGGAACATAATTATGGTTCTGAATGTGGGGGGAACCTTTCCTTTCCTTGTGAATGGTGTTGAATGTGAAGGTTGGGAAAGTTATCATTCCCTAATTGTATCCACCATCGTTGAAATCACATTGCCTAATGAAGGTGTTACATTTTTCTTAGGCATGTGTTGGGCCTTGTTAGGGGGAAAAGGCATGTGATATCCTTCTATGAATTGATATTTTGTAGGCCACCCATTTTTTGACATATTTTTTTGTTATAGGAGGAGGATTAACATCATTTTTCTAAAGTATAATATCAGTACACCTTTTCATCTTATCCAAGGATTGATCTATAACATTAAGGCACTTGTCACTTTCGGTTGAGTCATGCTAGGAACTCATCATTTGGTAATAGATAGGAAGGGAGTGCATCAATTTTCATGTTGATTTGAGACCTCAATAATACCTGGGGATAGAACCTTTCTTCTCCCGTAACTGTTGTGTTATTTGAGCTAGAGAACTTTGGTTGTGCATTGTAGTTGGGTTGATATATATCCTCAATTCTAACTAATGAACATGTATTAAAACCTTAAGGAGGGGGCATGTGAAGAGATAAATTATTTTTTGAGTAATTATATGCCCACCCCAACAAATAAGTTAATTGTTACATACCCATTTGAACATAATAATTTTCGAGACCCAAAATGGGCTTATCGTATTCCTGACATGACATATTCAGGGGATGTAAAAACACCCACAGAATAATGGGAGAGAATAAGGATGTATGAAATAAAGGAAATAAAGGAGGAAATGAAAAATAACTAGTCCTTCATGTTGGGTTCACCAATTTTTTACACCTAAGAATCAAAGCGTGACTCTAGGGCGCACGCAACCTCCTAAGGTCATGTTGGGACAACCATAAAGAAATGGATAGATGGCCATGGAATGGAATGGGTGGAAGAGATCAAGGAAATATAATATTCTCAACTAATACAACGTGTATTTACTTGTTAAGAGCAATGAAATCCTCTCTTACTTTTTCTGCGGTAATGGTACAATCAAGTATGCTTGTGGTACACAAGTTGGTATCAATTTCATTGAAACAAAACAAGAAATGATTTGGTTTTGGAACTTGTGAAAACTATCCTTTATTTTCTATGAACTCCTCTCCAAATAGGATCGTGAATTTATGATGACCGATATGATGAGGAAAATTATAGTCTCTACCAAGCTGATTGTGTCAAAACTCGTTAGCATTATCCAATTTTTCATTCAAGGATATCAACTGTGAAATAATGCTTGGAAAAACTGGGGTAGTTTGGAATATGAGTTTCCTAAGGCCCTGGTCAATGTCAGTTAATTTTGCAATGGTATATGGTTGTGGTAGTTGTGGACCACACACTTTTTTTCTAGGTTATTTATATTAGAAATTCTAGGCACTAAGAGGGGGGGTGAATAATTTTTGTTCAAAATTTTTTAAGCATGTTGCAGTTATTTATTTTACCATCATGATCATACACATTCAACTAGGAGAGATAAATCGAGACAAGCAAACATAAACACATGAAGATACCGGATTTAATGTGGGAAATCATAAGGGCCAAAACCCACTGAAAACCAAAGAACTAGCTTGGACAATTGTCCTGTGGAGTTGCAATGGTTTTACCATGTGGTGAGATCCTACTCATCTTTAAGCACCTACTCTAATTCTGAAGCACTCACTCCAATATACAATCAAGAACCCACTTGAGTAAAATGGAAAGCACCTACTTGCTATGAAGTAATCACTTCAAATATGTGTCAAGCACCCACTTGACTGTTGTTCTACAAATAATAACTTGTTACGAAGCACACTCCTAATTTGCTGAGCTACAACTCAAACTTTGAACCCAAGAGTTTCATCACTTATTCTTCTTGTTGCTTGCACCAACCTGATGTGATCTCTGTTTTAGCCATTCTTACTCCTACAATTTCATCAAACCCTCAACTTGTTATTTGTTTCTTACTTGTTCTCTAATTTGTTGAAGAATTCACAACTTATTTTGACTCTTCTACACATGCTCTACCTCTCGTTCTCTTTTCATCCTTGCATTTTCATGTCTCAATATTTGATTTTTCTATTTTTAAGATCTTGAATACATTCTATTCCTGTTTTAGTTTAGTCACTATCACTTTCCAAACTCATACACATCTTCCTTCAACACAATCTCATTGTATCACTATTTTGTATATGATTGTTATATTTCACTTTATTTTCTTTACCCTTTAGCACTTTTCAATTCAACTACAACCTCATTCTCAACATGCATCAACATTCTCCTCACATACCTTTGAATCACCTTACTAAAGAGGGTTTCTTCAGTTCACGGTGCATAGTTTTCCATCTGCATTTTTGACTTCTACAAGTCACTTGAGCATAATGTGTCTCTTCAAATTCTCATTCAAAATTAGAAGATGTTACTCATAGGTTTGTAACAGTTTGGTGACTCTTAAGCTTCACCAAGAACCCAAATCCTTCGAACTAGAGAGTTTCATGACTCTTCAACTTCACAAGGAGGTAAAACACTTAGCAACTTAGTCGATTTTTTATCTTTTAGATTGTATCATGACTGTTTACACTTTCAAAACAAAACACTCACACTTATGTTCTCTTATCTATTTCTGAGATATAAATAACTTTTCAAGAAGCTCTTAGCCATTCACCATCACAAATTTTGCATTTGAGTAGTTTGTAAACTTTGCACAGTGCTTTGAAGTTGACTCCTAGGTTAGTGTCATGTAATTTTTGCATTTTCAACATAAACTAAACACATACCTCAATTGAGTGACCTCTTCCATACCAAGACCTTTCATGAGGATTCGATCCGTCCTATCGAAGGATTTTATCAAAAATTAAATTTTCTAGCTCTCCACATAATTTAGAATGTTTTCAAGAAAATTTGTCAATGAAATATTCCTAGTTTCAAAAGTAAATTGCATAATTATTTGTGGAAAGCATTCATATCCATCAAAAATATATGTATACAAAATTTGGAAATTTTTTCATTAGATAAAGTTTGAGATTTGAACAATTTTCTCTTTCAAGCCATAGAATCAGGGTTTCTTGAATTGTGCTAGCCTGAGACCCTTCAAAAAAGGATTTCTCACTCAAATATACATGGAATTTGAAAATTCCAGTTGCTGATGTTTTGTAAGACCATTATCTATATTCTTCGATCAATTAACAAGCTTGAAACGTGTCCAATAATTCCCATAACAAAGAAGAAAATAGTGCACAATGTTGAAAGAAGACTACAAAAATTCTTTGTTAATCTCAAAATATTTTTCATGGATTTTTGGTGAGTCTTGTTTTTGCATGGAGGATCACTAATACCTTCTTAACCTCCTTAGATAACCTCACAAACATTTTCACACTAACCAAGCCCCTGTAAGTTGATCTCATCTTGCATAGTGTGGTTCACTTCACATTTTTACCATCAATAGACACATACACACTTTCTTCTCCATTTTTTCTTAGTCTTCACATGTAAATAAATTTATTTTCCACCTAGACCATGGTCATACTCCTAATTTATACCATTCAATAGTACACTATTGATATCAAGGATTGTCATCATAAGTTCTGAGTACACATTGAAATGGTGTTTTCTTGAAAACTTGACCAACCATCACAAGACAATGAGGAGGAAGAGTGGTTGAGATTAAAATATCATCACCTCTACCGAGTAATCCGTCAACTAGAATCATTTTCTATCTCAAACAACACCTTTTGAATACTGAACCTGAATCCACCTTCCAAATCTCATGATTTTTATGTAATGACCTTACAAAGACAGAAGGATTTGCTAGAAAGAATAAGCTTGAAATCCATAATTTTCATCATTATTGCATGAATAAGGTATCATTAAGCTCTGCAAAGTTTAAAAAATTCAAATACTTGGCAATTATTCAGAATAACTCATTTCATTTCAAACACTTCAAGAAGCAGACCTTGAGGAGAGAGAAAACATGCTAGTAGAATGCTCATTCTCTGATACTGGTCCATTTTTTCTTAAAAAAAATTGCAACACTTTATGATTGGATTTATCTTAAAAAATTATTTCTATGATATATCTAAAGAATAATCCATTTTTTTTTCTTGGATTCTAAGAATTTAGGTAGCTCATTTTGCATTTATTAATTAACCAGTTTTGGAAAAAAACTAGCATAACTTTCACATACCCTCTTCATAACTTGATGAAATTTGGCATGAAGCACAAAAATTAACCCCTCTACATGATATATGAGTTTATTTTTTATAAATATTCATGTACTATTCAAACCTATCTCACTTACCTCAGTGTTTACTGTCAATCCTCAAAGGCAATTTAAGTGGACTTTTGAATTTTGCCTCCAGGAGCCAAATTAAACCTTTTTGTTGCTCACACATTCCCTATAAAATATTCTTAGGCTCCTCCCATGCTCACATTGTATTTTCATGACATGTACAAAACTTTCATACCTCATTAGACTCTAGAAATAGGTCTGAATGAGCCAAATATAACTATGACTTCCACCAAATGAACCGAGACTCATTATGAGATCTCTTTCCCATGATGACATCACTATATCTGACATGTATAAAACCTATGCCAATTTTTCCAATCATTTACATACCTCCAGTGGAATACTACCTCACTGACCAAGCTTGTAGAGGATTGAAACCATCTTGACTGCTCAATCACCACTGATAAGGCATTACCAATCACCCTTCATGCCTCTAACTGATCCCTTACATCACCACTTACTCATTTTCCATCAATGTCACTTGACATCAATGATCAGGGTTCAACAATCTCCCCCTTTTTCATTGATGGCAACACACTTTAGAAAATTTTCTGGAAAATACACACACTAGTAGCTTTGAATCACCATTCCTAGTTTCTTACAGCATTATCTCCCCCTTTTACATATATGACAAAGGGTTCTTGGCCACTTGACATGAAACAGTGAAAAAAAACAAAAATGATGCATGAGTAAACAAACTTACTTGTCCAGAAGTTTCCCCTAGGTCTGTGTTTTCTCTTTTCTGAGCTTATATGCCAACCTTGAGTGACCTCTACTTGAATAATCCAAGATCCCCATGTGAAAATGATCTCCTGTTAATTTTTATCACGAAACCACCATACACAATCTAACCTTTTAATCATCTTGATCAAGGACAAATTATGGCTCTATTTACTTGGTTTAGGATCTTCATTTGGTTGTCACTTGTTCAATCCTTATCTAAAATGGCATGTTGTCACATTAAATGGCTTCAATAAAATCATGTCAGTTATTCCTCAAAGTGACCTTACCAATATTTTTCTCATCTTTATTTTACATACACACCTAATTCTATTGATAATGATCTTTATAACTGATTCAAAAAGGAATAAAACTATCACTTTGTTCACTCTCACCCATTTTGTTGATCATTAGCTTGACTAGCTCTTAGCTCTAGGATGACCTTCTTGATCTTTTGGCCTCTAGATTCATCCAAGTAATTTCTCCCTATTCATACACTTGTTCCATTGTTAAAAGTAACAAAAAAATGCATTCAAACATCTAAAACCCCTTACTACTTTCCCCTTTACAAGACTACCCTCATAGCCCTCTAAGACAAGGTGCTTGTTCCAACCATGCAAATTGGGTTACAAGAATAACCAAAAATATTTTTAAGATTAATTAGTTCATAATGACATATCCTAGCATGCCCCTACAATTTCATGTCCCAACTTTTTACACAACTCCTATTGTCCCTCCTTTTGCAATCTTGTCACCAAACCCTTACTAAGTCTTCTTAAGTACACTATCATGATTATTTGTGTTTTCATGTGGTTTAAATACATAAGAAAGAGGTTTTTAAGTACACATTAAGGGATACATATGTGTGGTGAATTCCCACTACCCAAATCCTATTATTTCACATACTTCCTTTGAAATCCCACCTTTCTAGACTAGCCTTTAACTGTGTTTTAACCCTTTCACTCCATAATGTTATGAAAATATCCAAAATTGACACTGAAAAAACTAAAACTTCTTCAAAATATCAAATAAAGGGACCATTTCCATGATATCTTAATATTTTGTAAAGAAAACTATGGTGGTAAAGAGCCTTAACGCATATAACCCTAGCTCAGTCACTTACAAATCTTCATAGTGAACCCGAGAGGAGCATTCTTGTTATAAATTTTCCAAATCTTTGAACCAAATCTTGAAACTTTAACTTTGGGACTAGATAAATTTTGAAACCACTTGCAAGCCTGACTTTGATATCCTATTAGATCTAAAAACATTATGATGTCATTGATATTTTGACTTTATGAATGAACTTGCAATCACATAGGGTCAACATCTAGACCCGTAGCAATAGATAGTTCTTTTTCTCAGTCATGAATATTATTTACTGACTTGGAAGGTCCTAATCTAGACACCACATATTTTAAATCTCCAATTTTAGATTCCATTTTAGTTCCATGAACATATTCTAAGCCAATTATGGAGTCTTTTATATAGACCCAGACTTCTTGACATAAACTCTGCTTTGATTGGCTTCGTAAGTCTTGCTTAAAATTTTCCTCATGTTGCCTTTTATGAGCTTGCTCACTGATCCCCACAGTCCAAGCATTGAAATTCAATTACTTCCTTGGGATACTATACCTAGAAGCTTTATCCTATAGTTTGATAATTTTTTCATACAAGTGGACCTAATCTCCTTATTGTACCCTGTATTTGGAGAAAAATTAGAACCTTATAGAGCTCCAACCACTTCTTCCTTATTAATTGCTTCAACTTCTCTAATGATATTCACATTGTTATCCTGTAAAATTGAAAAAGGGCAATTTTGTGGGTAACCTTACCAAAATTCCGTTTTGGTCCCTTGAAAAGGTCTATCAATGTTCTGAATGGCTTAAAAATTCCTTTCTGAAAATCAAGTTTTAAATAACTTAACCATTTTCAAACCTTTTGACTAGGCGCAAGTAATGTAGTGTCAACACTCTCGAAACTATGCCCCTTTGGTCCCTAAGCGCACTCATGCTTATTGCAACATCATTAAATGATGCACCCTCTTTAAGTGTTCCCAGCGCATCCGCAAGCATGTTAACACCTGTTATCCATTATTCACCCCTCAAGGTAATTTTGATAACATGCATCAAATTCTTTAGTCCCAAGCAATTATATTGATTCAAGGCAAAAAATCGTGTTTCTGGGGTCCCCTTGGCTTCTTTCTAACTCTCATGTCTAAGAGGAAAACCCAGCAAGTTTTAAAAATGTGAAAAAGTTGCAGAAAACAAGCTTAGGCCAGGAAAAATCATGAAAAATGGCTAAGTCCTAGTGCTCGCAACAGTCGGGACATGAGGGACATCTGGGCCCGAATCGGCCGAAAGGCCGCCAGGCAGTCTGCAGAGCAAAGGGGCATCCGGGACATGGGGGATGTGCGGGACACGAAAAGGTGAACTGGCTGAAAAGTGGAAAAAATCGACTAAGTGCTGTTTTCGCGCAGTTGGGATAGTTGGGACAAAGGTACGTGAAAGACGCGGATCGGCCGGTTTGGCGCAAGTCAGTCCATTTCGGGCGGTTCGAAGAAATTTGTCCCAGGCAGTCCGGGACAGTTGGGACAAAAGTGCGCAGAGGATGCGAACCAGCCGGTTCAGCCGAAACAGAGGACTTTTGTACTGGGACATCCGAGCCAAAAGTACGCGGAGGACGCGAAAAGCCGAAAGAGCCGAGAGCGAATGGAATCTCGCCACGTGTCTTCACCACAAAGAGGGACAAGGAAGCTTGAATCGGCCGAGGTAGGATATTTTCATCTGGGACAGCCGAGACAAAAGTACGTGCAGGGCACGGGGGACGCGAAAATCTGAAGTGGCCGAAGGCAAAGAAGAAAAGTCAACATTTGACCCGTGAAACTTCAAACGGCCATAACTTTTGACTCCGAGCTCCGATTTTCACAAAATTGGACTTTCTGGAACAAGCACGACATCCTCTACGTAAAAAAATTGGATTTCTTATTTTTATTAAGGGTAGATATATTTAAATAAAAGAAACATATTCGGCTCCAGTCAGTTAATGCTCATTCCCGTCAAATGACAGAAAACACCTACCAGATCCCAAATAGCTGCCCGCACTCAGAAGGCCATAACTTTTGTATTTCTCAACGAAATCACACAAAATTGGTACCGTTGGAATCATGGCTCTGAACCCGACACATAAAAATCAAGAAATTCTATATTTGGTGAGAAATTGATGGAGATTTTTTATAAAACGTGTCCGAGTTCATAACAGTGTTTCATTTGGTGGTTGGGAGTGCAATTAAGAGGCATGGTCATCATTCTTTCTCTGCTACAACACCTGGGACAGTATGGGGATCCTTTTACAAGTAATATATAATCATTTTACTCCATTTGATGCCTCTTACAGGTGGTTGAAGGACAGATTTTGGGATTTCCATTTTCCCTTCTCTTTTCCTTCTCATTTTTCTACAAATTGGAGTGTTGGGCTCATTGGAAAAAAAGAGGTAGTTTTGTAGCAAAGCTCTGTCAAAATTACTTTTTGAAGGCAATGTGTTGTAGGCCCTTTTTGTGTACTCCTTGCATGGTGATCCAGGCCCTTATCTTGTAATAGATTGAATTGTGCATACCAGGAAGCAATAAAATACAAGTTTGTGGATGTATCTTCCCCTGCTGTGTTTTCTTTCATTCTTCTTGCCCCTTTAACCTTATTTACAAGAATATTGTGTCTATTATTATGTTATTGCAGGGATTCATTATTTTTTTGAATGCATTTTGCTAGATTATGAAGAACTGTCATCACCTCTTCTAGTGTGCACTTTGCCTCTGTATTTCACACATTTGGAGACTACTCTCACACCCTCCTTTTCTGGTGTATCACCGCTTTAGTGTAGGCTTTCATTTTATGCATTCTCTCTCCCTGGTCCCTTGGAAATTTAGATTAGAATAGTTAGTTTCCCCTGCATTAGAGGAGATTGTGGCAGGTAGTTTAGGAGCAAGGACCAGCTTTCTCTGGAGGTCTATCTCAAGTAGCAAGTCCCACAACTTGGAGATAGTACCCATGTTATCCAATCACACCGTGAGTACAAGTATATGCACTTGTATAAACACAAGGGTGCTATGATTCGGTGATAACAACACCTTTTTGGGTGTGCCTTAGGCGCATGTAACATGATGTTGACATATTAAAATTTGCGCCATGGCGCAACCTTTCCCATGTCGACACTCTGTAAAGTACGCCAAAGGAAAAATTTGGTGGCGCAATAAATGCACATTTTTCTATATATAGGTGCACCCGACCTGTCATTTTCACAATTGAAAAAAAATGTGAAAATTTATTCCTCTGCGCCTGTCAGTTGCTCTCATCAGCCCACGCATGCCATTTTTCGTGATCGTGGACCCCTCTTCTTTCCTTCGTCATTATTTATACCGGGTAAGTGGTTTCTACCATCCTTGTTGTTGTTTTTATGGATGTTGGGTTAGGTGATTAGGATTATTGAATAATAACAATGAATCTAGAAGGAAAACACCATTTGCAAACCCAAGTACCCACCTGCAAACCCTCCTTTCCCTTTCCTTCCAGATCTGCAAATCTGGAAGGCTCAGCCTCAAAAATAAATCATGCCCATTTTTCCTTCACTCCTTGCCTTGCTAGGTTTTCCCTCTTGGACATCAAAATCTGAGCCAAAAGAGTAAAAATTGAGAAAAAGGGAAATTGGCCCACATAGTGAAACTATTTTCACTATGGCTCATTGCAAACTCCTGTTACACTAAACGTAGTCACACCCCTTTGGCACACTATTTCATTATGTTGCATCAAAAATAGTCACACCATTGGCACATTAAAGGATCGCGAAACATAATCCCTTCTCGCGTCCTATAAACTACGAAATTCCTAAAGCACAAGCACTGGCGCCAAAGCAACTACGACAACACTGCATGTTGTGAAAACCCTACCCGCGCCGCGCAAGCCAAGTATTTAGCGCACTTAACCAACTTGCAACACCTTGAAAATATGCACCTGGGCGCACCTCGGAGGTGTGTAACATAAGAATTTCTTGCGCCCCTCCAAAGCACTTCCTATGGCGCAAGCACATATTCCTTGACATCAACATCTGAATGTTGTGTGTAGCCAGACCACGCCACGCACCCCTTTTGGCGTTTCTTTCCCCCATGCAACACTCCCTAAAAGTGTGCCTTACTTTTCAAAACCCCTACAGCCTATAGTAAGGATGTGCCTTGTGTCCAGAGGCTCATAAGTTGATAATGTTTCATTCTGTAAAGCTTTTATGGACAACTTGATGGCTAACATGGCTCTTCTACGTTGGAACTCTCTAATTCTTCTTGCAGAGCAATAGCAATCCTCGAGTGCACTTATGTCTTCATTGAGTAATAATCCAACCAAGTACAAAGGCAAAGCCAAGTTGACAAAGCAAGAAATGAATTATAAATACCAAAAGGTGAGGATGCATGACTCACTTGCAGAGTGTGATCTCGATATCAGAGATTCAGAACTTGGGCATATAGACATGGATGAATTTTGGGCTAAAACCAAGAAGGTCACAGGCAGCCCATGGATGGATAAATTGGTTGGCAGTGGTCTACACTTTGCTACAGGGCTCCCGGTGAGTGTAATTAATAATGAATTCATCATGTTGGTGGGCCGTTGTTACAACAAGGACACAAGATGTGTCAAAAATGAGGACGGAAAAGTGATAATCAACCTCATAACCCAACACTTTGAGATTATCTTGGGCATCCCCCACCATAGACATTTTGTGACAGTAAATCAAGAAGACTACATGAAGTCTTAGACCGATAATGAGGACAAGTGCATGCAGATGATGAACGAGGTGTACCTGAAGAATAAAAAGGTGGTGAGCAGGTGGCCCCAAGTCATTCATTGCAGTGATTTTTTAGAAGAGTTGAGTGACACGATCACTTTCCTAAGCAGAGTACATGGGCTCCTTGATGCCCATTACTTTCACAAGTGGATGCTCAGGTATTTGGAAACAATGAATAAGAATGTTCCCGATCAGCGTTTTGGCTTGCGCGAGATTATCAGTGATACAATCTCATAATTGGGAGGTTCTATATAAACTCCTATGTAGTATATGCAGCTACCTCAGAGAGAGATTACCCAAGGTTGAATCGGTATGGGGTATGGCCCCAGGTCAAAATATACGTATACTATCCAGAGTTGAGGCTTGAGAACAACATAGCTCAGTTCAAAAATATCAATGATGTCTTCTTCTATGGCATCATCTACCTCTTGAGGCCCAACTTGACTCATGGTCATATAAGAAAAAGCATGATCACCGCCACAATGAAGTGGGGAGTGTTGTTTACGCAATTCCCCACCTTTACCTATGTCAGAGCTGCCAACTTCTTGGGAGAACCCACAAGATTTCCAAGATATGCAAGGACCAAACTAATCCTTCTGGATCTGTCAAGGCAGCTTATCACCTATCACGAGAAGTGTATGAAGAGGAAGAAGGGATGAACTCCATTTCCCCTCACAGTAGGCAGGTACACGTGCCCCTCACAAAGTAAAGCTCGGGAGATGTATGCAGAGCTTGAATTTCTCAATTTAAAGCATAATTTCCCGGTAAGTCCAACCTTCGATCCTCGTGGTTACCTTCTAAGGGAAAAGGTTGATCCTATCCATGTTCCTCAGATTGAGGATATCTACATCGACTTAAATCATGAAGTCGAACTCAGATGAAAGGATCACTCCCAACTGGCCCTAGTAGAAATCATTCAATATAGCGTGGCCATCATCCCCTAGGATTTCCTAGAAATTTATCAGGAAATTGATCAAGTTTACCTAGAAATGGATGGGGATGATTGGCCATTCACAGATATTGACAAGAAAAAAGTGCCCTAGACCATCCAAGAAAGGGTTCAACCTACTCTGCAACGCACCGAGCATTGGTGTAAGAAAAATGGTATCATCTATCTTGGGGTATATTTTACCACATCTCCCCTGGGAAATGCACCCACCAAGCTAGAACACTTGCCTAAAGGCAAAGGGAAAGATAAAGTGGGAGAGGCAAGCACTACTCAAGAGAAATCTCCTGAAATCCCTCCTACTACTGTAGAAGAGTAAGTTGTGGACTTAGTGTCCCTAGGAAAAGAAGAAGTGGTAAGTGCTCCAATGGACACATCCACTCAGGATGTCATCACAACTACAACTGGTGAGGTACCAACCATTCCCTCTCCCTCTCCTCCTTCCCCTCCTCATGCCACTCAAACAACCACTCCTTTGGTTGTGTCTTCTCCTCCATCTTCTTCCTTTCCCTCTCCCTCTTCCTCCATCTTCTCTTCCCTTGCAGATATGTCCCCCAGCATTTCTTCCCTCATCTTGCAGATCCCTTCCGCCCCCATGGCCTCCTCTCTTTTAGTGACTCCTAATCCCATGAGCATTTGTGTGTCAGTTCCTTTCTTCATGCCGCCACCAAGTGTCACGACACACTTCCCCATGTCTACTGCAATTGTTCTTCCATCCACCCCTTTTTCTTCTTCATCCTCTGGTCCCACTCCCATAAGTCCAAGCTAGATCTCAGACCACATAAGCCAACACAAGAGGAAAGTCCACAATGCACCCATGGACTTCTCTGTCATCCCAGCTAAAGGACCAAAGAAGAAAAAAGCTATAACTCGCTTCTTAAAAAGTGCTTCAGGCGAAAGGGTTATGGAGATAGCCTAGCTGGATCCCATAAAGAAGAAATAAGATCTGTCTCCTATAGATTTTATAGTGACCTAGGTCACAATGGGAACATCATCAGAGAGCCTGTAAGGAGAGGCCTTGTCAGCTGTGGATGCCCTTTGCAAGAAACTACAAGAAGCAAAGGAGAAGAAGAGAACGTTAAAGGAACAAAACAAACACCTTCTCCAAGCTTTGCAAATAATGGGCAATGCACCTCCTATAGCTTCCACCGAAACTCCTGAAGCCCTTAGTCAAGAGAAGATAAGTGAATACACCAAGATTAGTGAACAAGGTGCAACGGTGTCCTCCTGGAGAGAGCAGATCCTTAGAGACAGTGAGGAAGTAATCACAAAGTTCACAAGTCTATACCAAAGTATAGATAAGGCAAACAATGAACTCCAGGCAATAGTAGGACCCATCTTCAAAGAGTTGGACCATGCCAAGTTGCAACATGAGACATTCCAAAAAATGGTCGACTGCCAGACTGATGACTTGTTAAAATTTTGCGTCATTGATCACCTGCGAGCACACAACAAAGCGCTTGTCACTTTAGACTATCAGTTTGATCAAATGGAGTTTGTCCTAGAAAAGATAGAAAAAATCAAGGAGGAAGCCCTAGATGTGAAACATCAAATGGAGAAGATTGTCTTGATGATGTCTCCAAGGTTTCTTAGCGCATCGTTCACCTTGAGAGAAGTAAACGATACTATTCAACTTTTCAAGGGAATTGCATCACAAGGTTTGATGCCAGAGGTCACTTTTGATCAAGAATCTATTAACAACCTTCTGGCTTGCCATGATTTCATCGGGTACTTGATAAAGGAAGGAAAAAAAATACTTCAAGCTCCCTGATAGGCTTAGAGATGAATGAGAAACTTGCAAAGTTATCAGAGATTTCACAAAGGGTCCTAATCATGATCAACTTTAGAAGATAATCAGCAAGTTCATGGAGTATCGATCTCAGTATCATATTGCCTCTCCAGAACAGAAGTAAAACACTCCATTTGAGTGAAGGGATGATGATGAATAGGCTTCCTCCTCCTGGGATAAATCCCATTTTTGTAAAAGTATTTAAAATTATGTTGGCACACGTGATGAAATCATCCATGTTACACCATGGGATGTTGTCATCCACAAAATTGCCCCAAAGTCAACATTTGACTTTTAGATATTTTGTAGATATTTTGTAAATAATTTATCGGCTCCTTTTTGTCTTCTTTCTCCTTCTCCTTCTATAAATACTTGGATACTTGTAGTATTCAAAGGACGATAATCTTGTATGAAAAATAGAAGTGAGGAGATAAAGACTTTGAGATTTCTTGTAACAGAAGAAAACATTAATACAAATATTGAGACTTTGTGTTGAATTCATGTGTTATATGCATTAGATCTTTCTTACATCAGATCTGTGTGTTTATTCTGTTAGATTCATATCTACTTTTGTCATTTTGTTTATCAGTATTGCTTTATTTGTTTATGTGAGTAAGTTTGGATTTGTTTACTACCGGCCCAAAACATAAACCCTCTGACCTTTCTACTTTGGAATTCATTTCTTTTCTCCCTTCAGATCCATCTTTCTTCCATTCCTTTCTGTTCTTTGTCGGAACTAACTCTACTGGGATAAGATCCCAAACCCCCATGAAGGCAGAATACTATAGGACTTACACAGGTTCCTGTTGGTAGAATAGCAATAAACTAGTTTCGCTTTGTTGTCTCAAAGAGGGGCTATGACCTGCACACTGTTAGCCTGTCTATCCATAGATTTGCCCACCTGATAGATTTTCGGACCAACACACATGCATATTCAGTGACTTATGACACAGAATATAATTAAATGTAGATTCATAGACTTTTTTATTATAACATACACCAATGAATAACGTCAATTCTTCACTGAGCTCTTTGTAGCTCTCTTCTTCATCAACCAAGGAAAAATTTATAAAGGACATTGTACTGACACACTTTTATTTTGTTACAACATTGAAGAGCTTAGAAATATATGAATCTTCCATTTTTTATTTTTCACACCTTGGATGTGTAACATGAAGAACATTGTACTTTGAAACCTTAGACAAGGAATATTACAGGTTATGCATACTGAAGCAAGGCTTGTTTGGAACATATCTTAACCAACTTGATGAGTTATTTTGACTGTTGGGACAAAGAAACATGCTTGAATCTATTTAACTGATCATCTGACATCATTCAAGATTATTAGGACATCATCACTATACTGAACCATGCACAGATATTTTTAACTCCATATAACACAAACTCATGCAATTTTTTAGTCAAGAAACATTTTCTATGTTACACTCTCTTGAGAACATATTTTTCAAGAACACATCCTAGGAGGGAATGATTCAGTCATGAAACAATTTTACAACATGAAGAGGAATACCTCAAACCTTGACTAATATTAGGTGCTTCTTGCATGACTAAAGGACATGGGGAAATACACACTTCTAAATGAGGACTTTGTATCTAGATACTAGATACTTTTTACACTCTTGAGGGCTCTTTAATTTATTTTTAAAAGCTAAGAATGATGGCAAAAACATCTACAAGATGATGAGGATTGCAACCAAAAACTACTGATGAAAACCTTCTCTCAAGAACATACTTTGAACCAGTTATTCAACTTCAGCATGCGTAGGGATTTAATTGGAGATGAATAGACTAATGAGGAGCATACCTTACTGATTTCAATTGAACTATGGCTTCTAGAAACCTAGAGCAATAACTTCACCATGTGAGGTTACTTCAGAATAAAATATAGTCATCAAAGTAGTATGATGACTCCATTCCTTCCTTTAGGTTCTTGACATTCTTCTTGGGCATACCACTTAGTGTGACAATCTCATCACTTAAACTCTCATTTTCTGATTCACTATCTAATAAAATTTCATACTGCATTTTATATATCTTCTCTAGTACAGTTTGAGGTAGTAATTCTTCATTACTTGCACTAGAATTAAATTCTTTTTTTCTAGACATAACATTTCCTTTTGATTCCTTACTTGACCTTGTTTCTTCATTATCTAGTTTCGATTCTTTCTTGGTTGGTTCTATACAAGTGTGCTTGGTTTCATCCTTTCTCTTGTATATAAAATTCCTCTTATGACATTGTCTTGTAGAGTGTATAACTTTGTTGCAATTGTATCACACAAGTTGATTCATGTCATTAGGTGTGTCCTTTGTCCATTCTTACTTCATGATTTATTCAAGACATAATTTTTCTATGTGACCCTTCTCATGAAAATTATAACAAAATTTTTTCTTCTCAAACTTAGTTCTACAATATCTCCAGGGATTTTATTTATATAACCTTTAGGTATAGTCTTTATCTCTATGTATAAAAGCATGACATGAAAAAAAACTCCATGAAACTTACCAGGAATTCTCCTTGCATTTAGCTAATTATTGATTTTCTTGTGTTCAGAATGTCTTTGACATGATGTATGGCTTAACTCTCTCTTTAATTAAATTTGACTTGCTTGTATTTATTATTCAAATTATTCTCTTAGAGTCTTCAACTCAACACTCAACTTGTCAAATTCTTTAGTTTTGGATTTGACAACTACTTGACATGGTTCATGAATGGATTCATGATCCAATTCACATTGCATTGCTTAACTTTTAAGAAACAAACTTGACATGTTGTTGTTTGGACTTTTCTTAATTGTCTTCACTTCATCCTTTAGGATTTTCAATTCTTCTCAAATTTTGATATAGGATTTTGCTTTGACACTTAGATATTTTGACAACTTATCAAAAATTGTTGCAACCTCTTTGAGTTCTTAAAGATGATTTGAATCATTAACCTGATTTTAAAATTTAACTCATTTATCAGGGATTGAGAAATGTTGTACTTATTTTTCAGTACTAATTCAGTTGACCACCCATACTTGTGCCTCAAGGACGTTCTCTTAAGTTGTTAAACTTATACAAAGAGAACCCTCTCTGATACCAATTGTTAGAAATTATAGGGACTGAGAGGGGGGATAAATCAGTGTTGTTTAAAACTTTTGAATCAAGTTGCAGTTATTAATTTTACCATGATGAACATACACATTCAAATAGGAGAGATAAAGAGATAATAACAAACATATACCATATTTATTGTGGGAAACCCATACGGGACAAAAAACCACTAAAAACCCAGAGAACTTGCTTGGACAATTGTCATGTGGAGTTATAATGGTTTCACCATGTGGTGAGATCCTACTCACTTTGAAGCACCTACTCCAATTCTAACGCACCCACTCCAATATACAATCAAGCACCCACTTGATTAAAATGGAAAGAACTTACTTGTTATGAAGCACCCACTTTAAATATGTGCCAACCACCCACTTGAATGTTGTTCTGAAAACAATAAATTTCAGGAATCTCACTCCTAAGTTGTTGAGCCACAAATCATACTTTGAACACATGAGTTTCATCACCTTCTTCTTTTGGTTGCTTGCAAAAACCTAGTGTGATCTCTGTTTCAGCTCACTACTTCATTGTTACTCCTACAATTTCATCAAACCCTCAACTTGCTGCTTGTTTCTTACTTGCTCTCTAATTTCTAAAATAATTTGCATCTTTTTTCGACTCATCTCCACATGCTCTACCTCTTTTTAACTGTCCATCCCTTCATTTTCATGTGTCAAGAATTGATTTTCTATTTTCAAGATATTGAATACATTCTATACATGTTTTAGTTCAATCACTGTCACTTTCCAAAATCATACACATATCCTCTTTCAACACAATCTTACTATAGGATTGTTTTGTATATGATTGTTATATTTCATTGTATTTTCTTTCACATGTAGCACTTTTCAATTCAAATACAACCTCATTCTTAGCATAAATCAACATTCTCCTCACATACATTTGAATCACCTTACTAAATAGTGTCTCTTCAGTTCACGGTGCATAGTTTTCCATCTTCCTGTTTAACTTCTACTAATCAATTGACCATAGTGTGTCTCTTCATATTCTCATTCAAACTTAGAAGATTTTATTCATAGTTTTGTAATAGTTTGGTGAATCTTAAGCTTCACCAAGAACCCAACTCCTTTGAACTACAGAGTTCCATGACTCTTCAACTTCACAAGGAGGTAAAACACCTAGCAACTTAGTCAATTTTCTGTCTTTTAGACTATATCGTGACTTTTAACAATTTCAAGAAAAAAACACCCACACCTTAATGTTCTCTAATATATTTCTAAGTTATTAATAACTTTTCAAGAAGATCTTATCCATTCACCATCACAAATTTTACATTTGAGCAATTTGTAAACTTTGCACATTGCTTGTAAGTTGACTACGAGGACACTATCACGTAATTTTTGCATTTTCAAGAAAAACCAAACACATACATCCATTTATTAACCTCTTCCATACCATTTATAACCTTTTCATGAGGATTATATTGTTCCCATCGAAGGATTTTATCAAAAATTGAATTTTCTAACTCACAAAATTTTGAACATTTTAAAGAAAAACTATCAGTGAAATATTTGAAGTTTCAAAATTAAATTGGATAATTGTTTTTGGAAAGAATTTGTATCCATCAAAAATATATTTCTACAAAATTTGGTGATTTTTTGATTGGATAAAGTTTAAGATTCGAACAGTTTTCTCTTTCAAACCCTAGGATCAAGTTTCCTGAACTATGTAAGCTCGAGACCCTTCAAAAAATGATTTATCACTCAAATCTCAATGGAATTTGAAAGTTCCAGTTGCTGAGGTTTTTAATATCATTCTCCATATTCTCTAATCAATTAACAAGTTTGAAACATGTCCAATAATTCCAAGAACAAATAAAAAATAGTGCATGGTGTAAAAAGAAGACTACAAAGCATTCCTTGTTAAGCTCAAAAGATGTTTCATGGATTTTGGTGAGTCTTGGTTTTTCATGGAGGATCACTAATACCTTCGTAACATCCTTAAAGAACCTAATACAAAATTTTCACACTAACCAAGCCCTTATAAGTTGATCTCATCTTGTATAGTGGGGTTCACTTCACATTCTGACTGTCAATAGAAACATACACACATTCTTCTCCATTTTGTCTTATTGTTCACATGTTAAGAACTTAATTTTACACCTAGACCATGGTCATATTAATAATTTATACCATTAACTAGTATAAGATTGATAGGAAGGATTGTCATCGTGAGTTTTGAGTACACATTGAAATATTGTTTTCTTGACAACTTGACCAACCATCACAAGACAATGAGGAGGTAGAGTGGTTGAGATTCAAGAATAATCACCCCTACATAGTTCTCAATCAACTAGAATCATTATCTATCTCAAATAACACCTTTTGAATACTAAACCTAACTCTGCCTTCCAAATCTCATGATTGTATGTAATGTCCTTGTAAAGACATAAAAGGATTTGCTAGAAGGAATAGGATTGAAATCCATACTTATCATCACTATGGAATGAAAAAGGTCTCATCAAGCTCTAAGAAGTTGAAACACTTAAAATACTTGACAAAAAATCAAAATAACTCATTTCATTTCAAACACTTAAAGAAGCAAACCTGAGGAGAGAGAAAAATTGCTAGTAGAATGCTCATAACTTCTCTTATATTTATCCATTTTGCTAAAAAAATTTCCAGAACTTCGGGATTAGAGTTATCTAAAAAAAATCCTTCTATTATTTATTGAAGAAGGCTCCATATTTTTTCTTGGATGCTAGGAAGACAAGCAAAACATTTTGCATTTCTCAATCAACTAGTTTTGGAAAAACTAACATAACTTTCACATACCTCTTCAAAAATTTATGAAATTTGCATAAAGAACCAAAACTAACACCTCTACATGATACATGAGTTTGTTTATTATAAATATTCTTTTACTATTCAAACCTATGTCACTTACTTCAACATTTACTTTTAGTCCTTAAAGGCAATTTAGGCGGACTTTTGAATGTTTCCTCCAAGATCCAAATTAAACCTTGTTGTTGTTCACACATACTCTAGAAAACATTCCTAGGATCCTCCCATGCTCACATTGTATTCTCATGACCTGTACCAAACTTTCATACCTTATTAGGCTCTAGAAATAGGCCTAAATGAGCTAGATATAACTATGACTTCCACCAAATGAACCGAGACTTGATGTGAGAGCTCTTGCCCATGCTAACATCACCATATCTGACTTGTATAACACATGTGCCATGTTTTCCAATCATGTCCATACCTCCAATGGACTAATACCTCACTGACCAAGTTTGTAGAGCACTGAAACCATCATGACTACTCAATCACCACTAATAAGGCACTACCAATCAACCTCCATGCCTTTGACTAAGCCATACTTCACCACTCACTCCTTTTCCATCAATGTCACTTGACATCAATGACAACACTAATGACCAAGATTCAACAGTCTAGGACCTTGAATGGACATGTGGAAATTCAAACAAAGAATTTAAGGAAACAAACAAAGCACACAAAGAACCTAAAAGAAACTAAGGTCAAGTTCAGATAACCTAAGCCTCTAAGGTAACATGGGGAAGTTGTGTTAATTCCCGTATAATTAATTGTATGTTCCTAAATTAATTAAAGAATGCGAACATATGTAAAAAAAAATTGATTACTTTCCTTTAATTTAATTAAATCTACATGTAACTAATTAATTTAAAGAAAAAAAAACTAATTAATTGAAACAATGAAGTAAATCTAGTCTATTTGTTATTGTATTTTCAAATATTTTAAATGAAAGGGAATAAGACAAATGAACAAATTTAACTACTCTAATCTATGTTTTTGAAGATTTTATTGGTTTTCTAGAATTAAATAAATTCAAAATACACAGAAAAAAATGTATTCTAATTAAATGGAAACTAATTCTATTCTAAAACAAAATAAACTAAATAGTGAAGTAGTCAGATGTGGCTATTTCCCCGTTGCAGAATGAATTTAATATAATCTAATTAAAATAGATGATTTTCCTAATTTGTAATTTTGGATCCAATTTCCTCTGGTTCTACCTTACAATCACAAGAAGATTGAAAATCTTCTTAGAAGAAATTATTCCCTTGAAGCTTCCTTGGTAAAACACTAGAATCTACAGAAGCTTTTTAAATATGAAGAAACTCAAACAAATGCACATACACACATGCTTCTTCAAACTCACTTCCCTTGCAAATCCACAAAGGTCGGAAGGGAGGAAGATTTCAAGAGAAGCTTTACTCATGTGCTAATGAAATATAAATAATGAATGTAATGAAATCTATGGGTAATTTCATAGTGAAGAATTAAAGGACTATATGAAAAATAACTACCTCCAAATCCTTCCCATACAAATCCACAGGGATGCACTGAGAAGAAATATTCAATGGAAGCTACTTATAGGAAATAAAAATAATTGTAAATTCTACCTCTCTTAAAAAAATGTTTGAATTAATTATAGATTAAAATCCAAACTAAAATAAGGAAAGCTTTAAAGGAATTCAGTTACACTCCCAACCTGGAAGTGTAGAACTGAGACAATGTCTAGTGTTGGTTGTGCTTTTGTTGATCCCCTCATCTTCTTTTCCAACGGTAAATCCAATATTGGTCAGAGAACTGTGTTGGTTGGTATGTAGAAGATGTATAAGTGTTTGAGTTAGCTGGTTTGCAGGTAGTTATGGTAGGAATGCAGGCAAACAAGTAACAAGGGAAAATATATGTGTTTTCTTATGTGCTTCTTGGAAATATTATGATAGCATAACAATGTAATTCTAATTCAAAAGACTCCAACCAATTCTTCAGGGTTAAGCTTGGTTTTTATAGAAATTTTGTAGGGAAATGATGTTGCACACTTGGAAACCAAGTAGGGACAAATCACCATGGGAAGGGGCACTTAACTTACTAATAATAGTAAATGGAGAAGAATAAGTATATACGTATATATCAAGCTCAATGGAAGATGATTTGGTCAAGAAACGTCCAAGATATCAACTTGGGAATAAGCAACACGTGTTCAGAACATGCTGACAAAGTCTCAGGTAAAAGTGAATGGAATCACCGGTTTACGTAGATTGGTAGTTACACAACCTCTACAACAGTTGTTTAACCACTATTCAAGGTAGACTAACAGCTACGCAACCACTAGGGTAGTTACACAAACATCGAGGAAGTTCTTTAACCTAAGCCTCGAAAGCTAAGGAAAAGGCTAAAAATCAACTAGGAAGGAGGTAAAATTTAGGAAACATATGAGAAATGTAAACTAAGATACAAGAATAAGTTGTAACTAAGAAAATTGGACTTGAATACACCATTTAATCTGGAAATGAAATTATCATCATTGGGGATTTTCACTATTCCAACAATATAGCACCGTGTAAATTTGGGTGCGTATAGTTCCCTTATTCAAACCAAAATTATTCCTAGAATATTTATGAATATACATTCTATTAAAAATTTCTTAGGATGTTAGTTTCATTAATTAATCCCATAATTTTTAATATAGGGGAAAAAATGTTAAGAATAAAACAAGCTTAGATGAAAGAAGAAGAGTAGGAACAACTCTTTCAAATAAGAAGGGGAAAATTTTTATTTGACTTCTACATTTGAAGTCTTAGATTTTATGAAGAGACATCCTATCATACATTCTCTTCATTAGCTCAAAATCATCATAAAAATCTACCTAATAATCTTCAATTGTAGGCACATATAGGTAGGAGAGATGGAGAGTGTTTCTAATTAATTTTTTTGGTCAAAATATCCCCTTTTCTGGAAAGGATACATCTGAAATGAAGATATAGTTCTCTCAATGTTTTAGGCATCAAAATAAAACATGGATGTAAAACTTCCCAAGGATATGGGAAACTAAATTCTGAAAAATTTCTTATCTCTACAATTTCTATGAGGAAGGTCCAACTATCTGCAAAGTTCAATCAATATGATCTTGTCACTACAGTAAATGGGAAGCCTGTATGGAGTTCCTTCATACCCTTTTATACTGATGTATGAGAATTTTTGGAATTAAATAAATAAGCTTCCATAAACACCTATCAAATGTTTGGCCTCTTGAGTAACTCTATTGGTAACACCTCCTTCCATTAGTGTGACTAGAAATATTGGGAAAGAATCATTAATCCTTTTTTAATGAATCTTGTTATTCTCATAAGTCAATTGGGTGTATAACTCAAAAATGGGAAGATTCTACCTCTACCCTAGCATGACAAGCCAATTCATATTCTATATCCAGTAATGGTATAGATTAAATAAGAAGTCATATAAAAGGATTTGATTTTATGGAAACAGGTAATTTGTTACCTTGGGTTCTTACAAATAATTTCTCCCTAGTTGAGAGTTTGCTTACCTTCATAGATTAAGTTAATGAAGATGCATGTATAGTCTTGAAAATCATTTATCGAGGGAAGGCCCATCACTCTTGCAAGGATAGTTATAATATCATACAATTATTCAATTAAGTCACTTCTCTATGAGTCTTTGGTAGCCTATAAGGTCCTCTCTTCTTTAGTTTTAACCCGTACTTGGCAATCATTGACTAATAATTGTTTGGGGTTAGGTCAAACTCATTATGTGCATCAGCTTGAGACAAGACTTTGGAATTTCCAAAAGTGAGAATGTCAAGGGCCATGTTGATGTGATGTGCATCTAATTGGGCAATTAGTTTCCCTTGTGGGTCTTTTAATTCTTTGGTTTGGGGATCAAAACATGAGGCACAAACCAAGACAATATCAGTACACTGCACAGAGTTAGGAAAGCCCCCAGCATGGGCCTGTGCCCACACTTTTTATAGCTCAGTAGCTTGTTGTTTCTTTGCTCATAGACATGTTTTGACAGTGATTGGTTATATCTTGGACATTATATTTAGATATTTGATCTTATTAGACATGTGTGGACATTTAGGCGTATAGCGCCAATTTAGCTTAATTTCTATATTGTCGCATTTTCTTATAATGTCATGGATACTAATGGATATGATGTTGTGTTTGGAACATAATTATAATAATGGATAGTTGTTGCATGTGGAATTCTATGGTTATATGTCACGTATCATCTTGTCTAACTTTTGGAATATTGAGTATAATTGTGCACGTTGTCGCATCTTGATTTCAGTAGGATGTTAGGTTAGTTTAGAATGCATTGATATCTTACTATGTCATTGAATTATATTGTATTGGACAGGTGCGGTTAATGTGTGCAATGAGTGTGCAGGTGACAGGTTTACAGGAGAACGTGGGATTCAGGCCAGCTACTCAATCTTGCACAAGCAGCCCACGGGCTGAGTCCTAGCCATGTTCATTGTGTGAAGCCTTAGTATAGGAGATTATTATTTTGGGCACTATGAGTGACCCCAATTTATGTAATGTATTGTGCTTTGAATTATTAATTTTGTTTAGGGTTGCTAGTGAAGTTGTAAACTTGTTTTGGGAGTTAATAATCCCACTTTCATTTAAATTTTTGATTTTGTTTAATGAGTCACTTAATCACAAGGGTTTAGGGTCACATGTGAGACCCTTGGGTGGTCCCCACACCCTCTACCCTTGTGCCAAAAATGCAAAACCCGAAATTAGGGTATTTTGGGCATTTTTGGGGACCCCTTTGTAGCTTGGGAGTCCCCCTAACATAAAAATGAGCCCTTGGACCCTACCTAATGGGTAGGGGGGCTTATTTTCAAGGCTAGAGGGAGTTTTCCCTCCCTTTTTACCTCTTTTTTAGTCACATCCATGTAAGGGATGTGGATTTGAGTGTTTATCAAAAGTTTCACTAGTTTTGTCTTGCTAACATTTAAGGGAATTTGGGAGAAGAGGGAAAAAAAAGACAATTTTACCCTTTCTCTCTTTTGTTTTGGCATCTTTGACCTTGATGAGGGAGAGGGGTGACACATGTCACCCCCTCATTTGTGAGGATGCTTGCTTGCTCCTCTTCAAATTCCCATCCATGGGAAAAGAGAGGGATTTTTTTTTGGAAACTTCTTGCTTGGGATGCTTGTGGATTTTGGAGCTTGGAGATTGGCTTGAGTCAAGGTGTGGAGAAATTTGAAGTTGGAGAGCTTTTTGGAGAGCTTTCCTTGAGGTAGGCTCTTATGTCTTTTGCTTGTATTGCATTTTTCTTAGTTGTTAGATGGGTTGCATGGTTTTGTTTATTTGGTTGTTGTTGTTTGTTTTACTCCCTCCATCATATGGCATGATGGAGTTTTGGAGTGTGGGGGAAGAGAGAGGGAATTTTCCCTCTCAATCCTCAAGGCTTGATGGACAAGCCTTGTAGGGTCTTAGTGTTTCCCCTCAATGGTTGAGGTGGGGAAGTTGATTCATTTGGCTTGAATCTCCTTCCCCATTCTTGGTAAGGAAACCCCTTTGGGGTTTGAAAATCCTTCCAAGAAGGACTTGGAGAAAGGGAGGAGGAATAAGGAGGGTTTTGGATTGAAATTAGGAGCAATAAGGAGGGTATGGAGTTTGTTGCTTTGTGCAAGAAATTTTTGGAATAAAATTTTTGGAGAACTTTCTCCTCTCTTCCCCATTTTTGAGGATGAACATGGGTTCTCCTCCTTGTAAATTTTGGAGTCTTGTTTTGTATGTGAACTATTTTTGTTGTGCTTGTATCATTGTTAGTTTCACCCTCCATCTTGTGCAAGTTTTGGTTAGTTATCCTCTTTCCCATGGGCTTGGGGGAGGCTAGCATGCATCCCAACCTTGGGAGAGGCATGTGATGATGCCTATGGTTGGGTGGCAAACAAGCTCTTTCTCCTTGTTGGTTTTTAAAATTCACTTGGAAGTTGGCTCATGATTGAAGTTGGATTTTGTGGCATCTTGGTCTCTCCTTATTTCTCATTCTTATTGTGAAGCATTTCTTCATTGTAACCCTCTTGAAGTATGAGTTTGTGGAACTTGTATCTCCTTGTAAAATCCTCCATTTTGTATTTTGTATCACTTGAGAAACTTGAGCTTGAGTTATTTTGCTTAGTAAGCCACTTGGTCTTGTAAAGATCTTTGTATAACCATTTTGCAAGGGAAGTATTGTGGTAAATATGTATGTTACTTGAAAGCTTTGCAAAACTCTTGATGTAGTTTTGGTATTTTGAAAAGAAACATCAGTCCTTGGAAAGAAGTTGATAGTTTATCACCTTTGTGTATTTAAACATATTTATGAAATAAGATGCTATTTTTTTTGTTTTACTTGATGTATCTCTAGTTTTTGTGAAAAAGAAGATGTTAGAAAAGAAATAATTGTCTTTCTTGTTTATAAAATTGTGAAGCACTATTAAATCTGAAAACATCCTTCTTGCAATTATTTCCTAGTCAAAAAAATTTGATTTAAAGATAATAATAAAATGAATAAACTAGTCTTTAGCTTTCTTTTGAAAATTTGCATAAAATTTCCTTTTAGAAAAATCATGAATTGGATTATAACTTATTAACTTTGAAAACTTGTTTTAGAAATAAATATATATTAGAAAATACTTCTTTCCTTTTTACATAAATGTGTTAGTAATCTCTTTTAACATTGTATAAAGTTAAATCAAGGAAATGAAGATAAATTCTGGTAGAATATTGAAAACTGTGGATGCATTTTGTAAAAATGCATTTTTGTATTAGGATGGAAAATTACTATAATCTTATTTATTATTTTAATATTATAAAATAGCTATTTTATATTTAATTGCAAATACAAATAAATTTATATATATAATAAATGTGTGTAAATCAATATATAGAACCAATGATAATATATATTATATATCATATATATTATATATATATATATGTTGTTTTACATACACTTACATTATAAAGGAGATATATACAGAATAACATAATATATATATATATATATATATATTAAAAATTTAAACAAAATTAAAAAAAAAAATTGAAATGGTGGGGGGTTCGGCCCCCACCCAATACTGCGCAAAACAAAAGAAAAAAAAAAACAATGGCTTTGGGGGAGGGTCGAACCCCCCCCCCCCCACCTGTCCCGGTCGCGGCCTCGATAGCCGCCTCGGCCCCCCCCCATTTCCCTGTGGTGCAGCCCTGCACCCTTCACCCGCCCATCCGCTGCCCCTTTGCCCCCTCTTCACCCTGCCCTCCAACCCCTATCCCCCCATACCCCCCTTTAGTGCCGACCCCTATCCCTATCCCTCTCACTCGGTCTGCATAGCACCACCTCTCCACGCGCCGCCCCTGCCGCATCTTCCCCTCCCAACTGCTACCACGACCCTCCCTTCCACACAGTCTCCTTCACATCTATTCTTATAAATACAAAAATAAAATCTGCCCGTGTGCACATTTTAATAGTTAAGAGAAATATTTGTACACACACAACACACACACACACACACACAAACTCACTCCATAACAAAGAATAATACAGCAAGAGTATTGCAAAAAATAATAATAATAAAAATAGCTTCCATAGTTCTCACCTCCAAACATCCTGCACAAAGGAAGAGAAGCAAAATGAGAGAAAGAAATAAGAGAAAGAGAAAAAAAAGAAAAAAACCATTAGAGGATTAGGGCAAATTTTTTAGGGCTTGTTCCAAATCCAAGGGTCAAGATGAATTTAATCCTAGGGTTATTATTAAATCCTACACTTTTTTTTTTGGTCATGGGACCCTTTATGTGGGAGGGTTGTGATGGGTTAAATAATTTTAAGAAGGGGTTGTGGGTAAATTTATCCAAGGGGGAATTAAAACTATTTAAAAATGAGTAGTTATTGTTCATGTGAAATTTTTAAATTAAAAGAAAGAGATATTATATGTGTGTAAATTTAGGAGATAAGTAAATAATTAAAACGGGTTTAGGCTAATAATTCATTTAATTGGGTAAATTAAAATAGTATAAAATTAGTAATTATCAGGAAAGGACATAAAGATGTATTAGTATTAACTAAACACTTCAAAAAAAAAATTACCCTGAAAATTTTCAGTCACGTTTGGTGCGCTTTTTTGGTGTCCCAGGAGGGGCATTACAGTTGGTATCAGAGCTTGAGGTTTGCACACGTGGACCACTGGGTAACTAATTAAAATAGTTAATGGTAATTTTAACAACACAAAATTAACTAAATGAATAAAAATAAACAGTTAAAATAAATCATCCACAACCATTAAATTTTAAATTAATAAATTTCTCGCTCACCTCATGCGTAGGATGGCGCCCAAGCGAGGACGATCAGCTAGAGGTTTGGGGCATAGTGCATCTACGCGGGAGCCGCCGGCACCTAAATTTGGGCCTTGGATATTAGAGGCCTTGCGCCAGCTGATAGGCATTGTGGAGCAACGTCTACCACCACCGCAGGAGACGAGAGTGGAGGACACCATTGGGAGACGAGGAGCCGATAGGTGAGGACGCGCATTCGGAGCCGCCAGAGCATGATACACCGAGGTGGGAGAGGTCACATAGCCCTTCCGTTCATCACGAGAGGGTAGCCTCATTCCGTCGTAGCCGCTCACACAGTCTCGAGGGACCATTCAAGGATAGGCGACCCCCTTCGCCTGTTGGACTACATCGTCAGGATCGAGATACAGGCAGTGTGATCAGGGATCTTCTTCGTTTGCAGCCGCCCACTTACACTGGCTCTACAGATGGCTTTGGGGCTGAGTCATGGCTCCTTAGTTTGGATAGTTGCTTTGGCTTGCACTCTTACGAGAGCAACGTCAAGGCAAGGTTCGCCATACACCTCCTCCGAGACGCAGCAGGCGTTTGGTGGAGGAATGAGGAGCGGAAGCTCCATCTGACTCGAGAGACAGTGACTTGGGAGATGTTCGAGGAGCATTTCAGGGCGCGTTATATGTCAGAGCATTTTGTGCAGAAGAGGATCGATGAGTTTCATGACTTACGACAGGGATCTGGCACAGTAGCACAGTATGAGAGCAGGTTCCTGGATCTTCTACAGTATGTGGACTACCTGCAAGATGAGAAATTATAGGTTAACAGGTTTATTCAAGGGCTTAATGCAGATATAGCAGGAGCAGTTAGGATGTTATCTCCTCCCACACTTGAGAAGGCCATTGAGAAGGCCTACTTAGCTGAGGAGAACAGGACCAAGGCACAGGAGCATCGTGATAGAAACAAGAGCAAGTTTCAGGAGAGGATACAGGCCTTCCAGAGTCAGAGGTCACGAGGTACTGCACCACCCCCTAGAGGAGGATTTTGGCCTCCGCCAGCAGCCACGAGGGCTCCACCGCACCCGCAGCGACAGACACAGCAGCAGGGCCACCCGTACAGCAGGGGGCTAGACAGACACAGGGATTTCAGAGAGGTGTTTCTAGAGGAGGTTTTGGTGGAGCCAGAGATAGGAGGACAGGGTACTCAGCAGGCACAGCCAGCTCGCACACAAGCAGTCTGCTAGGTTGGACCAGCAGGATCAGTACACCAGAGTACAGGAGGGACCCCATCTCAGAGGGGTATAGGAGGTTGTTTTATTTGTGGATCTCCAGATCACTATGTGCGCATGTGCCCGCACAAACCCAATACCATGGATGCACATAGAGAGCTGCTAGATCGGAGCAGATGGTGGGTGATGTAGGACGCGCTCATCGTGTATATGCAGCGGTTGACAACCGCCAGGCCGAGCATCAGGCCACAGTCATTGAGACGACAGGTACTATCAGGGGTATTTCTATCTCAGTACTTTTTGATTCAGGTGCTTCAGATTCCTTTATATCACCTTCTATAGTGGACCAGTGTGGGCTAGTGGTGGCTAGGCAACCAGATAGTTGGCAGGTTGAGTTGGCCTCTGGGGCCAAACTCACCGTGGACTCGTATGTGGAGAGTTGCGTACTTGATTTAGGAGCCTTCTCCACTACTCTTGACCTCCGAGTTATTCCTCTAGGTTCCTATCAGGTAGTTTTGGGTATGGATTGGCTCGAGTCTCATCGAGCTAAGGTGGATTGCAGAAATAAGGTCATTGAGTGTCAGGATGATCTTGGGAGTGCAGTTGTGATATCAGGGATGCAGAGGCCTATCTCCTTGCGCATGATATCGGCTAAGAAACTCAAGCGGAGCATGCGTAAGGGGTGTCAGTTGTTTGCTATCACCATCAGTGATCGATCTGAGAGCATTCCAGAGCATTCACCCTTAGATGATCATGCAGTTTTGAGGGAGTATGTAGATGTGTTTCCAGGTGAGCTTCCAGGGTTACCACCCCGCAGAGAGGTAGATTTCACCATTGATTTAGTACCTGGATCAAGCACCAGTTTCTAGGGCACCTTATCGGATGACGACCCCAGAGCTTCATGAGCTCAAGATTCAGTTAGAGGAGTTGTTGGATAAGGGTCTCATTCGCCCTAGTGTATCTCCTTGGGGAGCGCCAGTCATATTTGTGAAAAAGAAGGACGGTTCTCTCAGACTTTGTGTAGACTTCAGGCAGCTCAACAAAGTCACAATAAAGAACCGTTATCCACTCCCTAGGATTGATGACTTGTTTGATCAGATGCGGGGAGCGAGAGTGTTCTCCAAAATTGATCTCAAGTCAGGGTATCATCAGTTGCGCATTTCAGATGCAGACATTCATAAGACAACGTTTCGCACACGTTATGGGCATTATGAGTTCACAGTGGTTCCATTTGGTTTGACCAATGCCCCAGCTGTCTTCATGAGCCTCATGAATGGTGTATTCAGGACATTTCTGGATCACTTTGTCTTAGTGTTCCTTGATGACATATTGATATATTCTCATTCCGAGGAGGAACACGAGGAGCATTTGAGATAGGTACTTCAGGTTTTGAGAGAGCAAAAGTTGTATGGGAACTTGGAAAAATGTAGCTTCTTTCAGACAGAGATTCAGTACTTGGGTCATATCATTTCAGGTGAGGGTATCTCCGTAGATCCCTCTAAGATACAGGCTATCTTGGACTGGCCAGCACCCACATCAGTTACTGAGGTAAGGAGTTTCATGGGTTTGGCAGGGTATTACCGCAGGTTCGTACAGGACTTTTCTAGGATTGCTCACCCTATTACTTCTCTTCAGAGGAAAGGGAAGAAGTTTGATTGGTCAAAGAAATGTGAGCAAGCCTTTCAGTTGCTTAAGGAAAGATTAACCACGGCGCCCATCTTAGCAGTTCCAGACCCGACAGAGGATTTTGTTGTTTGTACTGATGCATCACTAGAGGGTTTGGGAGCAGTTCTTATGCAGGAGCGTCGGGTTATTGCTTTTGAGTCTCGTAAGCTCAAGGACTACGAGCTTAATTATCCTACTCATGACTTGGAGCTTGCAACAGTTGTACATGCTCTAGTGCGTTGGTGACATTTCCTTTTGGGTAGACCTTTCATTTTGAGGACAGACCACCGGAGTTTGCAGCATATCTTCTCACAGCCGAACCTCAATGCTCGTCAACGGCGTTGGATGGAGTTCCTATGTGAGTATGACATGGAGGTTCAGTATATCAAAGGGAAGGAAAATGTGGTTGCAGATGCTCTTAGTAGACGACGACATGTGCTTGCTTCTTTGACACTTCAGTCAGATTTGAGAGGCAGGATTCTTGAGCACCTTCCAGAGGACAGATTTTATGAGGGAGCTAGACAGATGTTAGAGTCACAGGGTTCTTTAGAGGGCAGATATTCTGGGTGTGTTTTAGAGGCAGATGGTTTGCTTCGGTTCCACAGGCGCATCTACGTGCCTAAGTCAGGTGATCTGCGTAGCTTCATCCTCACAGAGGCTCATCGAGCCCCATATGCGGCACATCCAGGAGTGAAGAAAATGCATGCCGATCTGAGGGAGTTATATTATTGGCCAGGTCTTCGACGGGACATAGCAGATTTTGTTGCACGATGTCTTGAGTGTCAGAGGGTCAAGGCAGAGCATTCTCATCCCGCAGGACTTTTACACCCCCATGATATTCCTGAGTGGAAATGGGATGTGATCTCCATGGACTTCATAGTCGGACTTCCTATGTCATCTTATCGTCATGACGCCATTATGGTCACCGTGGATAAGTTGACCAAGGTTGCGCATTTTTCACCAACCAAGGTCACCTATAATGCACAGGCCATTGCCAAGGTATTTATGGAGGACATTGTTAGGTTGCATGGGATTCCGAAGACCATCATCAATGACAGGGATACTATCTACACTTCAGTTTTCTGGACTTCTTTTCAGGCCGCTCTGGGTACTCAGATTAATTTCAGTTCAGCTTATCATCCAGAGACAGATGGGCAGACAGAGAGGGTTAATCAGGTGTTAGAGGACATGTTGAGAATGTATGTCATGGATCAGCAGAAGAAATGGGAAGATTATTTGCATTTAGTTGAGTTTTCTTACAACAACAGCTATCATAGTTCCATTGGTATGGCTCCTTACCAGGCTTTGTATGGACGACCTTGCAGGACACCTTTGAGTTGGGATAGACTAGATGACAGGATTATTTTGGGACCAGCCTACCTTCAGGATTTAGAGCAGCAGGTTGTTCTGATTAGACAACGTCTTGAGCAGGCCAGAGCATGCCAGAAGGCGTATGCAGACACCAAGAGGATTGATCGTCACTTCTCAGTGGGTGACAAAGTCTTCTTGAGGGTTCGTCCGCATAAGAGTCTGATCCGTTATGGAAAGGGTTCTAAGCTATCGCCTTGTTTTGTGGGGCCTTTTGATATTTTAGAGGTCATCGGTCCAGTTGCCTATCGCCTAGCTTTGCCACCACGCCTTGCATGGGCCCACGATGTTTTTCATGTTTCTGTACTACGTAGATATGTACCTGATGCTTCTCATGTCTTGGATTGGTCAGCATTATAGGTAGAGGACGGAGGACAGTGGAGATTGGAGCCCGTACGCATACTGGAGCACCAGAGGTTGGCCCTTCGGGGTCGAGACTTGGACCAGGTTAGAGTACAGTGGGACCGGTACGACGAGACAACAGCTACCTGGGAGGATGCGATACCTTTGAGGGCTAGATATCCCTATCTCTTTCAGTGACTTCCAGGAGGAAGTCTAATTTTAGTAGAGGGGGATGTAGTGCCCACACTTTTTATAGCTCAGTAGCTTGTTGTTTCTTTGCTCATAGACATGTTTTGACAGTGATTGGTTATATCTTGGACATTATATTTAGATATTTGATCTTATTAGACATGTGTGGACATTTAGGCGTATAGCACCAATTCAGCTTAATTTCTATATTGTCGCATTTTCTTATAATGTCATGGATACTAATGGATATGATGCTGTGTTTGGAACATAATTATAATAATGGATAGTTGTTGCATGTGGAATTCTATGGTTATATGTCACGTATCATCTTGTCTAACTTTTGGAATATTGAGTATAATTGTGCACGTTGTCGCATCTTGATTTCAGTAGGATGTTAGGTTAGTTTAGAACGCATTGATATCTTACTATGTCATTGAATTATATTGTATTGGACAGGTGTGGTTAATGTGTGCAATGAGTGTGCAGGTGACAGGTTTACAGGAGAACGTGGGATTCAGGCCAGCTACTCAATCTTGCACAAGCAGCCCACGGGCTGAGTCCTAGCCATGTTCATTGTGTGAAGCCTTAGTATAGGAGATTATTATTTTGGGCACTATGAGTGACCCCAATTTATGTAATGTATTGTGCTTTGAATTATTAATTTTGTTTAGGGTTGCTAGTGAAGTTGTAAACTTGCTTTGGGAGTTAATAATCCCACTTTCATTTAAATTTTAGATTTTGTTTAATGAGTCACTTAATCACAAGGGTTTAGGGTCACATGTGAGACCCTTGGGTGGTCCCCACACCCTCTACCCTTGTGCCAAAAATGCAAAACCCGAAATTAGGGTATTTTGGGCATTTTTGGGGACCCCTTTGTAGCTTGGGAGTCCCCCTAACATAAAAATGAGCCCTTGGACCCTACCTAATGGGTAGGGGGGCTTATTTTCAAGGCTAGAGGGAGTTTTCCCTCCCTTTTTACCTCTTGTTTAGTCACATCCATGTAAGGGATGTGGATTTGAGTGTTTATCAAAAGTTCCACTAGTTTTGTCTTGCTAACATTTAAGGGAATTTGGGAGAAGAGGGCAAAAAGACAATTTTACCCTTTCTCTCTTTTGTTTTGGCATCTTTGACCTTGATGAGGGAGAGGGGTGACACATGTCACCCCCTCATTTGTGAGGATGCTTGCTTGCTCCTCTTCAAATTCCCATCCATGGGAAAAGAGAGGGACTTTTTTTTGGAAACTTCTTGCTTGGGATGCTTGTGGATTTTGGAGCTTGGAGATTGGCTTGAGTCAAGGTGTGGAGAAATTTGAAGTTGGAGAGCTTTTTGGAAAGCTTTCCTTGAGGTAGGCTCTTATGTCTTTTGCTTGTATTGCATTTTTCATAGTTGTTAGATGGGTTGCATGGTTTTGTTACTTTGTTGTTGTTTGTTTTACTCCCTCCATCATATGGCATGATGGAGTTTTGGAGTGTGGGGGAAGAGAGAGGGAATTTTCCCTCTCAATCCTCAAGGCTTGATGGACAAGCCTTGTAGGGTCTTAGTGTTTCCCCTCAATGGTTGAGGTGGGGAAGTTGATTCATTTGGCTTGAATCTCCTTCCCCATTCTTGGTAAGGAAACCCCTTTGGGGTTTGAAAATCCTTCCAAGAAGGACTTGGAGAAAGGGAGGAGGAATAAGGAGGGTTTTGGATTGAAATTAGGAGCAATAAGGAGGGTATGGAGTTTGTTGCTTTGTGCAAGAAATTTTTGGAATAAAATTTTTGGAGAACTTTCTCCTCTCTTCCCCATTTTTGAGGATGAACATGGGTTCTCCTCCTTGTAAATTTTGGAGTCTTGTTTGTATGTGTCCCTATTTTTGTGTGCTTGTATCATTGTTAGTTCACCCTCCATCTTGTGCAAGTTTTGGTTAGGTGACCTCTTTCCCATGGGCTTGGGGGAGGCTAGCATGCATCCCAACCTTGGGAGAGGCATGTGATGATGCCTATGGTTGGGTGGCAAACAAGCTCTTTCTCCTTGTTGGTTTCTTAAAATTCACATCAAGTTGAAGCTCAAGTTGGAGATGGTTGGATTTTGTTGGGCTCTTTGGTCTCTTCTTATTTCTCAAGTTATTGTGGGCATTACTTTCATTGTAACACTCTTGAGTATGGGTTGTGGAACTTGCACCTCCATGTAAAATCCTCTATTTTGTATTTTGTATCCTTGTAAACTTGAGCTTTTTATTTTTGGCTAAGTAAGCCACTTCAAAGTCTTGTAAAGATCTTTGTATAACCATTTAAGGAGTGGATATGTATTGTGGTGAATTATGTGAACTTGGAAACAAAAAAAAACTTTTCTTGAAAGTAATTTTGGTACCCTTTCAAATCATGGAAAGAAGTTAAATAGTTTGCCTTCCCTTTGTGTATAAACATAAATTATATAATATGATGCTATCGAGTTATTGAAGTTCTTTTCATATAAATGTGATCTTCTTAGTTGTGCAAATGTGAAAACTTCAAATAAAGGTTGCTCTTGCATTGAAAAGAAATCTTGTTTTAGATTTAGTTTGGTAAATGTCTTATAGAATGAAAATGTGTTTGTAGTTGGAATATGTTTATTTAAAGATAATAATAATAATGAAATAAATCTCCCTTAAAAATATATTTTGAAAGGCATAAAATTTCCTTATTGAGATTCTATTTAGAATCATATACTCCTTTGAAAATTTTATGTTTAATTAGAATTGGGCATATTGGGAAAATAACTTGTGTTTTTCCCTTATAACAAAGTCAAATAAAAAAGATAAAGTCATTGAATCTTGTAATAGTGGATTCTCTTTGTTATTTTTGTAAAATAAATCAAGGAGATTTAAAATCGATAACTATTTTTTGAAAATAGCTTGTGATTATCCTAGTTGTAAATTATTAAAAAAAATAAAAATAATAATATATAAGTGTTATCAAATTTAATCTTGAAATATATATTATATTTCATATATTTGTGTGTGAAATGTGAGAGTGAGAGAAATCATATATTGTTATTTTTTCTTTACACTTGCACAGTTATGTAAAGAGATTTAATAGAACCATCAATATATATATATATATATAATATAGACATAAAATGAGTTTATTTATAAAATTTAAATATATAAAAAAAATATATATATAAAATGGTGGGGGGTTCAGCCCCCCCCCCTCCGCCTGTTACAAAGAAAACAAAACAAAAAAAAGGGCTTTGGGGGAGGCTCGAACCCCCACCCCCCCCCACCTGTCCCGGCCGCGACCTCCATAGCCGCCTCGGCCCCCTCCCATTTCCCTGTGCTGCAGCCCCCCCACCACGCCTACCCCCGCTGCCACATCCCCTCACCCGTTCCCCCAGCCGCCTCCCCATACCGCCCCTTCCTGCCCCTGTCCCGCCACCGGCCTTCGTGCCACCCCCTCTCCACACCATCGCCCCTGCCACATCTTCGCCTCCCAACGCTGCCTCCATGACCCTACCTTCCACTATAGTTCCCGCCGCCATCTATCCCTGTAAAACAAAATAAAAATAAAAAATAACCCTGCCCTTGCTTTTTAACAGTTAAGAGAAATATTTGTACACACACACACACACACACAAACACACACACACACACACACATACATAGCATATGATACTCCATAACAAAAATAATAAATCCTCCAAAGAGTATTGCAAGAAAAATAAAAAAATAAAAAATAGCTTCTATAGTTCTCTCCAAACACCTGCACAAGGGAATAAGATAACAAAATGAGAGAAGAAATAAGAGAAAGAGAAAAATAAAATAAAAGAAATATAAGCCATTAGAGGATTAGGGCAAAATTTTTAGGGCTTGTTCCAAATCCTAGGGTCAAGATTTGAATTTGATCCTAGGGTTGTTAATAAATCCTACACACTTTTGGAATGGGACCCTTTTGTAAAGAGGAGTTGTAAATTAAATAATTTTAAGGAGGGGATGAGGGTAAACATATAAAAGGGGGAATTAAAACTATTTAAGGATGAGTAGTTATTGTTCATGTGACAATTTTTAAACTAAAAGAGAGAGATATAATGTGTGTAAATTTAAAGATAAGTAAATAATTAAAATCGGGTTTAGGCTAATAATTCATTTAATTGGGTAAATTAAAATAGTATAAAATTAGTAATTATCAGGAAAGGACATAAAGATGTATTAGTATTAACTAAACACTTCAAAAAAAAAAATTTACCCTGTAAATTTTCAGTCACGTTTGGTGCAAAATTCAATTTAATCGATTAAATGGAGATGTGGGAGAAACAAGGAAGCATGAAACACAAGGAATATGGGAACAAGTTCCCTTGGTTCCCACCAGAGGTGACTTAGTTGATCAATCCACGATGCAAGAAAGGTGGCATTGTAGGGAAGTGGAAGAATATGGGAACAAGTTCCAGGAGTTCCAGTTAGGCCCGATAAAGCTGATGTAAATGGGAGGTGGGGATTTCAACCATGTGGTAAACACAAGAATAGTGGAACATGTTCCCAAAGTTCCAAAAACACCTGAATTATATGATTAAACTAATGGAACGAAGATGGCAGAAGTTTGGGGAACATGAGAAACGATGGAATAGTTCCTCTTGTTCTTCAAAGATCTAACGTTGCTGATTTTGTTCCTATAAACACATAAAATGGATAAGTCTTTTCTCACTCCCTTTTAACAATTAGTTAACACAATAAAATGATGTCCAAAATGTAAAGGACTTACCCATGAATTAATTTTTTTTATTTTTTTCACATTTTACCTAGTCCATGAAAACACATGTATTCAACTCTCAAAACGTTTCGACATATGAGTACACATATGATCAAGAAATATAGACAAGAGATCTAGAAATGTACCAAATGAGAATGGGTAAACTAAACTTGTTTGAGTAAGAGATAATTTTCAAGAATAGTAGTGTCAAAGAGTAGAATTACCAAATTTGAGTGTCTACAGTATACACCATAATAGCTCACAACAAGGAGCTATATAACTGTTGAAGAAAGATACATAGTAAAATGAGAGGTTCCTTAAAATATAGGGATTAATTCTAAGACAAAAGAGTAGTGTGTGGATAATTTAGGTGAATAGTAGAGGATCCTCACCTATAGATCCCATGAAAATAATGTTGACAATGCCACCATGAATGATCTAAAATATATCGTAGGTGATTGTGAATTATAGATGCAAATGTTTGTATGTGATATGGTGTCATGTGTATAAATGGTACATGTAAGGAATCATCTCTAGAAGTGTCATGACTCTCACATATAATCGAAGTAGTCTCAAGTATCTTATTCCTAATAAGGTGTGCAAAAGGACTTGTGTATCGCTCAATATCCTCAAGAAGAGTGGAGTGAACAAAAGCATGTGAGTGTGTACGAAGTGGAGCCAATGAAAAGTCATTTTATCTATATCCAATACCATGGAGATAAATCCAATGAATAGATTGGATAGGGGAATGGATTCTTTGTAAATTTTTACCTATGCCTCTGCCAAAATAATCCATGGAATGGAGATTGTGGGTCCAAAACCAGTTGTGTGCTTCTCAAATGATCCAAACACAATGGTGGGTGAATTTTAAGTGTGGGTTGTAACAAGTGCAATAATGGGTGCATCAAATTCAATGAGAAACTCATGATTAGGAAAAATAGAGGATGATGATGTGTTAGTAAGATGTGAGTCAATTATGTAATGTAGACTATGCACAGTGAGAGGTATTTCCATGGTGTCAAAATGACATTGCAAGCATGAAACTATGTATTGTAATAACTAATGAGGGTGTATTTTCCAAAAATTAGTGAGATTAATATAGGGTTTTGTTTTTTATCTTCATATTCTCTTCAACAAATATAACCATGTCTTCTTGAAGTGAACATACTTCTGGAAAGAGCATATTGTTTTTTGAAAGTAGGTTATTATTTTCCCACATGAGAGTATGGAAGCTTAATTTTATCAAAATTTGTGGTAGAAAAAGTTACAAAAAACCACTCTAATATGTAGAACATGAAAAATACAGAATTAAAAAAAATTATGTAGGCCTTCTTGAGCAAAAAATACAGCCTCTGGAAAAAATTAGTCAAAAAACAATGCTCAATGGTGCAGGCTATGTGAAATTTTTTGCACATGGGGCTAAAAATGATATTTGTAGGTAATATGATTGCTAAAATAATTAATTATAGGATAATAAGAGTGAAAGGGGCTACTTTAAAGACCTAGGAGGGTCATATGGGTGATCAAGAGCTTAAAGAAGGCTCTTAAGGATAAACATGTAGTTTAAGGGATTTGAACTCCAGACCTCTTGGTAGCCAATACCTTACAAAATAATACTTCCCATCACACCACTTATTGTGCTTAATATAACAATTGCCAAAATTCATCTTTATTAAAGATAAAGAACATGCATGTGCATTTGAAGGGCTGCTCAATGAACTACGAAAATCAAATGGAAGCTCCGAGAGCACCATAAGTCCAAATTACAAAAAAATAGACTTTATGGAAAATATCATGAGATGAATAATATGAAAATAAGTGAGTGAGGCCTATAACCTATAAAAATTCACAAAATAAATTTTCTTACACCATGCTTGTTGTGGCTTTTCTTATAGAATTGAAACTTAAAAAATTAACATAAAACAATTTGTGCATCAAAAAAATAATTTTTATGCATATTTTTTAATTCATATTTCATTAAAAATATAGAGAAGAATTATAAAAATCTAGTTTTATCTTAAAATTTAAAAATGCCTTAAACGGGTTGGAAAAGGATTTTTTTTGCAAGAATAAAAAAATAGATGGTTTTTTTTAATACCAACTAGCTAATATTCCTAAAATATTAAAAAATAACCAAGAGAAGTATATGGATCAAAATAAGAAGCAACACACACTTCAACATCACAATTACCAATTGAACGAGTATTGCTCTAAAACCATGAAAGGATAGGTGAAACCCAAGAACCTCCTCAATTTGGACTCACTCCAAAAATTCTAGAAGTTGTTATAAATAATAAGCATAGATAGAAACATAGTATTACTAATAAATCAACTAAATTAATTTGATATCAAAAAGCATCAACTTTACAAATAGAAGTGGTCTATATGTATAGAACAAGCAAGAGTTATATTCCAACTTTTCTTTTGACTATATGATATACATGTGTGCAAGAACCTCCATATGAATAGGCACACATGAGTCAATTTTTCATGCTATGAGTGCCACTTATCCTAATCTAAGTGTAGGAGGTATGAAAACTGGACTAATTCAGTAAATTTTACATAAAGATAAATAAGCTAAGTAAACTTAAAATAAAAGGTGCATACATATAAATATTGCACCAAAACTCCTTAGATATGGTATTTATGACATTGTGATGAATCATGAAGTAGCACCTAATAATCCTAGAGAACTCCAAATATGGAAAAATCATTATGATGAGGGTAGAGGAGATATTAGGCAATAAGTATCCCTTCAGTTAAAGTTTCATATTTAGGGTGCAATGGATCTTAATATAGATTAGACTATCTAGGAAAACGTATTTGGGAAGCAAGTAAGATGTGAGCATGCCAACTGAAAAATGAGCTTTCTGCACTTAGTTGCGATAATTATCCTTGAATATGGATTTTCATTGAAGCACTTGAAGCTTCTACATTATGAGTTTGGTGAAACAAAGTCTAATGAACTAGTCATTATGACTATTCTATCTGAGTTGGGTCGAATGTTCCTAGTTTTTTTCTCCAAGTACTATACACAACAAGATTCTTTAGGCGTAGTATATGTGGCACAAAATTTTGATAAGTTCTATGAGAAAATTTATATAGAACAAGAAAAACTTATTTTTATAAGTGATATCCAACCTGGAGGTACTAAACAACAGAT